>SSNP01000048.1:2052205-2203972 GCA_006937955.1 Pachypanchax playfairii
CGGAGCCTCCAACAGCAGAACTCACTGCTGCAGGTTGAGTCACTGTGTACTGTCCTCTGGACTCTGAGGACACAGAGACAAAGACATCAAACAGCTTCATGGTTTTGTCGGCTTCATTTCAGAGGGACAGATGTTCATAGAGGAGAGGAGTTTGATTCTCTGGACTTTACCTGTGAAGCAGCAGCAGAGGAGAGTCCAGATGAGGACGCAGATCAAAGTCATGTTTTTGATGAGGAGGATTTCTGTGTCTTCTGTTGTCATGAAGGACAGCTGTCAGTCATCCAGTCTTCAACTCTCAGGACTATAAACTCTCCCAGATCACTGGAGCATGTTGCTGCTGATGCAAAGTGTCTCTCTATGGAAATGTTCTCACTCACTCCAACAGGAACTTGGATCATCTGAGGGCACGTTCTTTATTTTTGGATCAGTCGGTTCCTTTTAGAAACTTGTACCACTTAGGACATTGTTGTATTTTTAACTACCTTTTCTGTTTTTTAGTTTTACTTTTATCAATTCCTTAACTTTACATGGATCATCTCATGCATTTGACTGTTTAGAAGTATTTAGTCATCAATAACTAAATCACTTTACTGTGAAACTGAATGAATAATTTTCCAAATACATTTAACAAGATTCTGTAATTCCCGATGCTGATGTTGGAGTCAAAGTCAATTTACTACTATTACAACACTTATTTGAGACATGAGAGCTAATCTGTAGATAAAACAGACAGTAAAAATGAAACTGGGGCTATCTTTTACGTAAAGTGCTTTAGGTCCAAAAACATTTGCAGAATTTTGTCTCAAAATTACTTTTTTCTTTTCCCAAAATAAAATATATAAAAATCTGTGGCCTGAAAAAAAATGTTTCAAATGAAAAATCTGGGTTTTGCTATATTGGTTTTAAAACTTTTGGGAGTATTAAAAACACAGCAATTGTTTTTGATAAATATGTTTGTGTGAGAGTCAGAGAGTCGTGTCTCAGAGGTTTTTGTACGACGGTTCAATCAGTTTGTATCACTGTGGTACACGTTCGGTGGAGGAACCAGACTGGAGTTTGGAAGTAAGTTTATTTAATATTTTTCCATGTAATGTAATACTTTGAGGGTTTTTATATTAAAATTGCATTTTACATGAAAGTTATTAGTATAAAAAAGATAATAAAACATTGTTAAAAATCATTCAAAATATTTATTTTAATTTAAATTGAAGTTTTTGATTAAAGAAAAAAAACAATATCTGCATTTCCTAATTTAAGTAAATCTCTGGCTTATTTTAATATTTTTGTGCCTTTTTGACACTTTTTTAGTTAGTTTATTGAACAGCACCTTGGTTGGTTCCTTTTGTTTTAAATATGCTTATTAAATAAAGATGATTTGATCTGATATTATTTCATCTTTTAACTGTTTTCAGAAGTACTTTAAATGTTTTTTTTTATTTTTTAAAAACTGTCAAAAAAGTCTAGGCTGTAAACTCTAATACATTTACTGATGTTGTTGTTGCTAAAACCATTTAAACATGTCTGAATCTTCCTGAGCTGAAATGCATGAGCGGTTTCTCAAAAGGAAACGAAATGTGTGAGTTAGTGAAGCAGAAAAACATCTGTCTTCTTCTTACATAGAAAATGAGATTCAACTGTAACATTGTTCCAATGAATCTTTGGTTGACTGCTTTGTGTTCACTGATTGGTGTCTCCTAGATGATGTTCGTCCCTCCCTGAAGGTGCTGCACCCCTCAGTAGATGAAGTACAACAAGGAAATGCCACGCTCATGTGTCTGGCCAATCAGGGCTTCCCATCAGACTGGAGTCTGTCCTGGAAGGTGGACGGTTGCAGCGGTAACAGCTGCTGGGAGGAGATCAGCAGCCTTGGGGTGAAGAAAGACAACCTCTACAGCTGGAGCAGCACCCTGAGACTCACTGCAGACCAGTGGAGGAAGGTGGACTCTGTGACCTGTGAGGCTACACGAGACTCTCAGACTCCAGTCTCAGAGACCCTGAAGAGGGACCAGTGTTTCCAGGACTGACCCGACTCACTGGGAGATACTCAGCTGCTCCTCTAACTCTGTGCTTTAGGTCTTTCTTGGTTTTTTATAAGTGTTCATTCATCTTGTAGTGCTTCAATATTTCCAAATAATAAAAAGGCCTCAAATAAAACTGTTTCCATTTATATTCACTGTCTGAAATTATTCTCAAAGTTTTGTGAGTATAAAAAGACTCTTAATATAGAAATGTATGGATTATTGTATAAACGTTTCCTCTATGAGTTACCTGATACAGAGACAAACAAATCAGTTTCTGGCTGCCAAACCAAAAATCACAAGTTTTTTAAAAAGATAGTAACTCAATGGTTTCTGCATTTTTTCCTGTTATTGAAACAGTTTGGTCACAATGAACCACATGAATATAAAATATGTTTAAACTTCTGGTTGTATCTATTCATAATACTTTATTTCTTATTTTCTGTTGTTTAAAATATAGTTTCATGATTGTAGTGTGGTGATCAGCATGTAGTCTCGTAGTAAAGAGGTTCCATGAACTCTAAAACTAGATCAGAGATTAGAGCTGAAAACAAGACCGAAGGATTGGACATGAAACCTCCTGCCACGACTTTGATTCTGAAACTTTTATGACCAGATAAAACAATGTTTACTGTGTTGGTGACAGGCTGCAGTTGGGATCAGCACCACGGACAGCGGCATGCCAGCCATGCTCCCACACTCCCTATTACATCTGTTCAGCTTATATGTTGTTGTGTTACTTCACCTTGTTTTCCAACCTGAGGATGGGAACATGTTTTATCTCTATTCCTTGTATATTTTAGTTTCAGTTCAGGGTGATTGATGTGTAATTTTTTTTCTGCTTTCATAGTGGCTGTTTTGTTCAGTCTCGTAACCCTCTGTCTCATCCAGCCTCATGTTTTACACTTGGTCTGTTTATTATCTCCCATGTGTGCCACTTATTTTTCTTTATATAAGTTCTCTGTCCAATCTTTTGTTCTTGTCAGGTAGTTGAATGTATATCTGCATGTGTTTTTGCACGTATCTTAAAGTAAATTCTTTAATTTTACCAAGTTAAGTTTAGTCAGTTATGGCTGTAGTTCATTTTGTTCCTTGGAATCATTAAAACATGTTGGATTTTAAACCTGATTATCTGCCACCAACTACCTGCACTTAGGTCAGACACCACATCACAGCAATGCTTGGTGTTTCCAGGTTCCAGTACATGTGTCAAAGGTAAGTTAGGATGCACACTATTAAACATAACAATGTCAAATCTAATAAAAAGAAAAGAAATCTAGTCGTCAACATTTCAGATGAGGATTTCTGTTCTAATGGTTTTGTAAATGTTTTACAAAACTTTAATAAATGTATCTTCCTCAAAAACCCCAAACAAGTTCAAATGTGTTGAATGACACCCATCCATCCATCCATCCATCCATCCATCCATCCATCCATCCATCCATCCATCTTCTAGACCTGCTTCTTCCTGTTCAGGGTCACAGGGAGCTGGTGTCTATCTCCATCGGTCATGGGGCAGGGGACACCCTGGACAAGTCGCTAATCCATCACAGGGCCACACACAGATAAACAACCACTCACACTCACACCTAGGGAAAATTTAGAGTCACCACTTCACCTCTTGCATGTTTTTGGACTGTGAGAGGAAACCAGAGTCCTCAGAGAAAACCCCCACATGCACAAGGAGATCATGCAAACTCCATGCAGAAAGGCCCAGCCCAGATTTGAACCCAGGACCATCTTGTTGGAAGGCAACATCTCTACCAACAGCATCTCCTTGCAGCACAAGTTGGTGGGTCAACATAATTGATCCATCATCCACCTCATGCATTTCTGAGGGTGTGTGTGTTTGCCTGTCTAAATGTGTTCCTGTGTGTCTTCAGTGATCCGTGTCAAACTCAGAATCAGTATTTTGCTGCATCAGTGAGTTTAATCTGACTGAAGGAGGTTTTTGTACGAGAGTTTTTCACTGTGTGAACAGCCATTTACTGTTGATATGATGAGCACTCTGACAGTAATAAACTGCAGCATCTTCAGTCTGAACTCTACTGATGGTCAGAGTGAAGTCAGAGTTTGATCCACTTCCTGTAAAACGATCTGATATTCCTGATTGTCGAGTGCTAGTATAGTAAATGAGCAGTTTAGGAGTTTCTCCATCTTTCTGTTGGTACCAGGCTAAACAGTGGTATGGGCTGCGATAGTAAACATTCTGACTGGTACTACAGCTACTGGTTCTATGACTGAAAATATAAAGTGAATTCAGAATCATGAGTTTTTCTTCTTTTATTCATCATAATGTAAAAATCCTGAACAATGTTTTTTACATCAGTTTTTAAATTGTGAGTGTTTCAGACATGAACTCAGACTCATGTGATATGTGCATGTTTGTATATTGTTGTTGAACTGAATCACTCTGAGTCTCCAGCTGCAGCTTTCAGTTCAGTTTGACTGAAGGAGGTTTTTGTACGAGAGTTTTTCACTGTGTGAACAGCCATTTACTGTTGATATAATGAGCACTCTGACAGTAATAAACTGCAGCATCTTCAGTCTGAACTCTACTGATGGTCAGAGTGAAGTCAGAGTTTGATCCACTTCCTGTAAAACGATCTGATATTCCTGATTGTCGAGTGCTAGCATAATAAATAAGCAGTTTAGGAATCTCTCCATCTTTCTGTTGGTACCAGTATAAATAGTTGTTGTTATAAACATCCTGACTGGTTCTACAGCTGATGGTGACGGAGCCTCCAACAGCAGAACTCACTGCTGCAGGTTGAGTCACTGTGATCTGTCCTCTGGACTCTGAGGACACAGAGACAAAAACATCAAACAGCTTCATGGTTTTGTCGGCTTCATTTCAGAGGGACAGATGTTCATAGAGGAGAGGAGTTTGATTCTCTGGACTTTACCTGTGAAGCAGCAGCAGAGGAGAGTCCAGATGAGGACGCAGATCAAAGTCATGTTTTTGATGAGGAGGATTTCTGTGTCTTCTGTTGTCATGAAGGACAGCTGTCAGTCATCCAGTCTTCAACTCTCAGGACTATAAACTCTCCCAGATCACTGGAGCATGGTGCTGCTGATGCAAAGTGTCTCTCTATGGAAATGTTCTGAGCTGCTAAGGAAGATGGATTGACTGGATGATGCCCTTGGATCAATCAGATAAATCTGATCGTTCATTCATGAAGGAAAATTGTAAATTGTTTTTCAAATTTTTTACCATTTATTGTTGAAACTGATTTTTATGTATATTTTAGAATTCATATCAACCAGTTGACACTTATATTCATTATTATATCAATAACATCAATCACTTTGTTGTTTTTTAAATTCAATCACAACATTTTAAGGAAGGTTATTTTACTTTCTGATGACATTTTTTTTTCTCAAACTACATCATAATTACATGAGCTGATGGTAAGAGCTGATCAGTAAATCAATAAATGTGTGAGGTTCAAACTTTGTGCACAAACTTTTTTATTCATAAAATAATTTATGATTTTTTTTTTAATTTTCAACGTCTTTAATCACAAATCAATGTCTTAGAATAAAATCTAAATATTCAACAATTAAAACTCCAGTATTTTAAAGTTTATTTCTTCAGCTGAAAAATTATTTATAATCTACAGATTCATTTGTTGAGTTTGTTTGTGTGAGAGTCAGAGAGCCGTGTCTCTCTACAGTCAGAGGTTTTTGTACGACGGTTCAATCAGTTTGTATCACTGTGGTACACGTTTGGTGGAGGAACCAGACTGGATGTTAACTGTAAGTACATATTTCTAATCTAATAACTCAGATTTTATGTAGGTTTATTTTCTTTAATGCTGTTAATAAAACTGGTTATTAAATTAAGTGTATATTAATGTTATTGTCCAAACTATTTCTTGATTTTGGAGTTTTATATTCAGAAAATTATTCTGTAGAAAGTCTTTTAATTCATCATTTTAATTCATTAACATGTTTAATTAAAAACCCTTTTAGAAAGTATTTGTTTATTTTAATTTCAGGGTCTTTGAACTGAACTGATTTGTGAATTATTATGTTTTTCACCAAAGAGCAGAATTTATTTTTGATATAAAAACAAAAATTTTACATTTTTATCTTTCAGAAATCAAATTTTAATTAACTTGCATAAACTACAAATATTAAATACATTATTTTTATTTCTGAAAATATAAAAAAATCAGAATCATAACTTTTTCTTCTTTTGTTCATCATAATGTAAAAATCCTAAACAATGTTTTTACATCAGTTTTTAAATTGTGAGTGTTTCAGACATGAACTCAGACTCATGTTGTTATGATGATGACTGAATGTTAAAAATGCTGCAGTTTTATTGTTTAATATGTTTCAATATAAAGTAAAATGTTACATATTTTAATACATTTTTTTATCATTTCTGAGTTTTACGTGAATCCAGTTTGGTGTCAGAAGGTGTTTTTAGGTCCCAAAGACAGAAATTTGTTTTAGGAAACTTGTTTCGCTCAAAGAAATACAGTTTGATCAACAAGTCATTGTAATTATAACTTAAAATCATGTTTTATTAAGATTAACATGGATTTTATGAGTTAATGTATTTCAGTGTGTTAAAAAGTGAATCCATGTTGTTGAAGTTGGACAGTTTGTTTAAGATTTTCAGTCCTGGTATGAAAAGTTTCCTTAAACCTCTCAGAGAAACAGTTTTAATGTTAAAACTGAAACTTGCCTGTTTCTGTGGTTCAGCAGTGATGGGTGTCTGTTGCCATGGTTACTGAGCTCAGAGAAGGAAGTGAAACACTCAGAAGGAGTTTGGTCTTAACTCTGCAACATGTTTTATCTCTGCAGTGGGTCGAGTCCCCCCCACCCTGACAGTTCTACCCCCCTCCAGTGAGGAGCTGCAGCAGGGGAAGGCCACGCTCATGTGTCTGGCCAACAAGGGCTTCCCCTCAGACTGGAGTCTGTCCTGGAAGGTGGACGGCAGCAGCAGCACCTTCAACTGGGAGCAGAGCGGGATTAACAGAGTCATGAAGGATGGTCTCTACAGCTGGAGCAGCACCCTGAGGCTCCCTGCAGACCAGTGGAAGAAGGTGGGCTCTGTGACCTGTGAGGCCACCCAGGGCTCCCAGAATCCAGTCATAGAGACCCTGAGGAGGGACCAGTGTTCTCAGGACTGACCTGACTCAGTGTTTTAACTGTAATGCAGATCTTATTCTGTTTTATCTCACTCAAGTTCTTACAGCAGAAGTTTACATCTTCATGTTTCCTGCTTGTTTAATAGTTTTTTATGTTTCAGATTAATAAAGTTTTCTTTCCATATACATTCAGAAAAATGTGTCATGACTCTTTTCTTTGACATATTTAATTAAAATAATGAAAACTGAAAAGATTTGTTTACATTTTTGATATGTACTCTGGACATTTTTCTCCAGGCTTTCTACATATTTTTTTAAACCTATAATAAAACTAGAAAAGTACACGGAGAAGGCAGCCCTCCACAAAAACCTCAGTTTACCACTATGTTGTGATTTACACTCCAAATCAGAATCAGAATCAACTTTATTGGCCAAGTATCATTTGAACATTACAAGGAATTTGATTTGGAAGAGAACACAGACAATTCTCTCACAGGGGAAGCCATTTTTACTGCCTAAATTACGTGTATGTATGTATGTATGTATGTATGTATGTATGTATGTATGTATGTATTTATGTATGTATGTATGTATGTATGTATGTATGTATGTATGTATGTATGTATGTATGTATGTATGTATGTATGTATTTATTTATTTATTTATTTATTTATTTATTTATTTATTTATTTATTTATTTATTTATTTAATTAATTAAACAAGCAGTTCAGTAGTCTAGAACTGACAACCTGTCCAGGTGTAACCCCGCCTCTCGCCCAATGACCGCTGGGGATGAACACCAGCTTCCTGGGACATTAAAAAGGAACAAGCAAATAAAGAAAATGACTAACAATTTTTTCTTTCTTTTTTGCTAACACCAAGATTAAGTTTTAAAATCTTTTTGAAAGATAGAAATTCAGGAAATTTTATATGAAAGTCCATGTGACAAGTTAAAATATGTGACTGCACTCAAAGCTCGATATAAGTAGGAAAAATAAAATATGAGAACAAACTGGAAAAAAAGATCTTTGAAGATAACGTCATAATTCATCAAGATACATGGTTATTTTTAATAAAGAGGTATTTAATTAATTATCATTTTGTATAATCTGTGTGATATGTTCATGTTTGTATATTGTTGTTGAACTGAATCACTCTGAACCTCCAGCTGCAGCTTTCAGTTCAGTTTCTGTTCAGTTTGACTGAAGGAGGTTTTTGTACGAAGGTTTTTCACTGTGTGAACACACGTTGGCTGCCAGGGTAGTGAAAACTCTGACAGTAATAAACTGCAGCATCTTCAGTCTGAACTCTACTGATGGTCAGAGTGAAGTCAGAGTTTGATCCACTTCCTGTAAAACGATCTGATATTCCTGATTGTCGAGTGCTAGCATAATAAATAAGCAGTTTAGGAGTCCCTCCATCTTTCTGTTGGTACCAGCTTAAACAGTTGGAGCCATAAACATTCTGACTGGTTCTACAGCTGATGGTGACGGAGCCTCCAACAGCAGAACTCACTGCTGCAGGTTGAGTCACTGTGTACTGTCCTCTGGACTCTGAGGACACAGAGACAAAGACATCAAACAGCTTCATGGTTTTGTCGGCTTCATTTCAGAGGGACAGATATTCATAGAGGAGAGGAGTTTGATTCTCTGGACTTTACCTGTGAAGCAGCAGCAGAGGAGAGTCCAGATGAGGACGCAGATCAAAGTCATGTTTTTGATGAGGAGGATTTCTGTGTCTTCTGTTGTCATGAAGGACAGCTGTCAGTCATCCAGTCTTCAACTCTCAGGACTATAAACTCTCCCAGATCACTGGAGCATGTTGCTGCTGATGCAAAGTGTCTCTCTATGGAAATGTTCTCACTCACTCCAACAAGAACTTGGATCAATCAGCTGCAGATTGTTGATTATATTTATATCATATTTATTTTAAAAGTATATAATTGTTTTGTCTTTTACTGAATTTATTGAAAAAAAAAAATCCTCATTGTATTATTATACACACAAAAAATGACACTGTTGAAAAAACGTCCTGTTTTTTTATCCTGACTACAAAATGTTCCAACAAAAATCTGAATTTGGATTTGAGTGAACTGAAAAATCTTTCTAGTCACATTCTCATCAACAGGTTGCAAATTCTATTTTAGATAGAAATAGTTATTATTGTGAAATATTAAAATATTTCACCAAATCCAATATTTATTGGTCAATATGACATTCATCTCTTAATCCTCAAACATGAAAGTAATCTGCATCATTGTTTGTGTGAGAGTCAGAGAGCCGTGTCTCTCTACAGTCAGAGGTTTTTGTACGACGGTTCAATCAGTTTGTATCACTGTGGTGGACGTTTGGTGGAGGAACCAGACTGGAGTTTGGAAGTAAGTTTATTCTCTTTTCAATACAATGTAATTTATTGCACAGCTGTTTGTTTTAAATCAATTACTACATTTTTTAAATAGATTGAAATATGTTTTGGTCTTTCAATCATAAATCTAATTTATATTTAGCATAAAATAAACAGATTCAAATGAAGTTCATGAAATACTAAGAAAAGCTGTAAAATCAAAATCAGATAGTTTTAAAAAAATCACTGTAACTTGAAAAAATTGATGAAATTGTAAATGTTTTTTTTATAGATTTTATCTAAAATCTGCATCACTGATGAGAACGATGTTAGTTTATGTCTTAACTTTTAAATAAAAAAACAATATTTATTTTACTGAGAAAATTACATGTAGTTTTTTTTTTTTGAATACATTATTTGTGATCATTATATTCCTTGTATATTTAAACAGAGTTCTGCTGCATGTTAATGTGGTTCTATGTGTTCTGACCTGCATGAGACGTTTTTAAAGGGAACTGAAACATCGTGTGTTCTAATGACTGTTGGAGCAGAAAAACATCTTAACAGAAAATCAACCATCTTCCTGTAAAGATGTCGACTTGGGTGGACTCTGACTGACAGACATGTGGTTCCTTTATTTTAAGCTGATTTGTATCTTCTAGGTGATACTAGTCCCAAACTGATGGTGCTGCCCCCCTCCAGTGAGGAGCTGCAGCAGGGTAATGCAACACTCATGTGTCTGGCCAACAAGGGCTTCCCCTCAGACTGGAGTCTGTCCTGGAAGGTGGACGGCAGCAGCAGCACCATCAGCTGGGAGGAGATCAGGAGTCCCGGGATCCTGAAGGATGGTCTCTACAGCTGGAGCAGCACCCTGAGACTCCCTGCAGACCAGTGGAGGAAGGTGGGCTCTGTGACCTGTGAGGCCACACGAGGCTCCCAGTGTCCCATATCAGAAACACTGAAGAGGGACCAGTGTTTCCAGTAGAGACCTGAGTTACCAGGACTCTGATTCTGGTTTTAGTTCTTACTGGTCTCAGTCTGTCATCTGTCTCTGCTTTACTCTCATTAAATGTTTCAACATCAATGTAATCTTGTTTATTTTGTTATTACATGTTTTTATGTTTCAAACTTTCAATTGAATAAAAATACTTCTTTCAATTCCTGGAAGTGACTGAATTTTTTAACATTTAAATTTTTAAAGGAACAAGAAAGAAGCAGAAGTGATCTTTACATTGTTGTTTCTCTCTAAATAAATTCTAAATAAAGACGATTTGATGTAATCTGACACTGACCAACAAATAAACAGTAACTTTATGACCCTGATGTTACACTCTATATGTTCATGTTAAACCGAGAAATTTGATCCATTTAATCAACACTCAGCTCGTCTCAGTGAGGAAAATTCTGAGTTCTAAAAGTGAATCTGATTGAATCAATCATCAAAACTCAGTAGTTGTTCTCAAAAGGAATCATGTTCTGTTAGAATGAGCTATGAACCAGTTTTATCTCCAGGATTTAGGAGAGTTTCTATATTGTTCAGAATAATTTATATTCATAACAAAAATCTAACAATATTTAACTCTAATTATATTTTATGACCTTCAGTTTTAGTAAAACATCTGCCTCAGTGCAGCTGTGGATCAGTTCCTCTTCAGCTGAGAGGTTTTTGTACGACGTTGTATCACTGTGTGAACGGTGAGCTGTTACCCTGCTGACAATAATAATCTCCTGCATCTTCAGGCTGAACTCCACTGATTGTTAAAGTGAAGTCAGTTCCTGAGTGACTTGCACGAAATCGTTCTGGAACTCCAGACTGACGAGATGTTGTATCAGCAATCAGCAGTTTTGGAGCTTCTGCAGGTTTCTGAAGGTACCAGTTCATGTCATCACCTATAGATCTGTCAGTTTTACATCTGATAGAAACAGTCTGTCCTGTAACAACAGACTGAGCTGCAGGAGTCTGAGTCACACGGATTTCTCCTGATGAACCTGGAAACATAAAAGAGTGAGACAACTTTGAGATAAAAATGTTTAAAATGTCACATTCTTGAACTTGGAGAATAAATAAAAATCTTTTTCTTTAGTTTCTTAATCAAGCTGTTATGAAGTTGTTTCCATCTTAAAAACTTTTTCTTTTCAGAAGAGACTCTCACCCTGAAGCAGGAGCCCCATGGTGGTCAGCAGTAGAGTCAGTGACATCATCATTGTGCTGCTGGTGTGTCAGTGTCTCTGAAAGACCTGGACAGTCACTGATCAGCTCTGACCTCTTAACAGCAGGAGTAGAGAGGCAGGACACATATGCAAACACACAGAGTCACTCAGCTGCAGCTCAACTCTACATGTCATCATGTTTCTTCTTCTCTGCTGAGAGAGTTGTTCCAGAAAATCACATGATGTGATACTGAAAAGATTGTGTCAGATTTTGCCTGGTTACTTTTTTTTGTTCAAGTTTGGAAATAATTGTTATTTTTAAATTCTCCAAAACTGAACTGTTAGAAGTTTTCCTGTTGCTCTTGAGGGCAGAAAGTTTACAATTCATGATTCAAATGAGTAAAAGTTTATTTGTCTTTTCTAAATTCAGGTGTTAGATTAAATCCCACTGCAGAACCCAAAAGTCAGATTAATTTGACAGCATTTACTTCCATGTTAATCTTCAGACTGTTAACACTGTAGTAACTCTGGCAGAGTGACTAACAGCCAACTGGGGATGGATGTAATGAGTTACCATGTTTCTTCTGTTTCATTTATATCATGTTTTACAGAGATTTAAATTTTACTGAAAGGTCAGTCTCTGTTCTTCTATCTGTTATAAAATGTTGGATAAAACTCAGTTGATTTACATCATCACAAAAGCGTAAAGGAATGAAACAGAAAAAAGTTCGTTTTTTTTGTACTTGTTTTTTAAATGGAAAGAATCAGCGTTAAAATTTCTGTAACATAAATGTAATTTGAAAAATGGAAAAATATCATGTGATTTGGATTAAAACTCTATAAAGACAATATAAGCTCAGTTTGTTACATCAGCACCTTGAATAAATTGTAAGTAAATACTATTTTATCATCTGTATAGAAACATGCATGTGAGTGTTTGTTCAGTGATCTGTAGGTTTCAGCTGAAACTTGCAGCTGCAGTGATTCAGTTCATTTGGACTGAAGGAGGTTTTTGTATGACGGTTTTTCACTGTGTGAACAGCTCATGAGTGCTTGAAGGGAATTCTCCCTTACAGTAATAAACTGCAGCATCTTCAGTCTGAATTCTACTGATGGTCAGAGTGAAGTCAGAGTTTGATCCACTTCCTGTAAAACGATCTGATATTCCTGATTGTCGAGTGCTAGTGCTATATATAAGCAGTTTAGGAGTTTCTCCATCTTTCTGTTGGTACCAGTATAAATGGTTGGAGCTATAAACATTGTGACTGGTTCTACAGCTGATGGTGATGGAGCCTCCAACAGCAGAACTCACTGCTGCAGGTTGAGTCACTGTTGCCTGGATTTTGGACTCTGAGGACACAGAGACAAAGACATCAAACAGCTTCATGGTTTTGTCGGCTTCATTTCAGAGGGACAGATGTTCATAGAGGAGAGGAGTTTGATTCTCTGGACTTTACCTGTGAAGCAGCAGCAGAGGAGAGTCCAGATGAGGATGCAGATGAAAGTCATGTTTTTGATGAGGAGGATTTCTGTGTCTTCTGTTGTCATGAAGGACAGCTGTCAGTCATCCAGTCTTCAACTCTCAGGACTATAAACTCTCCCAGATCACTGGAGCATGTTGCTGCTGATGCAAAGTGTCTCTCTATGGAAATGTTCTCACTCACTCCAACAGGAACTTGGATCAATCAGATTCTGCGGCTTGTAAACAGTTTATCAATTTATTGATCAGAAATTTATCGGCTGATAGAAACATGTTTAATTTGTTGTCTGTTTTTCCAAATAAAATAATTTATTGAAGAAAAAGAGAAATGAGTTAACAATTCCTAATTATATTATTACATAATGAGAAAACATGACATAGTTTAAAAAATTTACTTATTTGTTTTTTTTCTTCCATCCATCAATCAATTCTCCTCCACTTATCCGAGGCCGGGTCACGGGGGCCGCATTCTAACCAGGGAAGCCCAGACTTCCCTCTCCCGAGCCACATCAGCCAGCTCCTCCAAGGAAACGTGAGGCGTTCACGCGACAGCCGAGAGACTTTTCTTTTTTTTAATAAACAAAAAAAATATAGAAATTCTGTCTAAAAGATATTTTGACCAAAATCTGAGTTTGGATCTGAGTGAACTGAAACATCTTCCCAGTCAAACTGTCATCAGTAGGTCCAAGTTTTAATCAAGATTTAAAAAAAGTTATTATCTTAAAATGTAAAGATAAACTGAATTATCTTATCTGATGTAGAGTTTCTAAATCATTTTCTTGTTCAATTCCTATTTGTCAAACATTTAAAACAATGTGCATCATTGTTTGTGTGAGAGTCAGAGAGCCGTGTCTCTCTACAGTCAGAGGTTTTTGTACGACGGTTCAATCAGTTTGTATCACTGTGGTACACGTTTGGTGGAGGAACCAGACTGGATGTTGGAAGTAAGTTAAATTTAGTTCTATTCTACATTTAAAGCTGCATTATTTACTTATTTTAAACTGTTTTTATTTATTATGTCAGGATTCTAATTTACTTTAATTTTTTGGTTGCATAAAAGTTTATCAGTGATATTGTTCACTGTAAAACTGCTCAAGGTTAAAAAGGTTAATTATTTTGTGTATAAATATAGATTGGAAAGGCTGAAAATTAGATAAGAAATATTATTAACAACATCAATTTAAGTTATAACAACTTCATTTTGAGGGTTTTAGTTTCACTTTAGTGTAAAACATTCAGAGAGCCGTGTCTCTCTACAGTCAGAGGTTTTTGTACGACGGTTCAATCAGTTTGTATCACTGTGGTCACGTTCGGTGGAGGAACCAGACTGGATGTTGGAAGTAAGTTTATAATACATTTATTACCAGATATTATTTGATATATATTTCTGTAACGAAACTAAAATGTTATTGTCTAAATTAGAAAAACAAAATGTTGAACTGAAACAAATTTAGTTGATATAATTACCAGTTTATCATGAGGAAAACTCGGCTCATCTTTATTAAAGATTGTTGGCAGTTTTAGTCAAAGTTAGTTTCTGTAATAATTTAAAGGTCAAATTTCAAGCTGAATGTTTTAATCCATAAATAATCTTCAGTTTTTTACACTTTTATGAGATTTATATTTTTTGATCAGTAAAACTGGAGAGAGTCGAGATAAAGATGGATGTTGTTCATGAATTCTGTTATTATCTCAGGATTTACTTCAAATCTAGTTTGAGTTTAATTGTAAATTCTCTAAAATAAAATTTCACTCCAAAATTTAGAACATTTTCTGTGAGTTAATGATTTTCTTTGAACAATCAAACAAAATGTTTTCAAAGACCTTTATATTTTAGACTTTAGACAACATAAAAGTTAAATGTAAAAAGTAATTACTGTTACATCTGATTGTTTTGTCTGAAATATTTTTGGATCAAATTCATATTGATTCTCTGAGCTGATCTGCATGAGAGGTTTCTTGAAGAGAAGTGAAACAAGGTGTTGGTTGAAAACTGTTGGAGCAGAAAAACATCTGGCAGAGACGTCTGAACAGAAAATCTACTGTCTCAGTATGAAAGTGTTCAAATGATGTTAGAATGAGAGACGTGCAGCTCCTGTTCTCTAATCTGATTGGTGTGTTCTAGGTGATACTCGTCCCACCCTGACAGTTCTGCCCCCCTCCAGTGAGGAGCTGCAGCAGGGGAAGGCCACGCTCATGTGTCTGGCCAACAAGGGTTTCCCCTCAGGCTGGAATCTGTCCTGGAAGGTGGACGGCAGCAGCAGCAGCAGTCTGGATCAGAGCAGGAGCTCCGGGGTCCTGAATGATGGTCTCTACAGCTGGAGCAGCACCCTGAGACTCACTGCAGACCAGTGGAAGACGGTGGGCTCTGTGACCTGTGAGGCCACCAAGACCTCCCAGACTCCAGTGATAGAGACCCTGAGGAGGGACCAGTGTCCCCAGTAGAGACCTGACTCAGTGTTTTAACTTTAATGCAGATTTCAGTCTGTTTTTTCTCACTTTGATTCTTCCATCAGAAGTTTCATTGTTCCTGTTTTCTTGCTTATTTGTTTGTTTTAAATAAAGATTTCATTGTGTTTCATTCCGGAAAAAGGATTTTTTTTCTTTGACGAATTAAATTTTTGGAACTCTGATAAAAAAAATATTCTACAAACAAGAATTTTTTCTTTCAATTTTTATGTTTTTGCACATTTTTCCTCCATGTTTTAACGCGTCTCTCCATATAATTGTTTTTAATCAATAAGTCAAATTTTTATTTTATCTGACAGGAAAGCAGCTTGTGAAACAATAAACAAGACTAATGGACATTTATTGTAAACATCTCAAACTTCTAAAACAAGACATAGTTTAAAGGTATATAGATTTATTTAAAAGCTGAAATGATTCAAATTTTTAGTTCTTTGTCAAAAATTCTGGTCAAACAAAATCAAGTTGGAGAGCTGAGATAAAGAAGAGACACTGAACTTTGAATGAACCCACTCAATGCCTAGGTTACTTATAATGCCAAACACACACACACACGCACACACACACACACACACACACACACACACACACACACACGCACACACACACACACACACTGTGACACACACACACAGCACTTTATCCTCTCACTCATTAATCATAGATCAGTGTTTCTGTCCCTGTGTCCTCAGGACAAACTGTCCATCTTTTAGATGTTTCTCTGCTTGAAGACTCCAGAGTCACATGACTGCAGTTCAACAGAAGTCTGTTAATCAGACATCTTGCATGTACTTAGTAATAAAGCTTCTCCAGAGTGTCTGGCCTTGTGTCTCTCAGCCTGCTGTCAGATCCTCTGATGGAGTTTTAGTTTTTTCTCATTGCTGCAAAAAACCTAAAACTTTCAACATTAAAAATCACCATTCAAGAAACATTTAGTTTATTTGTCAAGTTCTGCTAAAACTTGGGAAAAAGTTGCATGAGTAACAAAGAGATTGTTTCTAACACAGAAAAGGAGAATTCCACATAATTAGAATGTGCAGAACTATTTGTGTCTTCTCCGTGTCAGTGTCTGTTTGGTCCAGCAGCACGTTGATTATTTAGTTTTGTTTTTTACTCTGGAGACTCGAGCTTCTTCCCACAGTCCAAAAATATGTATAACAGGATCATTGGCAGCTCTGAATTTGCCCCAGGTGTGAGTGAGAGGGTGTGAATGATTGTCTGGTTCTACGTGGCCCTGTGATGGACATGTGACCTGTCCAGGTGTGACCCCACCTCTCACCTAAAGTCCTCTGGAAATAGACACCAGCTCCCCTCGACCCTGAACAGGAATAAGTGGATAAAGAAAATAACAAATTTAGTTTTCTTTTCTTTCTTTTTTCTTATTTTCAGACATCAAAGAAGACACTTTTTTAGACTTTAGACATTTAAACTGAAGAACACATGAAAGTCCATGTGACAAAGAAGATTATGTTACTTTACTGAAAACTCAATACAGTATAAGAATGTAGAATAAATTACGAGAAGAAACCGGAATAAACAAGCTTTGAAGATAAATCTATAATTCTTTAAAATATCTGTTTTTTAATTATAAAGTATTTTCTCATTTATCAGGAATGTTTTTGTGTGTTTGTGTCACTCTGAGTCTCCAGCTGCTGCTTTCAGTTCAGTTTCTGTTCAGTTTGACTGAAGGAGGTTTTTGTATGACGGTTTTTCACTGTGTGAACACATCCTGGCTGTTGATATAATGAGCACTCTGACAGTAATAAACTGCAGCATCTTCAGTCTGAACTCTACTGATGGTCAGAGTGAAGTCAGAGTTTGATCCACTTCCTGTAAAACGATCTGATATTCCTGATGCTCGAGTGCTAGCAACATAAATAAGCAGTTTAGGAGTCCCTCCATCTTTCTGTTGGTACCAGGCTAAACAGTGGTATGGGCTGCTATAGTAAACATTGTGACTGGTTCTACAGCTGATGGTGACGGAGCCTCCAACAGCAGAACTCACTGCTGCAGGTTGAGTCACTGTGATCTGTCCTCTGGACTCTGAGGACACAGAGACAAAAACATCAAGCAGCTTCATGGTTTTGTCGGCTTCATTTCAGAGGGACAGATGTTCATAGAGGAGAGGAGTTTGATTCTCTGGACTTTACCTGTGAAGCAGCAGCAGAGGAGAGTCCAGATGAGGACGCAGATCAAAGTCATGTTTTTGATGAGGAGGATTTCTGTGTCTTCTGTTGTCTTGAAGGACAGCTGTCAGTCATCCAGTCTTCAACTCTCAGGACTATAAACTCTCCCAGATCACTGGAGCATGTTGCTGCTGATGCAAAGTATCTCTCTATGGAAATGTTCTCACTCACTCCAACAGGAACTTGGATCAATCAGATTCTGCTGCTTGTAAACAGTTTATCAGTTTATTGATCAGATTCATATCAGAGTTTTTTTCGATGTATATACGTTTTGTGCGTGCTTTTAAAAGAAAATAATGTGTTGAATAAAAAATACAAAAGTTTTAACAATTCCTCATTATATATTATTACACTTGGAGAAAAAACATGAAAGAGTTGAAATTATTGAATTAACCAAAACAATCTTAATCTAGTGTAAAATGTCTTCTGAAATAAATCTGAATGTGGTTCTGAGTGAAATGTAAAATCTTTCTAGACACACGATCATCAGTAGCTGCAAGTTTTAATCCTGATCACTTGTTGGTCAAAAGGAACTTTTATTTCGTTTCTGGACATAGAAAAATAAATATTTATTTTAGAAAATCTCTCACTGCATTTATAATTTACTGATGTATTAAATAAGAATTAATATTAGAAAATATATGTTTCTATTTTTAAACTGCATCATTAGAACTACTTGAAAATGTTATTATTGTAGATACACTTGACTGTACTTACTACTCTGTACCTACTATACTGTACTTATATGACTTGTATCATAATTGTATTATCTATTTATAAACCTTTAAAGTTTTGAATGTTTTGTACTCGACTTTGATGTTTTGTCTAATCCAGTTTGTCGTTGTAAAAATCTCTCAGCTGGTTAAACAAAAGTTATTACTATTGACTGTTTCATTAATACTAACATAGAGGGGTTTTTACTGTAAAGCTTTACTACTTATTTTTGTACTGAAACCTGTCTGTTGTCTTGGTTTATCAGTGATGCTTGTCTGTTGTCATGACAACCAAAATCAGAGAAGGAAGTGAGTCAGTTTCATTTATAAAACAGGTCAAATGTTCTTGTGCTTCTCTCTTTGGGTGCGATTCTGTCCTCCCCAAATTCCATAAACTCATAAACTTTCCTTCAACAGTCTTCAATATTTTGGACCAGGTGTACTGTAACATCTCAGGTACATACAGGTACATAAAAGGCTGCAGCAGCGCCTCACCTCATGTCAGATCATCTTTCTGTGGAGTTGATCCCTGGCTACAGACATTTACAGGGCTTTCATTCAGTTTTACCACTATGCAAAGTTTAGCTCTAAATTTTAAACAAAAACTTGAATTTAATTGATTGATTTTCTTTTATCACTTATAAAAATATTTTCTTTTAAAATCACAGGAAATAAAACAACATCAGCTGATTATAAACAAGATTCTAGGCTCCAGAACTTTTTTCTCATTGAAGAATTACATCAGAAGTTCTCAGGGATCATTTTAAAACATTCTCTAACAATCTATCACATATATATAGTTTTAGTACATCAATCCTAATATCTATGTGTCTTTTCTCTGCTGTTTCTCTCTTCACTCGTCCCTTACTGCTCCTTTTTCTCCTGTTTGTATTTCTTTATTATCATTTTGCAGAGTGTGAACAGTCTTAGACAAGTGAAATCTGAAAAACCATCTCCTCATTTAATTTTTTTTTGTTGTTGTTGTTGTTTTTAATGTATATGATTTCTTTGAGATGGTCATCATCCTTGGGAATGTCCATCTTAAATCTCCTCCTTCCTCTGATTTATTTTTTCTTTTACCCTCCTTTTCTTCTTCTTCCTTGCCTCAAACCAAGCGCTCCTACTCCATGGAGCATTTCCGCTGGGGGAAGCCTCTCGGGCGAAAGCGCCGGCCAATCAAAATATACTCAGGTAACAGTGTTGAGGAAGAGTCAGTTGAGCTTTTCCCCGGAGAGAAGAGAAAGAGGGAGATCTCCAGGGAAACGACAGCTGCTGAGGATGGAGAGAAGGTGGCAAAAAATGAGATGGAGCAGCTTTCAAATGACAAGACACGATGAAGCTCTTCTGCTGGGGGGGGTCCCATGGCCAGCAAACGCTACGGGGTCTTCATGAAGAGCCAATTCATGTTCTGTTAAAGAATAAGATATGTAATTAACTAATTATTAAATTACAGTTTGTTTTGACTCATATTTTTCTCTTTATAACAGTACAGATAAAAGGTTTAAGGTTTATTTATTTACTGGTCAAATATGTTACAAGTACATCATACACACATGGAAATTAGTTATTACATACGTCTCATCCTTGAGGAGCAGAGGGCTGCCACGTGAACTGTGACTTGGGGGGCAGTTTTCGGTTCAGTCTTGAGCATAAGGATACTTCAACATAAAACCTGCTGGGGCTTCAAACTGCTCAACTCGCAATCAGAGTATGACCCACTTCCCCATTAGACTACAGTAAATAAAAAAAATAATTTCATTAAACAACAAACACTATTAATTTGAAATATAGAGTATTAAATTAAATAATTAAATATAATGAAATTGTTTCTTTTTTCTCACATTTTAATTTAAATAGCAGGTTTATAAACAGTTCATGTTTCTCTGCAGCTGTGGATCAGTTCCTCTTCAGCTGAGAGGTTTTTGTACGATGTTGTATCACTGTGTGAACGGGAAGCTGTTACACTGCTGACAGTAATAATCTCCTGCATCTTCAGGCTGAACTCCACTGATTGTTAAAGTGAAGTCAGTTCCTGATCCACTTCCACTAAAACGATCAGAAATTCCAGACTGTCGTGATGAAGCATAATAGATTAAGAGTTTAGGGGATTCTCGGTTCTTTTGAAGGTACCAGTTAAGGCATGTACCAACACTTGAACTGGCTTTACATCTGATGGAGACAGTTTGACCTGCAGCTACAGACTGAGATCCAGGAGTCTGAGTCAAGATTTTGTCTCCAGATGAACCTAAAAAACATAAACATGTGAAACATTAACATTTGATCAGAAAAGTGTTTATTTAATTTAGACAAAAAGTCTGATTGTGTTCAAGTTTCTCCATCACAACAAAACAACATTGTGGTTATTATAAAATGTAAAGTCTCACCCTGAAGCAGGAGCCCCATGGAGGTCAGCAGTAGAGTCAGTGACATCATCATTGTGCTGCTGGTGTGTCAGTGTCTCTGAAAGACCTGGACAGTCACTGATCAGCTCTGACCTCTTAACAGCAGGAGTAGAGAGGCAGGACACATATGCAAACACACAGAGTCACTCAGCTGCAGCTCAACTCTACATGTCATCATGTTTCTTCTTCTCTGCTGAGAGAGTTGTTCCAGAAAATCACATGATGTGATACTGAAAAGATTGTGTCAGATTTTGACTGGTTACTTTTTTTTGTTCAAGTTTGGAAATAATTGTTATTTTTAAATTCTCCAAAACTGAACTGTTAGAAGTTTTTCCTGTTGCTCTTGAGGGCAGAAAGTTTACAATTCATGATTCAAATGAGTAAAAGTTTATTTGTCTTTTCTAAATCCAGGTGTTAGATTAAATCCCACTGCAGAACCCAAAAGTCAGATTAATTTGACAGCATTTACTTCCATGTTAATCTTCAGACTGTTAACACTGTAGTAACTCTGGCAGAGTGACTAACAGCCAACTGGGGATGGATGTAATGAGTTACCATGTTTCTTCTGTTTCATTTATATCATGTTTTACAGAGATTTAAATTTTACTGAAAGGTCAGTCTCTGTTCTTCTATCTGTTATAAAACGTTGGATAAAACTCAGTTGATTTACATCATCACAAAAGCGTCAAGGAATGAAACAGAAAAAAGTTCGTTTTTTTTGTACTTGTTTTTTAAATGGAAAGAATCAGCGTTAAAATTTCTGTAACATAAATGTAATTTGAAAAATGGAAAAATATCATGTGATTTGGATTAAAACTCTATAAAGACAATATAAGCTCAGTTTGTTACATCAGCACCTTGAATAAATTGTAAGTAAATACTATTTTATCATCTGTATAGAAACATGCATGTGAGTGTTTGTTCAGTGATCTGTAGGTTTCAGCTGAAACTTGCAGCTGCAGTGATTCAGTTCATTTGGACTGAAGGAGGTTTTTGTATGACGGTTTTTCACTGTGTGAACAGCTGATAGATGTTTGAATCAAATTCTCCCTTACAGTAATAAACTGCAGCATCTTCAGTCTGAACTCTACTGATGGTCAGAGTGAAGTCAGAGTTTGATCCACTTCCTGTAAAACGATCTGATATTCCTGATTGTCGAGTGCTAGTATAGTAAATAAGAAGTTTAGGAGTCCCTCCATCTTTCTGTTGGTACCAGGATAAATAGTTGGAGCTATAAACATTGTGACTGGTTCTACAGCTGATGGTGATGGAGCCTCCAACAGCAGAACTCACTGCTGCAGGTTGAGTCACTGTTGCCTGGATTTTGGACTCTGAGGACACAGAGACAAAAACATCAAACAGCTTCATGGTTTTGTCGGCTTCATTTCAGAGGGACAGATGTTCATAGAGGAGAGGAGTTTGATTCTCTGGACTTTACCTGTGAAGCAGCAGCAGAGGAGAGTCCAGATGAGGACGCAGATCAAAGTCATGTTTTTGATGAGGAGGATTTCTGTGTCTTCTGTTGTCATGAAGGACAGCTGTCAGTCATCCAGTCTTCAACTCTCAGGACTATAAACTCTCCCAGATCACTGGAGCATGGTGCTGCTGATGCAAAGTGTCTCTCTATGGAAATGTTCTCACTCACTCCAACANCACACACACACACACACACACACCCACAAGTGTGTTTTGTTATCCTTATGGGGACCGTCCATTGACTTCCATTGATTTTAGTAACTAGATTTATACCTAACCCAAACCCTTTCCTAACCTTAACCATTACTGATCTATAACTAACCCTAAGACTAACTAAAACTCTATTCACACCATACCTATAAACCTAACCCCTAACCCTAAAAAGGGGATTCCCCCCCATGGGGACCAGGCTTCGGTCCCCACAAGAACCCTCGGACCCCAGAAAGATAGTAAAAGTCAGGAAACGGGTCCCCAGGAGGTCAGAAATACAAACCCACACACAGCACTTTATTCTCTCACTCATTAACCATAGATCAGTGTTTCTGTCCCTGTGTCCTCAGGACAAACTGTCCATGTTTTAGATGTTTCTCTGCTTGAAGACTCCAGAGTCACATGACTGCAGTTCAACAGAAGTCTGTTAATCAGACATCTTGCATGTACTTAGTAATAAAGCTTCTCCAGAGTGTCTGGCCTTCTGTCTCTCAGCCTGCTGTCAGATCCTCTGATGGAGTTTTAGTTTTTTCTCATTGCTGCAAAAAACCTAAAACTTTCAACATTAAAAATCACCATTCAAGAAACATTTAGTTTATTTGTCAAGTTCTGCTAAAACTTGGGAAAAAGTTGCATGAGTAACAAAGAGATTGTTTCTAACACAGAAAAGGAGAATTCCACATAATTAGAATGTGCAGAACTATTTGTGTCTTCTCCGTGTCAGTGTCTGTTTGGTCCAGCAGCACGTTGATTATTTAGTTTTGTTTTTTACTCTGGAGACTCGAGCTTCTTCCCACAGTCCAAAAATATGTATAACAGGATCATTGGCAGCTCTGAATTTGCCCCAGGTGTGAGTGAGAGGGTGTGAATGATTGTCTGGTTCTACGTGGCCCTGTGATGGACATGTGACCTGTCCAGGTGTGACCCCACCTCTCACCTAAAGTCCTCTGGAAATAGACACCAGCTCCCCTCGACCCTGAACAGGAATAAGTGGATAAAGAAAATAACAAATTTAGTTTTCTTTTCTTTCTTTTTTCTTATTTTCAGACATCAAAGAAGACACTTTTTTAGACTTTAGACATTTAAACTGAAGAACACATGAAAGTCCATGTGACAAAGAAGATTATGTTACTTTACTGAAAACTCAATACAGTATAAGAATGTAGAATAAATTACGAGAAGAAACCGGAATAAACAAGCTTTGAAGATAAATCTATAATTCTTTAAAATATCTGTTTTTTAATTATAAAGTATTTTCTCATTTATCAGGAATGTTTTTGTGTGTTTGTGTCACTCTGAGTCTCCAGCTGCTGCTTTCAGTTCAGTTTCTGTTCAGTTTGACTGAAGGAGGTTTTTGTATGACGGTTTTTCACTGTGTGAACACATCCTGGCTGTTGATATAATGAGCACTCTGACAGTAATAAACTGCAGCATCTTCAGTCTGAACTCTACTGATGGTCAGAGTGAAGTCAGAGTTTGATCCACTTCCTGTAAAACGATCTGATATTCCTGATGCTCGAGTGCTAGCAACATAAATAAGCAGTTTAGGAGTCCCTCCATCTTTCTGTTGGTACCAGGCTAAAAAGTGGTATGAACTGCTATAGTAAACATCCTGACTGGTTCTACAGCTGATGGTGACGGAGCCTCCAACAGCAGAACTCACTGCTGCAGGTTGAGTCACTGTGATCTGTCCTCTGGACTCTGAGGACACAGAGACAAAAACATCAAGCAGCTTCATGGTTTTGTCGGCTTCATTTCAGAGGGACAGATGTTCATAGAGGAGAGGAGTTTGATTCTCTGGACTTTACCTGTGAAGCAGCAGCAGAGGAGAGTCCAGATGAGGACGCAGATCAAAGTCATGTTTTTGATGAGGAGGATTTCTGTGTCTTCTGTTGTCATGAAGGACAGCTGTCAGTCATCCAGTCTTCAACTCTCAGGACTATAAACTCTCCCAGATCACTGGAGCATGTTGCTGCTGATGCAAAGTGTCTCTCTATGGAAATGTTCTCACTCACTCCAACAGGAACTTGGATCAATCAGATTCTGCTGCTTGTAAACAGTTTATCAGTTTATTGATCAGATTCATATCAGAGTTTTTTTCGATGTATATACGTTTTGTGCGTGCTTTTAAAAGAAAATAATGTGTTGAATAAAAAATACAAAAGTTTTAACAATTCCTCATTATATATTATTACACTTGGAGAAAAAACATGAAAGAGTTGAAATTATTGAATTAACCAAAACAATCTTAATCTAGTGTAAAATGTCTTCTGAAATAAATCTGAATGTGGTTCTGAGTGAAATGTAAAATCTTTCTAGACACACGATCATCAGTAGCTGCAAGTTTTAATCCTGATCACTTGTTGGTCAAAAGGAACTTTTATTTCGTTTCTGGACATAGAAAAATAAATATTTATTTTAGAAAATCTCTCACTGCATTTATAATTTACTGATGTATTAAATAAGAATTAATATTAGAAAATATATGTTTCTATTTTTAAACTGCATCATTAGAACTACTTGAAAATGTTATTATTGTAGATACACTTGACTGTACTTACTACTCTGTACCTACTATACTGTACTTATATGACTTGTATCATAATTGTATTATCTATTTATAAACCTTTAAAGTTTTGAATGTTTTGTACTCGACTTTGATGTTTTGTCTCATCCAGTTTGTCGTTGTAAAAATCTCTCAGCTGGTTAAACAAAAGTTATTACTATTGACTGTATTATTAATACTAACATAGAGGGGTTTTTACTGTAAAGCTTTACTACTTATTTTTGTACTGAAACCTGTCTGTTGTCTTGGTTTATCAGTGATGCTTGTCTGTTGTTATGACAACCAAAATAAGAGAAGGAAGTGAGTCAGTTTCATTTATAAAACAGGTCAAATGTTCTTGTGCTTCTCTCTTTGGGTGCAATTCTGTCCTCCCCAAATTCCATAAACTCATAAATTTTCCTTCAACAGTTTTCAATATTTTGGACCAGGTGTACTGTAACATCTCAGGTACATACAGGTACATAAAAGGCTGCAGCAGCGCCTCACCTCATGTCAGATCATCTTTCTGTGGAGTTGATCCCTGGCTACAGACATTTACAGGGCTTTCATTCAGTTTTACCTTGATGCAAATTTAAGCTCTAAATTTTAAACAAAACCCTGAATTTCCGTTTTTAAAATCACAGGAATTAAAACAACATCAGCTGATTATAAACATGATTTGAGGCTCCAGAACTGTTTTCTCATTGACGAATTACATCATTCTGATAAATCATTTTAAAACATTCTCTAACAATCTATCATATAGTTTTAGTACATCAATCATATTATCTGTGTGTTTTTTCTCTGCTGTTTCTCTCTTTAGCTCCTTCCTTACTGCTCCTCCTCCTCCTGTTCATCTTTTTATATTATCTTTTTGCAGAGTGTGAACAGTCAGCAGACTATGGCTGCTGTAAATAAAAAAATATTTTTTAATACACAAACACCACTAATTTTAAATATAGAGTACTAAAATTAATAATGAAATTGTTTATTTTCTCATTTGATTTTAATGTACATACTATTTTATCATCTGTATGGAAACATGTGCATGTGTGTGTTTATTCAGTGATCTGTAGGTTTCAGCTGAAACTTGCAGCTGCAGTGATTCAGTTTCTGTTTCTGTTCAGGAGGTTTTTGTATGATGGTTTTTCACTGTGTGAACAGCTGATAGATGCTTGAATCAAAAACTCCCTTACAGTAATAAACTGCAGCATCTTCAGTCTGAATTCTACTGATGGTCAGAGTGAAGTCAGAGTTTGATCCACTTCCTGTAAAACG
Organism: Pachypanchax playfairii; assembly: GCA_006937955.1. Lineage (NCBI taxonomy): Eukaryota > Metazoa > Chordata > Actinopteri > Cyprinodontiformes > Aplocheilidae > Pachypanchax > Pachypanchax playfairii. Next base: position 2,078,579 of record SSNP01000048.1, read on the forward strand.
ATCTGATATTCCTGATTGTCGAGTGCTAGTGCGATATATAAGCAGTTTAGGAATCTCTCCATCTTTCTGTTGGTACCAGGTTAAATAGTGGTATGGGTTGCTATAGTAAACATTGTGACTGGTTCTACAGCTGATGGTGACGGAGCCTCCAACAGCAGAACTCACTGCTGCAGGTTGAGTCACTGTTGCCTGGATTTTGGACTCTGAGGACACAGAGACAAAGACATCAAACAGCTTCATGGTTTTGTCGGCTTCATTTCAGAGGGACAGATGTTCATAGAGGAGAGGAGTTTGATTCTCTGGACTTTACCTGTGAAGCAGCAGCAGAGGAGAGTCCAGATGAGGACGCAGATCAAAGTCATGTTTTTGATGAGGAGGATTTCTGTGTCTTCTGTTGTCATGAAGGACAACTGTCAGTCATCCAGTCTTCAACTCTCAGGACTATAAACTCTCCCAGATCACTGGAGCATGGTGCTGCTGATGCAAAGTGTCTCTCTATGGAAATGACTATGGAAACTTTTTGCAAAAACTATGAATGGAGTTTTTTTTGTTTTCTGTTTTTTTTTTTCACATCAATTAATTATATTTCATGACATTATAAAATAAAACTCATCAAACATGGCCCAGTTTTAACAATATGCATAATTTTAGGCAAGTTATAGAACATTTTTTATGATGCATCCTTTGTTTTATATATATATAAATATATATTGTTTTATATATATATATATATATATATATATATATATATATATATATATATATATATATATATATATATAGTTTTAAAAACTGTGAAACTGTGAAGCTTTACTATGGTAGTTCTTTTTTGCCTTTTATACTGAAACCTGCCTGTTGCCATGGTTCATCGGTGATGCTTGTCTGTTGTCATGACAACCAAAATCAGAATAGGAACTGAGTCAGTTTTATCACAGGGTCAAAAAGCAGATCCAATGTTCTAGTGCTGCCCTCTTGTGGTGCCACTGTTGTTCTACCATTTTTTATTATGTCTTCTTCCTTTTTAGTATAAATAACACAACTTCATCATTTTTAAGATACATTTATTGCATAAAAACACTTCACATCTCTTCACTTGCAATTACACTTATATTTTTGTGTCGGTTACAGTTTTTACATTAAAAACCTTTTTATCAAACCATTTGGGAATATTTTTTCCAACTTAATTGTCTGTATCATTTATTGTTTTACTACTTTTTCATTTTTTTCAAACTTCAAACAGTATATCAAAACAAATGTTTACAACTAAATTAATCAGTATTTAATACAAAATTTACCAGTTCCCCATGTCTGTATTTCAATAGTTTTTCATGCCTCAACCAGCCCAGCCATGGTTTATATATGTAACTTTTGGTTTCTTGTATTAGGCTAATGTTAAATTCTTTGTTCACCAGCTCAAAAAAATAATTTCAATTTGTAAAAATAAATTAGTCAAAGAAGTATTATAATTGTTTGATGTTTTCTTTCACATCATCTTGTTTTCATGTTACAGCGTTTTCATCAGGCATATTCCGAACTTTATTTTACCGTCTTGAAACATTTACCTCCAAATTTTAAATAAAAACCTGAATTTGATTGACTGATTTTCTTTATCACTGACTGTAACTGTTAAAACAACATCAGCTGATTACAAACATGATTTCAGGGTCCAAAGCTTCTTTCTCACTGAAGAATAAGTTATAATTTTAAAACATTCTCTAACAATCTAATCATATATTTAGTTTTAGGACATGTACATTAATCATATTATCTGGGTTTATAAACACTTTTCTCTGCTGTTTCTCTCTTTATTTCTTTACTTACTACTCCTCTTCCTCCTGTTCCTCTTTGTTTATGACATTTTTGAAGAGTGTGAACAGTGGTCTCTGGCTGTGCTTGTCCCAGCTCTTCATGAAGCCCCCGTAGCGTTTGCTCGCCATGGGACCCCCCCAGCGGAAGTGCTTCATCTTGTACGGGACGTCTTTGTCATTTGAAAGCTGCTCCATCTCATCTTTTGCCACCTTCTCTCCATCCTCAGCAGCTGTCGTTTCCCTGGAGATCTCCCTCTTCCTCTTCTCTCCAGGGAAAAGCTCAGCTGACTCTTCCTCAACACTATTACCTGAGTATATTTTGATTGGCCGGCGCTTTCGCCCGAGAGGCTTCCCCCAGCGGAAATGCTCCATGGAGTAGGAGCGCTTGGTTTGAGGCAAGGAAGAAGAAGAAAAGGAGGGTAAAAGAGAAAAAGGATCAGATGAAGGAGGAGATTTAGGATGGACATTCCCAAGGATGATGGCCAGCTCATATAAATCCAGCTGGCAGAGCTGGACACACTCCTGCAGGACAGAGGAGAGAAGCTCCATATCAGGCATCACTAAACTGAAACAGAAGGAAACAAGCTGAGTAGGAAATTGGAATTTTACAGGAACTCCATGATTGTACTCCACGAAACCTTCAGTAAACGTATTAAAATTGAAAAAAAAACTGATGACCCTCAAAAAAGAGAGGAAGTGGGATAGTTTTTTAGTTTAACATTTTTAGATTTCTTTTATCAAATATAATGAATTAAGGGATTTAAAGTTTATTGGAGGAGTAATTAAGTCTGATTGTCAGAGAAGAAGGTGCGTCTGTTTGGGGGATGGGGTGGAGGGGGGTGGAGCTTACCATCATGCTGCTCTCAGAGTTGAGCTCATGACAGCTGGGATTCTCCCAGCAGTGGTTGTGCGTTCCCCTGACCACGCCCACCACAGCTGCAGTCACCAATAGTAACACAGGATGCATCCTCCTGTGGTCTGGAGCACATTTACAAAATAAAAGCTTCATTTAATGGAGAAAGCATCAAAGATCGTTTTTGCAGAAATAATAAATCAGGAAGTTGTTTAAAACTCAGAAATAAATTTGACACACATTCAAATCCAGTCACAGTTTATAAAAACTGAATGTTAAACAGAGCTTAAAAACATACGGCAACAATAGAAAGCCATAAATACACGCACTTATAAAATACTGCAAAATACTCATTATATTTACATGAACATGATGATTTAGGAATTTAGATTTTTACTTAAAAACAATTTAATTCTACAAAATAAATATGAATTTCAGACCTGCATGTTATTCAAACAGCAGTAAATAGAACAGAAAAATAAATACCTCCTGTTTGTTTTTTCCTCTTTCTGCTGTTTGTCTCGTTTTTCCTTCCAGCAAATATTTCTGTCGTTTCTTCTTCTGTCCCTCCGATCAATCATTTGACTTTATACCCTTTCAGCCAAGGACACGTAAACATATGATGACGTTATTACCTCTCCCCATCATTTCCCCATTACTGCTCGTAAATAGTCTCTATTAGTATAAATAACAGTTTATTCTGATGTCTTCTCTCCCTTCACACCTTCTCATGATGATCATTATCATATTTATTATTTAAGATACTTTCTCCAAAATATTTCAGCCACAGGAAAACAAAAAATTATAAATGTTGTCAAAGTTCAGAGCTTGAAAAATCTACAGTTACAGTCTCCTGAGTATTTGTTAGTAGCAAGCTCACCATGTGTGACAGATATAAATTCAAATCAAACATTTTTGACATAAATGATAAATTGTTTTATTATCAAATTACATAAACACCTAGTTCAGCCATTTTTAATATCTCAAAAACTGTTCATCTAAATTCTGAAATGCCCCATATTTAGTTCTAGACGGGGTTCCAGATTCCAGTTTCTATAGTTTTCGGATCAAATTACCAGTAGATTTTAGACATCATATTATTTTGAGATTGGCTAAAACCCCCCTTTTTTTTCTAACCACATCAAATCCCCCCAAATGTCCAGAAATATATATTCTGGTTTGATTATGTTGTATTGGGAAAAGTAAATTAAACATTTAGCATGGAGTGTTGAAGAATGGAAGTTTAATAATGTTTTAGACATCAATATAATGTTTTCTAAAGTCTCTAAAGTGAATTTCGTATCATGTTTTAGTGATAATTGAAAAGTTTGAGATTTTAGTTCTTTTTCCTTAATGGAACAAACGGGCCGATTCAGAAGGCAGTCAGGTAAATATAAACCCATTAGTGTTTGAAAACAACCTTGAGCCTTCACTCTATCCATTATAAAGCTAGAACTCTTCATTTTGTTCAAGGAGGAGATAATGGAGAGCAGAAACAGAAAAGCCAGTTTAATTGAAGCTGATGACGTCATCAGGGCATTTTGTCCTGAAATACTTCCTCTGCCAATCTGCACCTCGAGTTTATTGGATTACAAATCTCAAAATGCTTTTCAAATATTTTATGATCTAACGTAGATTTATTTAAACACAATAAAACTGTTTTATACGTTTTTTCAAACCAGAGTTCATCTTGAGCGAACACACTTTTTTTTTTCTGCGAAACATTTTAACAGCAATTAAAGTAATTATATAAGATTAATAAAAATTAATGGAATTGTTCAATTCAATATAATTTTCTGTTTTCTCTTGAGAGAACAAATGTTAAGCTGTATTCAGATTTCACTCCATAAATTCACTAATGTTTGTCAGTCAGACACAACTCTTACTTCAGACTTAAATGCATTTTTCTTTTTGTATTAATACGTTGCTGAATTTGTTTTTTAATCGTTGGAATATTGTGTTCTGCAGCACCTGTTGCATTACAGACACAACTGAAACCAATGAAATATAATAAGAGAGGAGATAAAAACCAAGTCACTCAACTAAAAAATATGATTTAAATTTTTATTTTAATTAAAAATTGTATATTTTTACATTTTTTAGTCTCTATTTTGTCTCTAGGAATATTGTAACTTGTACTCTGATTACTCTGACCATACCAGTAATGTATTACCTTGCAGGACAATGGTTGCCAATCCCTTTAGCAGATTATTGGGATAAGATGTCATATCCTGTGCTGAACCCACACACTTACACACACTCACACACACAGTCTCACAGACTGTCCAGATGCTTTTCCATTGAGCTGAGTTCGGAACTGGGACATGGCAACAGGTAGGATTGTGTTTTCAATATGTACGTCATGGAAAATATGAAGTCATCCAAAAGGGAAAAAATCTAATTCATGTTTTATCAGTCAAAATTACCAATAAGTTCAGTTCATTTAGAGTAGAGTTGATGGAACGTTTTCAATTGTTTTTTCTACCATCTCTATTTTAATGAGTTGTTTTCATTTTTAAGTTAGTAAAACTGGGAATAATGTTGTTTAATTTGTAACATATCTTCTGAGCTCTTTGAATTTTGTCACATTGAAACCAGAATGTATGAGTTAAGAGTGGATCCTGCAGATCGGTTCAGAAACCTCAAAGGCTTTCAATCACGTAGCAAAATTAACAGCATGTTCCATCTAATTAAGCTAATATTTAATGCTACAAACACATTAGAAATGTTGTGACTGATGGATTAAATGAGGAGAAGGGCCACACTTTTCTCCATGCTCTTGTTTATAGTCAGAACTTTTCTTATAGCTCTGCTCACAGGCAGAAGGAAGAGCACTCTAAGGAACATCTGTGCTGTCTTCAGTCTGGACTTCTTCTTCTTCTTGCTACGATGATGTTGTTGCCTGATATTGATCCATTTGCTAGAACTGAATCAGATGGTGACTTGACTTTCTTGTGGATCACAGTCAACAATAACTGGAGAGGAAGATTTACTAAACTTTCAAGATGAAGTTGGACTTGATATTTCTGATGTTTGTTTTACTCAGTGGCGGGTGCTTCCAACACGTCAGTGCTGACTCTGTGGGTTCAGATGAACATTCTGATGTTCTGGAGGATGTTCACCACAAGAATCTCACAGTAAAACAGGAAGATGTCCTGGACATAAACAGCCGTTCACGCCGGGATGCATCAGACATGCAAAGAGAAACTAACTGGAATGTGCCTGACGTTTCCATGGGAACCTATGAGGATGCTGACTGGCATCCTTCTACCTCAATACTCGAGTCACACTCTGACCTGACCCCTGACGCCCCTGTGGTGATTCATAATGACAACATCGATACTGATGGTGGCACCAACAGAACTTTGAACCAAACTAGTGGCAACTCATCCACACAGTGTGGCGAGTACAGCAGCCAGCTGATGCCCAATGGTCAGTGCCGGCTAATGGCAATGCTACCTATCGTGGGAACAACAGAGAAACGTTGCCCAGACATGTTCCGCTGCACAGATGAGATATCATTTTGGCTTCATGAGAATCAGAACAGAAAGGAGCAGCTGGAGGAGCTGAAGGAGACGGTGTCTGAACTTCAGGAGGAGTTGAGGAATCACCGGCATCGAGTCAAGGCTCTGGAAATGCAGGTAGAGTTTGATGCTTTTCTTTCTTTAAAACTACTTTAAAAAGTTAGTTGATCTTCTCAGAAAGATAAAGACCTGGAAGATAATGTCAGTTTTTAAAAAGTGACACATTTTCAATGACAGGATGGTGGAAGACATAAATTTGTCTTTAACATTTACCTGCAGAAAACCCTGAAAAAGGACACATCTAACTTGGAAGGTAACTAAATGACTGTTAGTTGAGTGTGTAATACTTAAAAGGATCTTAAAGGGAGCAATGACTCTGTTTCACATCCTGAAAGATCCACAACAAAGTTCACGTTCTTATAGAAATTTGGGTAAAACATTTTCAAAATTAGATGGAGGAAGGTTAGTAAGAGATGTGACAGCTATGTTAACTACAATGTTTAACACACAGTTCAACTTCACTCCCATCATTAAATGGTTAGAATCGGGAGGTAAAAGTATATCAACCTGAAAAAAACAAAACATGTAAACATAATTTTCATGGATCAGAGAAAGTCAGACCAAGACAGAATTCTTTTGAGGTTTTTGAAACAACATTCTAGACACACAACTCTCATGCTGCACATTCATAGTTGGATTATTAACAATGTTAACATCTTTCTCCCAAACATCATCTCAGAGTACAAGCATCCACATAAAAGGAAACTTGAATTGTACTTTAGAAGCTGATAGTTTTTCAGGGTTAAAATTATTAAAATAAAGTGAAAAAAACAAAGTTCACACTTAAACACAAACATCTTTCCTTTGCTACCTCTCTTTATTTATCTGTGCCTTTGTTTATCTCTCTCTCTGACTTCATCTCGCTGTCTTCACACCCTGTAAGTCCTCCTTAACCCTGAATACTAACAGGATTAGTTGAAAACCTTTTGGTCAGGGTACTTAAATCCTTCTGAGTCTATCTGAACACTTCCGGTGCTGCTTTGTAAGTATTGTGTAAATTAAGTTTGCAAGACTAAAGTGTGATTTTTTTAATTGAAAGTTAAACCACTTTTTAATTAATTTTAACAAGTTGAAGGTAAAATATAAGATGAGTGCTGCAGAGTGACGCAATGACAATAAAAGACACTTTTTCTTTTCCTTTGCACACAAATAAAAACTGGTTCATCACAGCTGTAAGAACTGCTGTAACATATTGCATCATCAGTTAACCTGAAAGGACTAACAGCTTTTCTGTGTTCAAACAGAAATAAATTCATGTTTATGAATAATTACATGTATTTTTCTGTCTTTATGTCCCACAGGCTGAAGACAGCATCAGATTAAATTCAACTCTTCTTCAGCATTTGCGTTTTTTGGAGCTGCGTCATGCCGAGGCAGACACTCTGCTCCACGTGCATGCTGCGGTGCTGTATGAACTGCAGGCGCAGCTTCGCAACCTGTCAGCCTCCGTGCAGCACGTGAACCAAAACACCGGCTGCACAATCAATGTCATCAGAGCAACGCCGTCTCTCGGCATGAGAGACACTCTGCCACCAGGTACACATGCAACAAGTGCAGTGGTGAGTTTTAAGAGTTTTATGGCGTGATTATGGGCGTCTTAGTGTTTCACAAATTCTGAGCTCTAAGAACATGCCAGTCTTTCATTCAGGGCTGTTGGGTTTCTTTTAAAGATCCACATGTTTGTAATGAATAAAACTTGTGGGCAGTTTTCTAACTTTACAATAAGTCATATATTTTCAACAATTCCACAACCAGAGTTACTCTTTTATTAGTTAACAAAATAAATAATCATTAATAATTCATGTAAGAAGAATTCTGTAAAATTCTTTCTAGACACAAGATCTAAAATTCTAATAAATTCAGGGTTTTATATAGTATAAACTATGAAATCTAAAGCAAATCACATAAATCAGCAGGTGCAAGAAGTTTGTGTTTGTGTTGGTGTTGGTGTCCTGGAAGTTTCTGTAGTCTTGTTGTTTTATTCCAAAATCCAACTGACTCACTACTTTGATGTTCAACTCAGATTAAAAAAGAGCAAATCAATGAAATGCTTCATCTGGGAGGAATCAGTTTGGATGTTGACAGTCTTTTCTTTCTATCTGACTGTTTGTCTCCCTCAGGTGGACAGCACATGTCTTACTGTCCATCAGACTGCGCATCTCTATATCTCAATGGCGTTCGTCGTTCTGGGGTTTACACCATAGTCATGTCTCCGAGCAACACCTTTCCAGTCTACTGCGACATGGAGACCGATGGTGAGAAGAGTGTCTGTGGGTTTGGAATTAAGCCATTTAGTTAGTTAGTTAGTTAGTTAGTTAGTTAGTTAGTTAGTTAGTTAGTTAGTTAGTTAGTTAGTTAGTTAGTTAGTTAGTTAGTTAGTTAGTTAGTTAGTTAGTTAGTTAGTTAGTTAGACAGACATCACAGCTTTATTTCCATTTTGACTTTATTCCTAATTATTTCTTTATTGTAACATAGATCAGGTTGATAGTTTATTACATTAGTTAACACTCAAATAAACCATAATAAGTACACATTTGTCTGTATATTCATACCAAAACTCTGTATGAAATTTCTCTCTCTCTCTCTCTCTCGCTATATATACATATATATATATATATATATCTGTGTGTGTGCAACAGGTGGGGGCTGGACGGTATTTCAGCGGCGGCGTGATGGTTCGGTGAGCTTTAATCGTGGTTGGTCTGAGTATCGAGACGGCTTCGGTGAACCGCGAGGAGAACATTGGCTGGGCAACCAACACCTCCACTTGCTGACAAACCAGGGTCACTTCAGACTGCGCATCGACATGCAGGACTGGAGCCACGCCCACAGACACGCCCTGTATCAGTCCTTCAGGTAGAAAGCCAGTTGTGGGAAACAGTATGTATGAGATGAAGAAACAATATAAAATGTTTCTAAAAAAATGACAGTATCAAAAACACATTGGAACAGTTTTTTGGTCTACTGCTATTTGAAATAAGTTTCAGGAATAACCATTTTTTAAGTGACTTAAATGCAGATGTGTTTGTCCTCCTGCTTCAGGATAGATAATGAGGAGAACCAGTATCGTCTCCAAGTCTCTGGTTTCAGTGGAACAGTGGAGGATTCGTTCGGCTGGTACCACGACCAACATGGTTTCAGCACGCCTGACACGGGGAACATCTGTGCTGAGATCAGTCACTCTGGTTGGTGGTTCCACCAATGTTTCTACTCCAACCTTAATGGAGTTTATTATAAGGTAGATCTGACACATCTGTATTCACCTGTGTGAGAACATGTTACACAGAGTGTGTGTTGAGATCTGAATGTGACTTAAATGTTATTAACCATCACTATAACCATGTTAGTTTTTATAGTTTTTTCACAGGTATATTCATCAGTTTCTTCTGTTAGATATGTTACTTTAAAATAATAACAGATATGAAACTGAATCTGTTTCCATTAGGGTGGCCGTTACTCTCTGAAGGCTCACAACCTGTTGGGTCCTGATGGCATCGTCTGGTTTTCATGGAAAGACTCCGATTTTTATTCTCTGAAAGCTGTTACCATGATGATTCGACCACGTAACTTCAGACCACATCTATCACCCTGATGATGAAACATTTTTATCAAGAAATAAGTGTAACCAACTCAGCTTGCAGTTATTTGAGTACTGCCAAAGTTACACAGGATACAACCTGGCTCCATCCTAATGAATAAAGGTGACATGTACATCCGACTAATAAAAAAGTAAAGAACTATCAAGAAAGATGAACAGCGAGCCCAGTGACTCTGACCCCTTCTTTTTGTTGAGAGTTCTGTAAATAAAGTATTCTATATGTCTGAGGTTTCATCTATTGAATAAATTGTATTTATATTTTTCTCACTGTTTTTGCTTTGCAATTTCAGTAACATCTGAGTAATTTAGATCCTGACTTCAGCCTTCTGCCTTTATCCTAAACACACACATACACAGAATATTGATCATAAATGTATTTATTAGAACAATTACAGGTATTAAGTGAAACATCTACAGAACTTCTCAGAGTCTTCAACAAACCAAATGTTTTAACTCCACAGTCACTGAATTCAGGTTTGTTGTTTAGAGCATCGACCTACAGAGTGAACTCCTTCACAGATACGAGCTCAGCCAGACTTCTTCTTCAGACATCTTCTTGTTGTTTTCCATCAGATAGCAGAACTGACTGATCCCAGGAGAGATCAGGTCTTTATGTTGGGCGCTCCCTGGGGCGGGTGACATACTGCCACCACAGAGGGGGAAGGTCGCCCTCTTTGCGGGCAGGAGGGAGAGCTTCAATCCTGGGGCCTCCAGCTGGAGTCTCAGCCTCTAGCTGAGCAACCTGGCAGCAGAGAGACAGAAATAACAAGAGTGACATTGGGATTTAAGAGAGTAAAGATGATGAATTAATTACTATCAGAATAGTTTGATCAATATATATCTTTTAAGTAAAATGTATTTGTATCTCTGAAGAAAGACACTTTTTTATCCCTTAAAAGGACAGATGTGACAGATGTTTCAGAGATTTTACAGTAAATAAAATTATTTGATGGTTTAATAATGTCAATTCTAATAAAACTTTAAATACACATTTCCACAATTTAAAAAGCTTAAATAATTTCAAAGGAAGTACAAATTTGACAAAGTGAAAATAAAAACAGTATTCAGACTATTATTATAATAAATAATGATGAAATTGTTCTTCTTGATTCTCTACTTTAAACTAAAGGATCTTCTTGCTTTATGACTCAAATCAATAAACTCTGGTGCCATCTGCTGGATTTCACCAGTAAAACATTTTCTTCTTGTTAGAAACGGTTGTCCTTTAACAGTGGAATATGAAAAAACTCTGACCAAGAATAAAACATTTCTTATTTAATGAAACAATGAAGATCCATAATCCAAAGTCTTGTGATAATTTGTTTTAAACTCAAGCTGGTTAGTTTTTTATGCATGAACAGAAATGAATTCTCATCCACTGCAACACAAATTAAATCTGGTTTTCACTAATAAACCTGTAATAAAAACAGGCCTTTAAAAATAAGGCAATAATATCAGAGAGATGGAAAATGCTGCAGTCCAGCTCACCTCCTTTTCCCAGCTCTGCATCCGGAGTTTCTTCCAGTGCTCCCTCTTGGCAAAGTAGTCAGGGTACATGGCCTTCTCTGAGGGGTGCCAGTAGTCCAGCACCCACTCTGGGACCTACAAACAAAGCAGAACTCAAAAGATTATGAAAATGTTATGGTAACATTTTAATTAATTGGATCAACATGTATTGTTTCATATAGATATATAAAACATATATCCATTTTAGCTGTCAAAACATTTGTCTCGGATGAATATTTGATGTATTCACAGTGCAATAACTGTAATCCTGCTTTACCTTGTAGCAATCATATCTTTCATAGGAGGTCCCTCCAGGAGAGTCTGGGAAAATGTAAGGCTGTGGATGTTGGTTGGCCCAGAACTCTTCCTCTCCAGCCTTCAGCATCAAGGTGGCTTTCACCATGTCCTTTTCGGTCTTATTCTCATCAAAACGAGCCCGCAGCATGCAGGCGTAGAACCGGTATTTATCTCTGTGATTGAAAAACAAAACTGTTTGATTTTACATAGAAGAATGTTGGGTGACCAACACGCTTCAAGGAGCTTCATGGCATCTATAAAATAAAAGCAACCGATACATCTTATATAGAATTATAAAATACTGATTGAAAGTTTTGATTAATCATACTAAATACCAGATGTTCTGCATCTAGAAGGGCAGATAGTAAATAAAACCAGTCAGTTCCTTTCTGGGTGGCGTGGGGTCCAGGTCATTGGGTGAGAGGCGGGGTCACACCTGGACAGGTGGCCAGCCAATCACAGGGCCACAGATTGTTTGTTTACCTCTTCCCAATTTGGCAGAGTTATAATTACATTTGCTAAGTCGAGGTGCTGCCAATTAATTGTTAATAACATGTAAATACAAGTGGAGAAAATCTAACAGGAGACTGGCAACTTCGCTATACTCTTATATGTATTACGAGTTTAAAGAAAACTTTATCTGAACTATCTGACACACAAACTGATCAATTGTGAAGTATTATTTAAAATTGACAGAGTGTAAGTCTGAAAAATTAAAGTTATGTTTGAGATACACATTTCCTTTTGGAGACATCGGAACTGAGTGACCTGCTAACAGCGGTTAGCAATTAGCTTCACTGTTAGCTTAGCAACATATCAAGCAAACTGCTCACAACCGTTTCTTCTGTGTATTTTACGAGACTCCTGAACAAATAAACCCTTCTTACCTAAATATGCACCATGATTCGAGGTGTCTTAGTGATTTCTTGTAAAGCCTCAACACTTTTTGCTGGTGAGTGAGATATGCAGAGGCCATTTTTGCCGTCCTCTGTCACCTTCTCACCGAGCAGCGCAATGGATTCTGGGACTTTGTGTCAATTTACGTCAACATCGTAAACAACAAGTTAATACGCACAGATTTTTACATTCTTATTGCTTGCGTTATAATTGCAAGAGCTGGGAATATGAAATGGTTTACATAGTCTTTTTCTCCTTAATTTTATCTAAATTGTTGGTCTAATTTGTGAAAACCTGCCAACGAGCAGTTGAAGTAATATAGCTTCTCACTATTGCAGTTATTACGGTAGAGCGACATTATGGGCGTAATGAGAGCCGTCAATGTGGTTCTATTCAGAACTATTACTACTATGGCACAGCACAAATTTATAGGTGAGACGTTTGTGTTTTATAGCTACTTAAAACATATTAAAAGACTGCATACATACATCTCATGACTTGATCATGTGTGCAGTAAGAACATGATGTGGATTATTATTTTTGGTTTAAAACAGGATATAGCTGCTCGTCCATATGTTTCTGCTGTACCAGCACTCACAAATAAAGCAACAGCTGATTAAAATGTATCTGTTACTCTTATTTTAAGGCGCATAATGCTTATTTTTATTATAGAGAGTACTGCATTTTAAAATCGGGCTCACACATTAATGCAAAAACGCGACTGTTGTAAAGTCAAAGTTTCTTAGCCACCAATCCACTTCACATTGACTGCAACAGAAAACATTGAATAACATCAAATTGACACAAAGAAAAAAAAATCTGTTTATTTCATTTAGTCATATACTTTATGTAAACTGCTGTATTTTAGTGTTTGAATTTGTAAAGTCAGTAATCAACAATGATGTATAACCTTATTTATGAGCTTTTATTAAATGTAAAAAGTCTCATTAGAACGAATCAATCCTGATTCATGAGGATTCAGTATTTCCTGTTAACCTTTTGACTTTTTTCTGTCCAGATATTGGTGTGAACCTGACGGATCCCATGTTCAGAGGACTCTACAGAGGAAAACAGAAACACGATGGTGAGCCAGTCCACCAGTCTTATTGTGAAATGTTATGATTAAGCTTGTCTGAGCCACATTTTTCTTTTCTTTCTTACAGATGACTTTGATCAAATCATTGACAGAGCTGTTAAAATTGGAGTTGAAAAGGTTTGTTACATATTCAGAACATTATGACGGTTGTTACACTGCCAGTCGCAGACGATAAGTGTCAGGAGACGTCAACAAGCCTCTGTGTGATAATGTGCTATTTTATATCTGTTGCTTTGTGACAGTTTATGATCACAGGAGGAAGCCTTGAAGATAGTAAGGAAGCTGTCAAGCTGGCTGAGACCAGAGGTAACAGTTCACTCTGTAAAAGATATTCTGTTTTATATAGTACATGAGCAATACCAGACACGAGCAATGTCATAGCTGTGTATCTAACACAAGCTCCATTGTTCGTTACAGAGGAGTTTTACTGCACAGTCGGCTGCCATCCGACACGCTGCAGTGAGTTCGAGCAGACTGGAGAGTCCGAGTACTTCTCTGGTTTGAAGAAGCTGGCGTCCGCACACAGAGGAAAGGTGGTAGCCATCGGCGAGTGTGGACTCGGTGCGACTCATTTTAATCAACCGAAAAGTTTTTATTAAATATAATAGTGTTTGTTTATTGAAATGTTTTCTTTTCTTGTTCCAGATTTTGACAGGTTGGAGTTTTGCCCCAAAGACACTCAGTTAAAGTACGTTTGTGTGATTTTACTCAATATTCTGCAATAACAGAATATTTAGTATTACAGTAATAATGTGTTTTGATCCAGATTAACTGTATTATGTTGATCTTCACTTGTTTTTATATTTGTGGACTCTGTTTATGAAATGTTTTCACATATAATTCTGTTATATTGGTCCTATTTGAGGTTTTTAACCTCTGTGTTTGTCTTTTTTTTTCCGCTCTGATATGTTGCAGGTACTTTGAGAAGCAGTTTGACCTGGCAGAGGAGACTAAGCTGCCCATGTTCCTGCACTGCAGAAACTCCCATCAGGAATTCATCGGTGAGTTTGGACAGTAAACATTTCGTCTGTTTCATGAGGATTTTTTGACTGAATTGTTTTTTTTTTTTTCTGTCTTCATTCGGACAGACATCATGAAGAGAAACCGAGACCGGTGTGCTGGAGGAGTGGTGAGAACAACTTTTTTGGGAATAGATTTTCAGAATTGAAGATTTGATTCAGAACATTTTAAAATGATCACCAACAATTTTTCAAAGGAAAATTTTAAAAGCTTTTTTTTTAATCTTGTTTGACTGATTTTAGTAGAATATTTTTGATTTGTAGAAACAAATATTCCAATAACATCTTTAAACTGGTATTGTTGGTTTGTAAACATAAATTTAAGAATCAATAGAATGTGAATGCCTCATTTTCATTCATTTAAAAGGCCTTTTATGTAAAATAGCTGGAAAAGACAGATGGCTGATGGGAAAAGTAGATTCAGGTGCACGCTTTTATTTTCTCCACCAGGTGCACTCGTTTGATGGAACGGCTGAGGATGCTGCTGCACTCATTGACATGGATTTATATATCGGAATAAACGGATGGTGAGAACATTTAAGATGTTTGGCTCTGCTGCTCAAATTAAATTCTGGACTTTAGCTGAATGGCAAACAACATGAGCTGAGAACTTCCTGTCAATTGCTCTTGAATTCTTTTTAACATAAATGCTTATTTGTAATGAAACAGTTCAGGATATAACACATAAGCCCATTCATTTATAGCAAATTAAGTTCTTTATGTTTTAAACAAATTAGAGTATTTCAGTTTAAAAAAGCTACTTAGTTTTAGGGTAATATATTTTTCCAAATTAAAAATGTATGGGATTAGAAGAAGAGTTTTGCATCAGAAGCACTTCAGTTTATTGATTTTAGCTAACAAATAACAAATATTCAACACCCCGAGATGCAGGGTTACATCGATCATGGCCACAGAGAAACAAACAGACACTCATGCGCTCACACATGGGGCGAATTCAAAGTCACCAGTTAACCTGTCATGCATGTTTTTAGTCCATGAGTAGAATTTAAAGAAACCTACATGTGCATGGGAAGAACATGTAAACTTCATGCATCCATACTTTGCTGTTTTGTTAACGGTATTCTAACTTTCTAGCTCCTTGAAAACGGAAGCCAATATTGAAGCCATGAAGTCGATCCCCACTGAGAGGCTCATGATAGAAACCGGTGAGTCATGAGCAGCTTGTTTTGGAAGAAATTTAACTAATTGTACTTTTTATATTGTTAATGGAAAAAAACCTGATGTGTACCAACATGTAGAGACTGGTGTCAAGTCTGGTTTACCACTACTGCCTTGTAGCTAAAAGGTCTTGGGTTCAAAACCCAGCTGGGTGTATGTGGCTTCCTCCCACAGACCAAAAAGATTCATGTTAGGTTAACTAGTGACTTTATATTGTGTTTATTTTATGAGGTTCTGTAATGGACGGCCTCTGTGCAGGTTACATCCTGCCTGTCATCCTGCGACCCTGAACAGGAACAAGCGAGTTCAGAAAATGGATGGATGTTATAGTTTCTGTATCATTTTCCACTGATTTTTTTTTTCTCCTGTTTGTTTTCTTGTCAGAGTAGGACTCAGGTATTAATATGTTTCAGGATTTGTTTACTTATCAGCAAAATCACACAAAAGAAACTGAACTGCATTTCATGAATTTACAGGAAAGAGTAGCTTATTTCCAAAAAAAGTCCCTTTCTGTCTAACAATAGATTCATACTGAGTGAGTTTCCATCTTTATTCCCTGTCCAGATGCTCCATGGTGTGGTGTGAAGAACACTCATGCAGGCTCCAGATATGTTAAAACTACATTTCCCACAAAGAAGAAATGGGAGGCAGGACACTGCCTGAAGGACAGAAATGAACCTTGTCATATCATGTGAGTATCTTTAGGAATGAGCGAGGAGGAAGAATATTTTAATTCTTCTATGTTTTTAACTGTTTGTCTCTTCCAGACAAGTTCTTGAGGTGATGGCAGGTGCAAGAGAAGAAGATCCACTGGAGCTGGCCAACGCAGTCTACAACAACACCATCAAAGTCTTCTTCAGCTCCAGCTGACAATAGAACAGACTGAAAGATCTGGTGTTTATGTGCTATAATGGATTTTTGTATGTTCACAGAAATATGTCAATTTCAAAAGCAAAATATCCTCCAACCTGGCGTGTACTGAATCATATCAGTAAAAAATGACAGTTTCTTCCAATGTTTGTTCTTTCTTTTGAGTTTTTCAATAATTCACCAAATTAAGACATAAAACCAGACACATATCTGTGTTTAAATGTTACATTAAAGATATATTCAGATTAAAAGTCCTACCAAACGTAGTGAACTTAATCACAGAAATACTTGGTGGTAAAAAGACGAATGAAAAGTGACGAATGAATAAGTCACGAATGAATAAAGCCTGACATCTTGTTTGTGTGAACGCTGTTCACATTTTTTTGGTGCCTATCTCCTCCCACAATTTTCAACAAATTATTCATCAAAACATGCTGCTCATTAAGGACATTATGGGTATGACTTTTGGTGTTGAACTCTTGAATCTGCATTTAGGAAATGCAATTCTTACGTGTTACGTCAGCCGTCACACCCACAGTCGTAATGTTACGTCATGTACGCTTGAATAACGCAGCAACTTCTCTGGTCTTCCCTTAGCCAAAGCTCAAGGAAAGGTCTATTTCACCTCTGATATTGCGTTTTTTGTGTCATTGACCTGTGTGGGATCTAATGGAGCCGCTTGCTTTTGAACTTCTTGTGGCGATAATTCTGAATTTAAACGGGAGCTCTACGTTTGAGAGAAACTGAAGAAGCAACAGGAGGTTGAGCTGTGCGAACATGGCGAATCACGGCTTGTTGCTAGCTGCTAAATAACCATCAACCGAAAGGAAAATAAACACGACCGTTGGAGGACTTGAACACATTTTAATGTCACATGGATATCCGGGGCTGACAGGACTACAAAGCCTCTACTGAAGCCGTATGGCGTCTACTCAAGCCCGCATAGGCCAGCAGGCCTTAGCGCTGCTGGATGTGGCGCTGCGAGTTCCCTGTATTTTTATTATTGACGCTATTTTTAACTCTTACTACGACCCTGGGTCAGGATGGGCCGGGGCGATTGGAAAAGTGTTGGTCAGAGTTATGGGTAAGCAATCTTAAGCCCTGAGTTAAAATCGGGAACGTTCAGTTTATGTCAACAAGCAAGTTGTGACAGCCAAGCTAGCTAACTGTTTCGAGCTAACCAGTAGCACTGTGGAGCTCTGTCACCTGTCAGAGCGACTCAAGCTGATTTAACTATCAGCAGGGAAATAGATTTAATACAGCTCTTTTTGACATACTGTTGTTAGTTTTACTCATTATTTATTAGAGTCTGCTGGTAGCACTCTCTGTATACTCGATTACTGCTAACATAAAGTAACCGGTCGCAGGTGTTCTGACATTTTTTGTATCCATATCAGAAAGTGCCTGGTTTCTCAGGTAGCTGTCAAAGGCACCTTGTCGTTCTGCCTGTCAGAAATACTTTAAATTCTCCCACAGCGCTGATGTCTTGTCTCACTTTTACACTAATAACATAAAAGTTAGCAGTTAATTACTGAATAAAACGGACAATTTACTATATAGTTTCAGACAAATAACTATAAAATACAGTTTTTATTTTTACTTAAGATACATATCTTTAAGTGGCGTCAGCAGGCAGATTGTATAACTTTGATAGTTTACAGACCTTTGAACGGCTCTTGACCCCTGCAAAGTGCTCTTGGTGTTGATCAAAGAGCTCCAAGTTTTTAAAGACATGAGTTTATATTAAAATGCCTTTTGAATTTTTTAGCCATCAGTTTGGACTCATGCTTCCTCAAGCTTGTTTTGTTTTCCGAATTATTTGGATTTGAACCCTAAATACTTTTAATTTGATGCATTTACAAAAGAAAACTGACACATAGTTGTCATACATAGTCAAGAATGGGTTTAATTAGAGTACTTGAGGTCAGCATTGCTTTTAGCCAAAGTGTATTTATTATATCCAAACATCAAGCAACATAGAATCAAAATAACATTGTTTACTCAGGAGTTTTAAAGGTGGTTAGTCCAGATATCAAATGTACAGTAAGTATTTTTTATTCCCTTTTCTCAGTGTCTACACAAAGATATACAGCAGAAACAGATCTTGTTTTATGATACTTTTTTTTTCAGCAAGGATCGTTTTTTATCGTTGCTAACTGTGTCTTTAAATGTTCTGTGTTCCAGGTGTGCTTATCTCTACTGTGGTGTTGCTGCTCTCCCAAAAAGCCTTGTTCAAGTTCTACACCCTCTTCTTTGCAGTTCTCCTCGGTATGGCAGCGGCGCTCATAAACTATTACGCCACCTCGCACATAGATTTCTACAGCGCATATTACAAAGCAGTGCTGGGGTTCAGACTGCTGCCCAGAAATGGGATGACCTTGTGGCTCGGCATGGCTGCGGTCCAGCTTATCTTTGGCATTGGCTACGTGTTCCTACTCAATCTTCAGTCAGTCTTTGCTGCACTGGTTGTCTTAGACATCATGATCCCTCTGTGGGGGATGATGATAGAGCTTCCTGCAGATGTCAGGCATCTGGTGGCTGTTTTTTCAGGCCTTGTGCTCATTCTTAATACGGCTATATGCCTGGCCATGAGGCTCAAATGGTTCTACTACTCATGCCGGTATGTCTACCTGCTTGTGAGACACATGTACAGAATATATGGACTTCAGCTGCTGCTAGAAGACACGTGGAAAAGAATTAGGTTTCCTGACGTGCTGCGGGTATTCTGGCTGACCAGGATCACGGCTCAGGCACTCATACTGGTTTATGTTGTGCGGGCGGTGAGAAAGGAGAGTGGAGATGCCACAGGAGGTGCAACAGATGTGAGCTCTACAGCACAGGTCAGCATTAAAATGAAATTATTTGAAAAATGAGCTTCTAAGTACTTAAAGGAAATATTCCTCACTGCTGTGTGACTGTACTGTTTCAGGGTTACCTGTTTAGCTGGGATGTGTTCTGGGATCTTACAAGTAACCTGATCATTTCTGGTTGTGATTCCACCCTAACTGTGTTGGGCATGAGTGCTGTCATCTCCTCTGTGGCACACTACCTTGGACTCAGCATCCTGGCTTTTATAGGTATCTGTGAATTTTTTCATGTTGCTGAAATATGAGTTCAAACTTGAGTGATCGACTGTACAAACAACAGTGAGAATACGTTCATCACTTTATTGTTGAAACTTCAGGTTCAACAGAGGAAGAGGACAAGCGTTTAGGCTTCGTGGCTCCTGTTTTGTTCTTCATTCTGGCTCTGCAGACTGGCCTCAGCAGCCTGGACCCAGAGGAACGTTTGGTACGATGCTGCAGCTTATTACACTGACTTTTATCTTCAAATTAACTTCTATCTTATTTTAGTTTTCATATTTTATTACATGCACTCCATATCATCCTTAACAAATATCAGTAATACATTTTAAACAACCATTTTAAAGATGTGGACACTGTTTTTTGATGTTCCATGTGTTCAACATTTACTTGATTTGGTCCTTTTATATGTTGCGATGCGTCAGTCAGAACACAGACTTGACTTGGATGTTAACTGTATTCATACTTCAGTTCTTATTTGTAACAGATAATCAATGTTACTTTTATCCAAAGGTCCGCTTGAGTCGAAACATGTGCCTTCTGCTGACGGCCATCCTGCACTTTATTCACGGTATGACCGACCCCGTCCTGATGTCCCTCAGCGCCTCCCACGTGTCCTCCTTTCGGCGCCATTTCCCAGTCTTGCTGGTGTCCACGGCCCTCTTTGTGCTCCCTGTGGCTCTCAGCTACGCTCTCTGGCATCACTACGCCCTCAACACCTGGCTCTTTGCTGTCACAGCTTTCTGTGTGGAGCTCTGCCTCAAGGTGAGTATGAAAAAAATTCAAGTTTTTTAACCCACCTGGCTGTGTGTAAGATCTTCTATGTAAATTACATTTTCATTTGACTTCTTTTTCTGTTCAGCTCATATTACTGCATATTAATGGTACATTAATCGTGTGATTGTTTCACTTCAGGTGATGGTGTCCCTGACGGTCTACGGCCTCTTCATGGCTGATGGATTCTCCAATGTCCTGTGGGAAAAGCTGGATGACTACGTCTATTATGTGCGCTCCACGGGCAACATCATCGAGTTCCTGTTCGGTGTCATCATGTTTGGAAATGGCGCCTACACGATGATGTTTGAGTCAGGCAGTAAGATCCGTGCCTGCATGATGTGCCTGCACGCTTACTTCAACATCTACTTGCAGGCAAAGAACGGCTGGAAGACTTTCATCAACCGACGCACCGCTGTCAAGAAGATCAACTCTTTGCCAGAGGTGCGTGGGGACCAGCTGACGAACATCGAGGACGTGTGCGCCATCTGTTACCAGGAGTTTTCCACCTCAGCTCGTCTCACGCCTTGCCACCATTACTTCCACGCGCTGTGCCTGAGGAAGTGGCTCTACATCCAAGACACATGCCCCATGTGCCACCAGAGAGTTTATGTAGAGGACGAGGGGCGAGACAGAGCTGCTTTCTCTAACAACAATGGGGGTTACGCAGAGCCACAGGCTGCTGCTGCTGCAGGCCAACCTGCACCGGGTGACGATGAACATGGACAGCCAGTCGCTGATCAGCTGCCTAATGGAGCAGCGGCAGGGGCGCATGCTGCAGCAGGACCAGCAGGGCTCGATGAGCTGCCGGGGGACAACGACAGTATAGAATATGACGAAGATGAGTGGGGGACTCAGAACGGCAATACGCCAATAGAAGAAGACTATATCAATGATGACACAGACTCCACTGAGGATTGACAAGAAAAGATTAATAAAAAATCTACGCATATATCTTTATTTTATTTAAGTTAAAAAACAACTATGAAACACAACTTCAGCATCTTTATTTGTTCTTATATAAAATGTCAGGGATGTCTTTTTTTTTTTTTTCGTTTTACTCTAAAAGGGCTTGTGTAAAGAGTCAAAGCTGCTCTCCTTCTGTATGTGTGTCGAAAGAATGTGTGTAATTGGCTGTGAGACGTAGACCAAAAAATCATTGTTCTCAAATTACCAATTTAAAATCTTCCAACATGGGCACAGCTGTCTTAAAACATATTTTTTTATTGCCTTGAACCTAATACACCATCTACACAGTCTATCAGCTTGATTTAAAAAAAAAAAACTCTACGTTTTTGGTCAACATCTTTAAACTTCTGTCTTGTGGAAATGGTTGTAAACTCTTCTTTTTTTGGAGTTATAAAAATGAGGAATTAAGACATCCTTTTCAAATTGTGTCACTTTAGTCCTACCATTAAATTGCGTATTTGTGTATGGACATGCAGGATTGTGTGCAGATGTTTATTCCGCTTAGACAGTGTCTTAAAAATGGCCGTCATACTCCCTTTAATTCGAGGGAAAGTGCTGGACAGGTTACCTGTTGAGTGATTATTCAAATTCTAGCTTCTTTTGAAAATTCATACAGGTTTTGAGTGCTGGCTTTTGTTCTTGAAAGCTTTTACCTTTAATTAAACTCTAGTTATACTTGGCCGAAAGCAACTGGTCTGCATTGAGGTTAGTTTATGTCTGATGTTTACTGGGATTCTTCAAGCTTTATGGTAGATTTTACGTACTCAAAATTTCGTCACATCTAAAATCAGAGTGCTGTACCACAACTGTTTTCATTATGGCTCAGATTTATATTGAACTCAGTATTTTTGTTCCTAAACAGCTACAAGTTGAATACTTGTGAACTTGTCCAGCGAGAGAATAAAGACAGGAGAGTGTTTTTCTACTAGCTCTGCACCAATCAGATAAAAGACTTGGTACTTGGTATAAGGGACTTGGTACTGTAATCGCACATATACCTCGCATTACTTACTATGGTCTGTTGTGTGACCTCACTTATGCTTGTGTACGTTATTGTACATATAATGAAACAAGTGCGTGCACACTTTCTCCTTCTCATAAAAGGGGTCAAATTATTAATTTCCATTAATATCTCCATATTTCTTTTTACATCAACTATTTGGATTAAATGCTTGTTTCAGACTTGGAACTTTGACGTTGACTGCTTGTGCGGAAGTGCGGTGCAAGGATTTATATTCTAAATAATATTGAATTAAATAATTTCTCAGTGAAGTGGACATCCTTAAAACTGTGGGAAAGATGCCAGCAGATCTGTTAAAATGATAAAAGTACAACAATCTGTTTTACATGTCAGGGAATGAAATGTTTTCGTTTTCAGATTGTTGGTCCGAAGTCACGCGCGTTTCACACTGTTACAGACAGGTTTCTTATCGTGTCTAACATGGAGGACGGAATAAGAAACTGTTTCTCGTTTCAGGAACAGACAAATAGTTTCAGGCCTTGAAAAGTGCAACCATCAAGCAAGTGTTTTCTAAAGCTGTTAAGACACTGTCATAAAAATTGTGATACATGTTGCAATTTTGAGCTACATGGAGGATATTGCACACTTTTGTTTTCCAGAAATAGATATTCTACTGATCTGAAGTTTTAAACTGCTGGTACAAAAGAATGCTCCAGAATATATTTAGTAGATTTTTTTTTATGTTTTACCTGTAATGCTCAGCCAACCTTCTGCAACTAGAAATTCTCATTTTGAATTTCTAGGTATGAAAAGGATTTGCTGGGATAACACTGAATATTGTATTAAGACTTCAGCAACCTGAGCATTTTCAGGGTTTGATAATTCATTACTGTTATAATTAGTGGTTGCTGGAATTAACTGAAAAGTATCAGATAAAGTGTTCAAGAATTTGGTTTAAAAGCTGTGCTTTTTGGTATGCTTGAGCTATGAAGGATTTTGGTTTGGAAGTTTTTTTTAAAGGTAAAATCTATTAATTTTGCCCTTTTGTTTAAAAAAGATCTATGTAAATAAAATCATATTTGATATTGCATCATAGACTCTTTCTCTTATATCACAGACACTTTAAATTATTTTGTCAAGCACAAATATTCTGAGCACATTTTATAACAATGCATTGTAAAAATCCTTTTTTTTTTTCCTGCATTAGCATGAAGTTGACCCAGTTGACCAGAATATGGAGCTGTTTTTCCATTGTGCTGAAATATGCATTGACATTTTCATGCCATTTTCCATTGATTAAACTCAAAATGTTATTTTCAAAACAATGAAGTCTGCTCTACATTAAATTTCAGATGTATTTTTTATTACATCTATCACCAGTAAACATGACTGAATTTAATTTGACGTGTCATATAGACATTTCATCATTTTACCGAATCTGATTTTAATGCAGTCTGATCATTTATACACTGTAAAATGAAGATCTTGAGCTCTGGCTGCGATGCCTTTTTTTAGTTTTAAGAAGAAAGCAAAATAAAAATAAAATTTAGTTAGAAAAATTGTGACCGGAAACATCACATCTTATTTTGATAGGTGAAGATGAAAGGTTCCGGTTTCATTCAGTAGACTTCACTCAGCCGTAGTTCAGTTCGGTTGTAGCTTCAACTTCATGTATAGAACTCCTGGCCGCCGAGAAGATCATGAGACCGTTTCGGCGGCGGACAGCATGGAAGGCAAATATGTTCGAATGCTTGAAGTGTAAATCAGGTTTTACTGAAAGACTCTTAAAAAGTCGCCTATTTATTCTTATCTGACGTCAAATTTGACTAGAACCGAGCAGCAACCAACTTTCAGTCCGAGTGCCTGTCTTTGGTGGAACAGAGAGGCGGCGACGGATCACGCCTCTCGAAGAAGAATCAAGAAAGTCAGGTTTTACATATCATACAGCGACTTTCCTAATTATTTTCGGAATAATGCTTCGGATTTGTCTACATAAAGCGCTTCGGCCGGTTATTCAGAAGTTACCGTTGGGGCTGAGGCAGCCTCCAGCGGCGACTGTGACGGCTCACAAGCACCCGGGGACGGGGCGAAACACACAGTGCTGCTGGATGGGAACACACGGGAGAAACGAACCGTTGGAGCCGCTAAATTCTCCAACAAGGGCCAAAGAGTTTATCTACCGCCTACACCCGAATGAGAGGAGGTGTTTGCTCCAAGAGCTGCAGAGTTTCGAGTCCAGAGCTATCGCTCAAGGTAAGAAATTAACAGCATGGGTCAAAGGTGCCAGCTCCAAGCCCGTAGGAGAAGTCACAGACTATTACCTGGAAGCGTACCAACAATTATCCTGCCCCATTTCTGGCAGACATGGTTTAAAACCATGTAGGACAAGCCTAGGTGACAATCATTGTCTAATGTTGATGAATCAATGAATCTGAAACTTTGTACAATCTAATTTAAGGCTCCAACTCAGGTGATTTTATTAAAGCACTTAAAAAATTGCTCACTGTTGACTACAATGGAATTTAGTTGAAAACATGGTTATTGTGACTCACATGATGCCCGATGTGATAAATCTGCAAATGTTTGTTATATCCAGCAGTTGCTGTAGGAACACACATACCATTGGACATTGTTAGTCATAGTTCTAAAATAAAACCAAGGGCTTGTTTCCTACAGTATAATTAAGACTTGTGGTTAACAAAAACCTTGAACTCATGACTGCAGAAGTAACACACACATGACTGTTTTTCTTTTTTGCAAGCAGGCTGAGTTGAGTGTCAGCAAATTCCATCGTGGGATATGAGGAGACTAGAATCTAAAATATTCCAATCATTTATGGTTAATTTACCAGTTACTAAAACAGGTTACCCATAACTACAGAACATTTTTGAGGTGTTGTACTGTGTCTTTGCTGCTCTTCTTCATGCAGGATCTCAGGTGAACTGTCTCAGTGCAAATTGTGAGCTGCTGGTTGTTATTCATGTTCCTTGTTTTCATACAGTAGGTTTTTTTACAGCATAGTGTGTGTACAAACATAAAGATTCATCTATTTTAAGACTGTGGTTGGCAGAAACACTAGGATATTTTGTCCAGTTTTGGATTTAGACACAGATGAAGTTTCTTCACCCTAATATGAAAAATAAGTTTAACAACATATGGAGCATTGCTAAATTCTAACATTCCAGTAATAATAACGAAACAAACAGGATGTTTCTTTTTGTATTTTGTGTTCAAGAAGAAAGAGTTGCTTATTTTTTCCCAGGTGGTCATTAGAAATAATTCTAAAAACTTTGTTAGAGTCTCTTTTTTCTTTGAACAGAAATAAAGATTCAAGTCCTATTGAAGCCAAAATTAGAATGACTCATCAAAACAGTCAAATCAGCTGCTGATTCAGATTGAAAGATGGTAATAAAACCAACTGCCAGGGGTCTCATTTGTTTCCTGCTTGGTAAATTAAAGGTCATTGTAAGTCTTTTTAAATAGAAGAGTATGTTTAGGTTAGATTTGCAAGCTGAGCAGTGTTGATGAGAACCATGAAGTTATAATATGGAGGATTTCAAGTGAGTCCTCCAGCTTCTTTAGCTTAAATGTGTTGTTGTCTTAGTATCTGTGAAGTTGTGAAATACTGCTATGTATTAATGAGAGTCAGCGCTGCCCTCTGACTGGCTCTTTATACTTTGTTGTGCATCACACTGCTCATTAGTACTGCTGAGTTTTAGGAAGCACTTCCTTTTTCTGTCTTGTAATTTTTCTTCCTTCCAGACAACATTTCATTTGCACGCTATAATGAATGAAGCATGTATAATTACAGCTGAGTTATGCCTCTGTTGTTTTAAAGAGCTCTTTAGAGACCAGTTTTTATTATATATGACCCAGTTTTGTGTCCACAATGCTCTTTAGATAAAGACATGTAAACTCCACATTGACAGATTCCAGCTGAGGTTCTGACAGCTTCTGCTCCACCTTGTCACACGTGTCCACACCCAGTCTTTTACAACCACTTCAGAGGGAACTTGTTTGACAGTTGTGCAAAGTGAAAAAACTGAAAATGTCTTATTCAGTTAAAAGCATATTTCTTTAATTCCATATTGATCCTCAAACTTTAATATTTTTTTATTTAATTTCATTCATAACATTTATTATTAGATTTCTGTTGTTAGATTTGTGACAAGTCAGTTTTACAAACAGTGTCCTTCTTCTCTCAAATGCCCAGGAAGTTACCAGAAAAGGTCACAGTTTTAGTTTTAGAAAGAAATCTGTAAATGTCAGAGATGCAGCAGAGAGCTGTGAGCTCCTGTTGAGACAGTTTGACCCAAACAGCTAATCTTCTCAGTATTTCAGGGATTCAGCAGTTTAACCCATCATGACTTATTTTATCCATTTTCAAGATGGCTGTTTGTTATACCAGGTGATAATGAAATTGTCCATTAAAATAAAATTACATTAATATAATTTAAGTCAAATCTGCACACAGTTTAGGGCTAATAATCAGATATAAGAACATTTAATTGCTAAATTGACTATAGATACAGCTATGTACTTTATATGGAACTGTTTTTTTTATTCAGAGTGTTCAGAATTTGGATAATTGAAAGAGTCTAATCAATAGTAATGATAAGAAGAGGAACCGGTTTAATTAATCTTGGATAAATGAGGTTCTAATAAGGAAACGGATGGAAATAAATTAGCATTTGGTTGTTTGTTTGTACATTATGGAACTGCAGAGTCTGGGGTTCTTCCAGATTTTTCCTCTGGTTTTGTGCACTGTTGGTCACTAATGCAGTACATCTTTGCAGCGCTGTCGGAAACTTTCAGTATTTTGGTTGGAGTAAGTTTGGCTCTAAAAGTTCCTGCTAATAAGCAGCTACATCCAACCTTCGTCATCAGCTTTTACAGCTAATGAGCTAAATGCCATCGAGGAGCAGCAAGAAGGTCAGAAACATTTCCTGCAAATTTTCACTATGTTTTCTGACACTGAATTCGGCTGCACACTCATTAAGATATGAAGTCTCACTTTCTAACATTAGCCAGATGCCTTTAATTCAGAATCTTATTCATGTAACAGATGAATAAAACAATAGGCTTAATTGTCTTAGTGTGACGGTGGTTTAAACATTTGTCACAGCTGATATTTGTAGCTGTCAAACACTCACGGATTGAACACATTTCACATTAACTTCAGTTCAGCGCTGCTTTTCCTTTGGCATCAAGTCTAGATGGAAATCAGTTTAACACCCCTTTTTTCTATTGAATTAATATTTGTCAGTAATGAAGTACGTTGAAAGTACATTACATCCGAGCGGTTTTAACAGACCTGGAACTTCAGAAACTCAAAAAATATATCTCGTTAATATATCAACTTTTTTTAAAATTTCAATTTAATTGTGTTTGATTAAAGACTGTAAAAATGAATTAGTAAACAAAGTTTTAGTTAAGAATTAAGTGTCCAGTCAGAACTACAGTATGAATCACCAGAACGATCACCTTTTTGTTCTGCTTTGAAGAAACATGTTGAGTTGAAGGTTTAAAGGCCTCGTCAGTGTTGTTTACCACTGAGCCCCTCCCCCTTTTCTATCCCACTTCCAGCCTGATGAGACGTCCCACTGAGTCCAATTAAAAAGTACCATGCCTTTGTGAATCTGCTGTTGCTCGTGTGGTGCGTTGACACATGCAGCATCCACAGTACAGGGCTGTAATGTTGATGATAATGGGGACTTTTAAAACTGTAGTAGGTGTCTAATATAATTCTTCTTGGGCTGAATTCGCAGAGGATTTTAGTTTGTTATTAGAAGTCTTTGCACTTTGTATTAAAGACACATTTCCAGTTTCCTGGTAATGACTGTTTGTACAGTTTGCTCTGCATGCTGTGATGGATAAAGCAGTTCAAAGGCTGTGGAGACATGCAGTCCACTCACTAACCAAGAACTTCAGGGGATTGTGTTGGTGCTGCTTCTAAGACCACAGACCCGCCATGAGTATGAAGTGTTTCTGCTTCTGTTCCTGCAGCAGTGAAAAACAGGGAAGAAGTTGTCAGACACACAAGTTAATTTAGCAACATATTTAAAAAAACACTGATTATTTTGGATTTTAAAAGTCATTACAAAAAAAAATGAGTGAGTTGCTTGTCAGGTAAATCTGGGTGATTTGCCTAAATGTGTGTGTGTGGGAAACACCAAAGTAATGTTACATTCTTAAGCACACTTTTTTCCATTTTACTTTTTATTTTTTTTTGTATTTCCAAATGATCTCACAGTTAGCTGCCTGATCAAATACAGCAACAAGGAACCTTTAATTTCCTTTGACGTGTGAGTCTGTCCTGATTTTTTTGTAACTTCTTTGAACAGCATCAGAAGGAAAAAGAACAAATTAGTTTTGGTTGTTTTATATATTTTAGATGTTGCCCTCGAGTACAAGTAGATAGTTCCAACAGGCTGTCATGTGTCTTCAAAGGTCTGTAATCTTAAAGTTTGTGATCAGAAATTAATTAAACCCCTAACACAGTTCTCTGCTTCCTAAGTTTTTTAATAAAAAGTCCTTAGTTCTAGATGATTTAGTTGTAACCCACACATTCTCCTGTTGGAATTTGGAGATTCATTAATAGCTTCTCCTCTCTCTCACCCGCCTGCAGCTTTCCTCACTTTTTGGATAAACCTTGCTACTGATGACAAAGCTTGAAACTTTATATTTTTAACTAAGAATCCAGTTGTGACCTTAAAAGCAGTTAATTAAGCCCAACTGAGGTTACTACTAGATTTTAAAACCAAAAAGCAGTATGAGAATATCTGGTTGAGAATCAGTGATTGTAACAGGCTGTGTGTCACACTGACCTGTAATCATCAGGCTGAGCTTTCAGTAATGGATTCTAAACCAGAGGGAAAACATATTCTAAAATATTCAAACCCTCAACACAAACACACTCACAGCTGATGATTTTGCAGCAGTCCAATGTAGGAAGGCCTTACTGAGTTGGGGTTGTTATTATAAGTCAGCAGTGCATTCTGCTGCTCCGGCTGGGATTCTTTTAAAAGGACATCAGGTTTTAAATATATAATGTGAATCCAAAACTTTATAGGTACCGTAAAGAGCCTCTGGGCTCCAAGGGTTTTTCTTAAACCAAACCAAATTGAACTTTAAATACTTGAAACTATCCTACATTGCAAAAAAATATATATCAGTTTTGACATCAGAGTTTGTAAATGGGCCTTTTTAATAAAGCTGAAACAAGCATTTTACCTCCAGTAATAACATGTTACTGCAGGTGAGTTTAATGCAGACGCAGCTGGACTGTTTTTATAACATGAGTGAGACGGGTTCAGGTCGTTAGTATAAAACCTGACATTCCTCTTTTTCATGAAATCACTTACAGGAGCCTGCAGAGACGGGATTTACTGACACAAAGTTCCTCTGGAAGAGCAGAAAGGGTGGAAGTGGGTGTGAGGAGGAAGGAAAAGGTGGATCTGTGACCAGGAGTTTGTGTGTTGATAAAAAGTAACTGGACTTTAATAACTTTGAATTGATGGAGCACTTGGCTGGATTTTCCCAGAGACAACTGGCTGGTAAATAGTCTCCACAGGAGGTTCTGATCCTGCAAGAGTAGTAATGTAGTAAGTTCACTGCTATATGATAAAAAACTGGGGGGGATTTTAAGTTTCCTTGTTCATGAAACATCACTAGCTAAAAAAGAGTCAATGTTAAAAACCTTTTAAAGTTAAAAGTGGTGAGTCTTTTAATGTAGAGCCGTCACATTACAAACACAATGTTGTTTTTTATAGACAGGAATATATACAGTTTAGTTAATATTAATTTGGCTAAATGTTCAGTTTTAAGATTCATATCAAACATTTTAAGGTGTTATTCATATTTAAACCCTTTTAGGTTTTCCATCTCCTCCAGCAAAGCAGAGCTGTGAAGATAAACATCTAAACAAAAAGAATAACTGATTGAGAGGACACAGCTGGAACCTGTCGACAGTTCATTTTTTAGAAGAACCATAGGGAGTTACAAGGCTTTTATTTAAATATAATGACTCAGGTTTGACAGGTTAATTAAAAAAAAATCAGTATTTTCAGTGATTAATCATTCTGATCCATTCTGAGAGAAAACCTGAGTGTTTAGAAGGGAGAAAAAAACTGATTGTTTGGACCAGAGTTAGATTCACATCCTCAGTACAGTCTCTTCATTCTGGAAGTCCGGCTTTATTTTTATGCAAATAAGTTACATTAGTGAAACTAATCTCCGATCCAAGTGTAAAAACCAGCATCGAGATGCCACTTTCAGCTTGTTTTCATGCAGCTCTCAGCTCATTGTCAGGGAGTTTTTGGCCTCCGTGTCCCCTTGTCAGTTCAGTTTCACGGGCCTCGGGCTGTTTTTTTCTACCTGTCATGCTGTCTGAAAAGAGTGACAGGCTTACTGAAAAAAATGACACGTATCCCAGAAAAATCAAGAAAACAACCAAATTTCACCCACAGCAGCATTTGTTTTAGCTTTTAAAGATTTTTTTTTTATTCTTTCAGTTTAATCAGCAGATTTTGTGGTTTGATCAGGGATCCCATATGTAGTGCATTATTTATTCTTATCTCTATAAAATAAAAACCTAAACATTTTTTTTTAAATGCCCACCCCATCTGCTTTATCACTGTTTGTGTTTTAAATTATTCATATAGATATAACAGCTAAACCTGCTGGATATTGCTATGTGCATTCAGGTTTTCACTCACTACAAGCTGGACAGGCTGCCAACACACCATAACAAACCTGTCAGTCTCATCTCAGGCTGTGGAAGTGATGCTGACGAGTGCAACACTTTCTTTAGGGGTTTGAGACAGATGTTTGTTCTGTGGAGGAAGCAGTGAGAGGTGCTGAGTAGCACCTAGGAAGATGGAGTAAGATTGAAGTACATGTGATGATTGGCACATAAATTAGGACTTGACTTCAAAACACTGGATGCTTTATGAAATCAGTGCCTTGAGCCTGTCGGGTCGACCACAGCGTGATTTCTCTTTGAACTAAGCAGAAAGTGTTGCTCATGCCGGGAGATCGAGATGAATTCTGAGAGATGCTCCATAAATCTGACAAGTGCACAAACAGTAAAAGAAAAGGTGTGTGTATGTTTGTGTGCCTGTCTTTATCCTGCATGAGCACTAAAGTCTTAAATTCTTGCTTATAGATTTTATTTTAACGTGTATGTTTACAGCATTTTGTCAGTTTATAGATACAAATACTCTTTCAGACATTAACAGTCAAAAGTGGCAAAAATTCTCTCTTGTGCTTTTTGTTTTACAAAAATTACAGAAGCAGATCTTTTAGGTTCTGCAAAAAAAAAACAAAAAAACATTGAAAATGTGTATGTGTATTTAATTAGAACAAAAAATGTAGATTGTTACTTAACATTTGGCTGAACCGAGGTCAGTCTTTACTGTGTTGAAGAGCACGTAAAACCAGCAACCTTATACCAGCTTATCTGAGTGAATTGGTTCTTGTTTTCCATCTTTTCATCATCCAGATCCTGCAGTCAGCATGTGAAACTGAATTTAAAGTGCATGCATGCATGTGCCTCTCAGTTAGCGCTTCTGTGGAATCAAGCTTTATTTTAATGTTTATGGTTATCAGGGCAGGAAGTCCAGCTGTACTCGAGGCTTCTGCTTGAAAACAAAAACTCTAATGAAATGGTTTAAGTGCTGGCAAGAGTTTCTGCAGACATCTGTGTCTTCCTGCACAGCCAAAATGCACTTTGTGTTCTCCCTCTTGTTTGGCAGGCAGTGGAGCTGAGCTCCCAGCAGAGCCTTTTATTCTCCTGCCCTTTCACTTCTTACCAAAGAGGACGCGCAGTGCTCCGTTCCAGACTGAAAAGGTTGCACTGTCAGCGTAGATGCTCAGTTCTCAGTATCAGAAATGAAACTGGGAAGTTGCTGTCATTTTGGAAGATTTTTTGAACATTAATTTAATCCAACTCCTTTAAAGATAAACCCATTTAATTTGATCATTACAGGTAGAAACTGATCCATTATTACTAGTTTAACTGTTTATTTTGTTTCTATACAACAATACCAGTGGATTAGTGTTTCACACACTACCAGTCAGTTATTTGTCATCATGTTGGATGAACTGTAGATATTTGTCTGAGCTGAACTTCCTTTATTTTTAAACATTAGGTTTTTATGAACAGTGATATAACTGTACGTGTTTTTTGAGAAAGTTTACAACCCCTTTTTTGTTTCTTTAGTATCTCTGTAACAAGCCGATTCACACGTCATCTATTCCATTTATACTGGTTATTTGTATTCAGAGCATAAGTCTCAGCAAAGCTTAATATTCTGGGATAAATTTACATTTCATTGTCAACATTCATCCCACTACAGTATCTGACATTTTTAAAGTCCCGCTTGTAATTTGAAGGCATGATTTAAATGAACTGGTAATCCCAGGGTTTTCTTAACAAACATCTGTGTTGGTGACTGAAGAGCTGCCAGGCTGGTAGGAGGAGGATGTGCATGTGTGACATTAAGATAACAAACAAAATTGTTTTTCTGCACTCAATTTGTATTTTTAATGAAATCTCAAATAGATGTTTACATACATATAGTGACAGCTAAAGAGTGAAAGAGTTACAAAGTTTTTATCTGTATGAAATAAGGAAGCCTGAAAGACAATATGTAAAATAATATTGTGTGTGTATAATCAATGAAATAAGCTATTCAGTTCAGATTTAGCTTCATTTCATCAGAATCAGCTTTATTGCCAAGTATCATTTGCACAATACCAGTAATTTGACTTGGAAGAGATGCACAGACCCTCCCTGAGACTATTAGTTCTTGTATTTTCTGTATTCATACACTGCAGAGATGGCACATGAGTACAAACATTTTTTTAAAAAATGTAAATGTACAAATAAATGATTTTTTTCCCACAGTTGAAAAGACTTTAATTAGTATTGAATGCCTTTAGTGCTTCAGAATGTAGTGTTCCGTGCACTCACCATGCAGCAGTGAGTCAAAAACAATGTTGTTTTGGTTCAAGCATCATTTCATTTCTGAAAACATCTCAGGGAGATTAGAATTGCTAAACGCATGTAGGAAATAAGATAATCAGCTAAAACTGAGTATGTGTATGTATTTCAGTGCTCTTGTTGTTCATCAGGCCTGCAGGATGTTACAGGAAGCTTTACCACTTTTGTTAATCTGCAGTCTGAACTCAGATGATGCAGCATCTGCAGCCGTCTAAATATGTTCATACACACTCAGCTTTTGTTGGATTTAATTACACACTGACAAATAAATGGTGTTCTACAAATGCTGCTGTCATTATGTGCATTGTAAGTTATTCTGCTGTGAGAGCTGCAGCTCCACTGCATGCTGCTCCTCTGACTCCAGATCTGCAGCTATCTGCATTTTGTGCAGTGGTATTTATTCTTGTCTGTCAGACCTATTTCTGGGCTTTTCTCCCAGGAGTCATAGTGTTTGTATTCACTCTGCAGTCATTAGGCAGTCAGAGTTTGAAAGGGTAAAAAATGGATTATTCCCAGTAGGTGGCTTGATGTTTTCACTTTTGCATTCAAACTAAACTTATTAGACAGAATTTTAAGTTGTATTATCTATTTCTCATGAAGTGAAGCTCATTTCTGTCCAGACTTCATATGACAAGAGTGAACTGAGTCTCATTAGAAACAGCTAGAAATACATAACACAGCTGCAAATATTACAAATGTATCTCCATAACAATATCAATATCATAAAGAGCTACAAGGAACTGAATAAATCATGAGTTGTGCTGTGCATTCAGGCTCTACATCCCAATAATCTGTTGGCCATCTGATGGGTTCTTGCTGCCCTGGATGTCTTTACTCTGTTTAAACTTCTTACCAAAATGCTAAAGTAAAAAATGAGTGTTGTGATCATCATGATGAGAAAATAAAACACCAGCCATAGTAGCATAGGAGAAAACACCATAAAAAATCCTAACAGACGTTTTTGAGGGTCTTTTTGAACTGTAATCTCTGAGCATGCCATTAACATAAGACTCGTGTATCTCATTAACAAAGAAATGCAGAATCATCTGTCATTAAATATTATCAGCAATAGCTGTCTGAAACAATCAGATTAGTGGTGATTGAAAAGGCTTTTTAAGGAGGGCAGCTTTTCCTTAGAACCGTGTTATAGGACAGCGCACACACTCGGGACTGGAAGGCAGCTGAGCCTCGCCAGCTGGAGAGATTCCAGAAGAGAGGAACAAATATTTTTTTTTGCTATAAAATGGAGAAATAGGAAATGAAAAGCAGATGGTAGATTTGGGCCGAGAGCCTAATTTGTAATGAAATATTTTGTGATGAGATCTGAAGTTTGATGTTATTTAAAATCACACTTTTCTCCCAATTCTAATTTACTCAGCTAGAAAAGTCACAATTTTATTTAACTAGAGTTATTAACACAGATACCTGACACAGATTTTCATTCCAACAGCTCATTTGGTTGAATTGGTCTCAGAATGACACAAAGTTCTCATGTAGTCCTTGTGAGGACTGCATTAAAAAAAAAATCTGTTTAAAACCCAAATTAAATAAATTAGTGTTAATTTCTCTAATGTTATTTGAACTGTTTAGATTTCTGTGTTGAATGAAGATCTATTGACTGCATCAGCAGCAAAATATGTTTTTTTTGGTTTTCATGAGGTTGTTGTGATTAAAGTTATTGGTTCATTGTCCAGTTCCAAGATTTAACATTGTGTCTTGAGTTTTTGTAATAAAAAAAGACATCAGGAATTCATTTGTGCAGCTGATTGAACAGGATTGTAAAGAGACATTTTTTATTCGTTTTGATTCTAGATTCATCATTTTGAGGTTACTTTGGTTCACATGTATATTAAAAAACAAATTAGTTCATAGTCATGTGTTATTATAAATGATATGAGCATAACCTTTTATCCTGTATATTTAAAGTTAAATCAGAACACAGGACAAACTCTGATAACAAGTGGCTGTTGTTTTTCTGTTTGTAGGATGTTATAAAATAAATTGTGTTAAGTCTTTTTGGTACTGAGCTGAGGTGTGAAAAGTTGAAATATCAGTGTTATTAAAGGTGAATATTGAAGTTGACTATTCATTTCAGTTATTCTTTCATTTATTTATTTTTCTATTTTTTTAAATATTCTCAGCAATAGGCAGTAAGTTTGTTTGTTCTTGAGCTGCTTTATGCTGTAGTTTCAAGTCTGATATGAGAGAAGCAGCTTCTCTTCTAAATGTCACTTAAAGGCAACATTTCTGCAGTTTTACCTACATTTCCTTCCCTGTCACTTCCTTGTTGCTTAGCAGTACTGGTCATTGAAAGGAAGGAAATTTGTTGCCTGGCAACATGAGATTACTGGCCTGTCCACTGGGACACTGAAGGAAGCATCACTTCTTTGCTTCAATCTAATGATGCAAATCTTTAAACTTTAACACCCAATACAGGCTCATTTTCTTCACATATTTATATTAGATATTATTTATATTAGATATTACATATCCATATGTGTATCAGTTGTGACCTGTGATGGGACAGTTGTTGAACATGATGTTGTATGATAGGTAAAGTTCCTAACAGTTTTGCTTCTTATCCTTAAAGAACCATTTGAATGTTTTTGACTATCCTGGGGTGTAAAACTCTGGTCCTAAAGAGCCACTATCCTGCAGGGTTTACATGTTCCTACACACCTGGTTTGGATGAGCAGGTCGTTAACAGGCCTCTACAGAACCTGTTGACATGATGAGGAGGTAATTAAATCATTTCCATCAGGTGTGTTGAAGCTGAAAACCACCTTAAACATGCAGGACGGCCCTGGTGGGCTGGAGTTTGACACCCGTGTGGTAAAATCTGGGCGTAGCTGATTTTCCTGTCTGTGTTCAGACAGTGGGATCTTATGAATACTTTAATACACACCATTTCACAGAAAAGTCGGTTTTCTCTCCTTTCTTAAACAGTTTGGATTCCCTCTCCAGTGCAGATGGTAACAGTAGTTTAACTCGGGTTAAAGAAGAAGAGGTGACACGATACAGGAAACTCAGGTGTGCTCGGTGATCAGAGCGACTACAAAAATCCCATTCTTTTTAAAGATGGGGATTAAGCTGTTACTGATTCAGATAAAATACGTACGTTGTGAAATGTGAAACTAAACCTGTTTCACCGGTGAACATAAATTTAAGAAATAGATCTTTTTAAAACCTACTTTTCCTCCATCTCTTGTTTTATGACCTCCTGCCGTTGAAAGATAATAACATCCCCCTAGCATTAGGTCTGAATTCTCAGTGTTTGGTGTCAGTATCATTGCATTGATATGCATTTCCTGATAAGGGCTTTAGTTTGTCACATGATACATTATTATCCTGAAGAATGAATTTATCTCCACCAAACCTACTTTCTATTGATGGAAATTGGAAGAGTGTCCAGAATTTTAATACCACCTGAGAATGTAGTGCAGCAGTAATGAGTTTCATCTTCGCCAGTCCTTTACCTGACATGCAGCCTCATACCATCAAAGACTGTGGAAATGTGCTTATTATCTTCACACAGGCGTTTTCAGATATTTTATTTAACCAGTGTAAAGCAAAGCAGCATCTCATGTGACACCACAGCTGGATCAGAAATCTCTCCATGTTGATTTATGTTTGACTTCCTGAATGTAAATTCTGTTTCAAAAGCATACATTGTTTTTCAGCACCTTCAGATTTCATGTTTTCTTCTCTCTTTGTTTAATTTTACAATCTTGCCTTTTTATTTTGTTCTTGGTCTTGAAGTCAAGTCTTTCTATTTGTTGTGATATGTATATATTTTTTCACTGTAAGACAGCTGAGTGAACATTCTACAAAAAGGGATTTTCTGTTTTTTGTAAAACTTACCTACAATTTCAAGGTTTTTTTTTTCTGTATCATCAGCCACACTGACATGAATGCTTCAAATTACTGCTTTAAAAACATCTTTATTTTGAGCAATCAAACACCTGCTGCTGTCAGAATGCTGCTGTTAAGTTTCTCAGAACCAAAGAAATAGAAGTCACATCAGCTGGATCTATTTGATTATTTTGGTCAACAGTCCAGAAATCTAAATATATCCCCATGTTACAGTAAATCACACTATAGTTGTAAATTGTTCTATTTGAGTATTCCAAGTCCATCTAATGTTTTTTTTTCTGGATAATATCAATAACTGATTATAGAAATAAAGCCTGGATTCATTTGTTTGGAAGGTTTTCTAGTCGGAAGAAAAAAGCTTTCACTGCCCTCTGGGACAGTTGGTATTATGGGCACTTTGTAGACGCTTGTTGTGAAAGTCAAGTCACTTCTGACTTGTTAATGCAGCTGCACATACACCACTTCCTTCTGGAGCTATTGATCTTTGTTCTGCTCTTTTTCTCAAATCTTGGCATGAAAATTTGTAAAACTTTTTCTCAATAAACATCCTCAAACAGAGATCTGAAAGTGATGGACTCAGCCGCTTTGTCTTAATCTGTAAGTGTGCTGCTTCTGTAATTGGTCCATGACCCAGAATGCTCTCTGTTCCATCAACACGCTTGTTATGAGACCAGAAAGCACAGATTCACAACATGTCTGCAGAACTTCTGTATTTAAGTTTCTATGTATTGTGTCTGAAAGAAGATTGTTGGAGGAGTGCAGAGGTCTGCTCGCTGTTTTCAGCATCCAAGACTATACAAACATGCCACATTATTCCACACTGTTTATTATACAAGGAAATGAATCTGTATGTCATGAATCTGTTCAGTGTTAGGCTGCACGGTGGTATGGTGGTAGCATAGTTGCCCTGCTTCAAGAAGGTCCAGGGTATCATAATTGGATGAGGTCTTTCTGCATGGACACCGACCCCTTGTGACCCTGCAGAGGAACAAGCAGGTGTAGGAAATGTATGGATGGATTTTCAGTATTTTTCTGACACTGTCGAGAAGATACAGTAACAAAATGTGAGAAAACCATCAACAGATGTTGCATCTGTGTCACTGGTTTAAAAAAAGTTATTATTAGAACAGGTATGTCTTATTTTAATAAATCCTTGCGTCTCCTCCATCATTTGCATCTAAACATCGAGAGACAAAGATCCAAGGAGAGGAACCAAGCTCATTCAGATTGGACTAAAATAATTATGCATTGACCTTGTGCTCCATACGATGTGTTCAGGGAAATGCTGAAGATGCTGGAATCAGATTAGAATTTTCAGTTCATATGTTAAGTGATTATGTCTCTCAGTTATCATCTAGCATTTAAAAAATTCCCAAACTGGCCTTGTTAATAGGTGATATTTAACTGAAATGGCACATTTGCACATCTATTCAGAAAGCGCATTAGTTTAATTAATTAAAAACCCAGTCACTGTAGCAGGTCCCTGTTGATGTTGTGGGTGTAAAGACAGAAACCATAAGGGATGTAAAGCTATAGGTTGCTGTGGGATTATGTCAGATTTCAGGGTGAAAGTCTCAAGGTAAAAGCATGAACAGATTTGGATGAACGGACTGTTGCTGCAGACACAAAGTCCAACTGCAGCAGTTAATAAGAAAACTTCTGATTTCTTTTTCCCCTCAGAGACTTTGGAGACATCGCCGCCAACTGCAGCCCAGATCAGATATGGTGAGAGGTGACACACACACACAAACGTCATTTAAAAACAATAAATAAAGATTGAGATGTTTTCATCAAAGCTGCATAATATCCAGTCTTCATATTCCGTTGCTTCACCTATAAATAGATTTATTAATCTCTGAATGTTTGCTGTATATAATTTGAGTACGGTAACCTTTTATTCAGTAACTATTCTCATAATTACATGAACAACTTTTTATCCAGTCTGTGATCAAGATGTTGTTTTCAGATGTTAATTATTCTCTGCAGAAAGTTAAAGAATTCACCAGATGAAAATGGAGCAGTGATAGTGTGAAAGGGTCATGGTTTCTTTCAAAACTGCATTTTCACTGTTAGATCAGTTAATAAAATGACTGTAATAATGTTATGTGTTCTGAAATATGTGCAACATGCATGGACCTGCTATAAATGTCAAGTTAGAACATCATGTCTCATCATTAAGGGCTTAGAACCTGATTATCATAAATCATACTGTCATAAACAATACAAATAAATAACTTACAAATCTATGCACTTTTTACTGTAAACAACAGTGTAATGTGG
Source organism: Pachypanchax playfairii (assembly GCA_006937955.1). Lineage (NCBI taxonomy): Eukaryota > Metazoa > Chordata > Actinopteri > Cyprinodontiformes > Aplocheilidae > Pachypanchax > Pachypanchax playfairii. The sequence continues at coordinate 2,118,231 of SSNP01000048.1, forward strand.
AGTACAACTTATGCAGGAAGGAAAACTTTTGTTTTATTTTGAATATCCTTAAAATATCGACATTACTACCAGTTAAAACTGTGGCAGTGGGCACGCCCACACTTTTTACCAGAACCAATACAACAGCTGTAAACTTGTACTGCTGTTTAATAAATCTGCTGTTACTCTTGTTGCTGTTACCGATCGAACCTGTTGGACAAGAGATTATCCAATCAGAAGAGACGAGAAATTAATTATGGCCCTCGTGTTTATCCATAAACATGAAAGTGTTTGTGGAGCGGCTGTGTGAACGTCTGTGTCTGTTGTTCAGAAACTTTCTACTGAAGCATTAATACATATTTATTTTAAGTGTTTAGCTTTAGCACACAAAGATATTGAAACTAATTCAACTTCTTTTTAAGCCATAATTATGTAACAAGAAGCACCAGAATGTAAACTGCCTAAATAACATGACAATGACCCTTAATGTTGTTTGGAGTTGTTTGTATGTTTAGTTTATTAAACCTAACAGGAAACATGATTCTAAATTCTTGTTTCTTTTCTTTCCTTGTCGGTTTACAGTTTTATTCCACAACGCTATTCCTTTTGTTGGATTTGGTTTTCTGGATAACGCCATCATGATCGCAGCTGTAAGTAGACGTATTCCAAACATTACTCACAAGTCGGTTGTTTGTCTCTCGTAGGATTTTAATTTCCCTCGTGTAATAACTGTAAGCCAGGAATAAAACTTGACCTGGTTCTCCTCTGTTCTCTAGGGAACACAGATTGAGCTCTCTATTGGAGTCACTCTGGGGATCTCCACTATGGCTGGTAAGAACAGATCAAACAGCCGGCAGCAGAGAAAAAGTCACATTGTTTAAATTAACTTTCTTATCATGTTGGCTGCTTTCCAGTCTGGTAATCAGATGATCAACACAAGCAGTTTGAATGAGATAATCCCACGTCTTTATCAAGCAAATATTCCAAACAATCTGTTCTTTGCCTGCATGAGAATTCTCTAATGCCCCTTTTCCACCGACAAATCGGCACGGCGCGCTGGGGAGCGGTACAGTATAGCGCGGATCAACTCGCTTGAGGCGGTGGAAAAATAAAGCGGACGTAAGTGGGGATATGGGCGTGCCCATCTGGCTATGAAAAGTGGCGCGCAAAAGTCTCTGTCCGCGACGTCACAGCGCGTGAAACGACAACAACAATGGCGGATATACGTGTGTTTTTGTACTTTGCACTCTGTCTGTGGTTCATTTTGGTTGGTTTGATGTTTTGTTCTTGTGGAGGAAGTCGCCATTGTCCAAAGTCAATTGTATTTTAAAATAAAATATGTGTATGGTTGCTGGGAGTTTTTTTAAAGCCTTTTGCGGGAGCGCTTCTATATCACATCACGTGAACGCCACACACAGCCGGGCCAATTAGGGGCTACCACTACGTAGGTAGTCGTGTCACTGGTAGCAGTTTACTGGACCAATCAGTAGACAGGTGGGCATGTGGGCCCGCATTGGGCCGCTTTGGACCACCGAGGAGGTGGTCTGAAAAAAAAGGCCGGGTTGGCGCGGAATGACGCGGTTAAGACCCGAGAAAGGCGGTGGAAAAGGGTCCGCAGGGGGCTAAAGTGAACCGAGCCGCACCGTGTTCTGTCGGTGGAAAAGCGACATAAAGGCTTCAACAGCCCAAACTACTTCTTTCTTTTATTATTCCAGTGTGTTGGTGGACAAATCAAGCTGTGTGGTCATAATTTTAATAAAGAAAAATGTTTAAATCCACTAACTGATATCCAGCCTGTGACAAAACAGTCAATTAGCAGCCATTAAAATGCAGCTTGAGATGAAACTGTCCTTTTTGTTTAGTGAGAGTCACCTGGATGTTTGTAAGAATTTAATAGCAACATACTGAAAGTTCACCAGGGATAAAAAAAAAGCTCTTTTTCTTTTGTTTATTTGCATGATGTTAATGTGTTTACAGCGACAAAAACAGTTTTTTAATAAATGCATTCAGCAGCAGGTACATAAAAAGTACATGAAATAGAAAGTATTTAAAGGTAGATGTGCTGTTACTGTTCGTATCATTTAACATTTCCAAGGTTTTTTTTGTTAAACTGATATTAACTGGTGTTTGTGGTCCCAGCTGCTCTATGACAGACACCTCGTGATAAAAACAGCCCAGGAATTCCAGATTTTCCTGCAAGAGTTCAAATGTTTCTTTTATTTCTGCACAACTTTAAGTTGAGTTTCATCCTGAGAAGTTTTTTCTAGGTGATTATTTTCACCAAACAAAATGTTCCGCCTGAGTTTTAAACAGGAGAACATCATGTTATTAAAAAGCCAAACTTTTCACCGAGTCAGTGTGAAATCCTTTCAGGTGTCACAGTTTTCACTCACTGGAAGTTAAAGTGTACATTTCATCAGACACCTGTCTTACACTGTAGCTCAGATGATGTTACCAGCAGTACAGATTTACCCAGAAATATTCCTTTTTTTCCTCAGCAGATCTTTATTGCAGCACAGCTGACTGACATCATGGCACCATCTTTCGGGTCTCAGTTCAGATCTTTATTACTCTGTGAAAACCATAAAGGCACTGAAGCTTGTCTTCTCCCTCTCTCCACTACTAGATTATCTCGTTTCCATGGCTACTTGGCTCCTATTTCCTCTACAAAGTGCAAATCAGAGGCTGAAGACGGGCTCTGGATCACTGATGCCTTTATCATCCAGCTGCTGCTGTAGTTTAGTTATAATCCGCCACCCGTCTGCTTCAATTTATCTTATTATTCTAACTTCTCAGGTTTTACTGTCACCAGCTCCGGTTCCTTCACCTGCCTCTTCACTGTCATATGTTATCTGTGTCATAGTGAAATGAAGTGAGACTGCAGTGCCCCCCCCCATCACCACCCAGCACATTGAATGGAAGTCAGATTGAGACCGTCCACCTGGAGTTTTAGGTCCTGCAGGAAGATTAGTGCATTTTACTTCAAGCATTGTTGCTTTTTATGACTCCAGAGAATCTCTAAAGAAAACAAACTTGGCACCTTTATGTTTTGAAAAGAAAAGCTTATTAAACTATACTGTCAGCCACCAGATGTGTAAAGTGAATCCGCAGTGTCAGTTAGTCAGAGAAGTTTGGTATCGTTGATGTGCTAAGGGGATTGTTTGAAATCGGATTTTGCTGACAGTAAAACGTGGAAGGCAGAGGAGGACGCTGACTGCTGATTTAGTCATTTTCCAAAGGTGCTCTTTGATCTCTAAAACTCTTCCACCCTTTTTCACTCTCACACTCGACTCATTCATTTTAACACTTTGACATATTATCAGTGCAAATATTCCGAGGTGTATTTGGGCCATGTGACACTGAAGGATTGTGGTTTATTCTGTGGAACAGCAGCTTTTCAAGAGGGATGAAGACCCCCATCAATTTGTCTTTTAGATTTTTATCACATGTTCCTTCTTCAATTTTCTCCCACTGATACAGATCGAGGTTGCAGCTAAGACTTATTTCCTGCTGTTCATCCAGAAAGTGGCTTTGAAATTTAGAGTAGAATGTTTTTTTTTAATTAATGAAACTATTAAAAAGCATTAAGAAGCTTTTTGATGTGGAGCAGATTGACTTGTTTGGGTGACAGTCAGTCTGATTAAAGTCTTAACTTGGCAGATTTTGGTTTCCACTGCTTATAAAGAAAAAATGAGTCCTGATTCCAATTTGAAAGAAAAAAATCAAACCTTTTAAAAGTCCTAAAAAGTGTGAAAAGTCCTACTGAAAAGGTCGTTTTAGGACAGAAATGTCCTTTCACGCCTTTCCTGTGGGCAGTTAAATAGGTTTAGCTTTTAATATGCAAACTTAGATGTCTTACTGGTATTTTTCTGTCAGTAGCTTTGAATAAATGTGTTTCCAAAATGTAAATGCAAAAATGACATTATTCTTTCTGTAGTTGGTGCAGAAATGCTGCAAAATCCTTCATCAAACAGGATGTTTTCTTTTCTTCCTTGAGAAACCAGCAGGAATCAAAGTGTTTCTCTCTTTGTGTTTCTGCAGCTGCAGCTCTGGGGAACCTGGTTTCAGATCTGGCAGGTCTTGGGTAAGCAGCCCGTTAAACAGTCTCAGAGGAAAAGGTTTATTTAGAGAAGGAAATGTCACGTTTAATGACATTCAGTGGAAGTTCAAACAGCTCTGGTTTGTTTATTAGCTTCCTAAACGAATGTTTGGTCTGTTTTTTTCTCCTCTGATATAATTTTGGATGTTTTTAGTTTTGTTGCTTTACTAAGTCCTTTTATCTTCTGAAATTCACTAAATGTTTATAATTATAACTGATCCTGTTAAACATCAGATTGTTAGAGGGTTTATTTCAGTGAAAAAATAAACCTGAACTGACCTGAAATCTTCAGCCACATTTAAACAACAGAACAATAGATTAGATGGAAAAAGTCAAATGTATAAAATATTTAGTATTTTTTTTTTTTAAAGCATATGTTGACGTCAGTAGTTAAATTCCCAGTGAGAAACTTTGGAGATGGAACTTTTGTGGTTTTTTTTTTCGCATTTTTTAAGTAAATAACAGGTAAAGATACACTAACATGTTTGTTTGAAGTCTTGCAGGTTATGTTGAGGTTCTGGCGACCAAGCTGGGGATGCAGGTTCCAGATCTGACGCCAAAACAAGTCGACATGTGGCAGACGAGACTCAGCTCGCACATGGTGAGACTTTTGCTGCCGTATCCTTTTAAATCCTCTTATTTCTTCATCTTTAAGCACAAAATAATTAAAAAAAAAGAAAATAATCAAGTGTTTTATGAAACAGGATCCAAAGATAAAAAAGTGGGTTGGGGGTTTGATTTCCTCTGAGATGTAGGACCCTGTTAGATGTATCCAAAGAGAAATTTTGACCTGATGCTCTTCTTCTGCTGCAGGGTAAAGCTATCGGCGTGTCCATCGGATGCATTCTGGGGATGTTTCCTCTGCTTTTCCTGAGTGATGATGATGATGATGATGATGATGAAGCAGAAGCACAGCCGTGCAGTGACACAGCATCACACTCCTCCTAACAAGCCACTACATCCATCACCTCTCAAACTGGACACTGCTCATGTTGACATTACCCAAACAGAGTTACTGATGGATTCTGTCTTCCTGCTCAGGCTGCCTTCACTGGGGTTGTTTGTTTGAAGGTGGTTGTATTATATTGAGCTTTTTTTTTAGACTTTACATTTATTGATTTCTTTTCAGTTGCCCAGATTCTATATTTATTTATAGCCAAGAACAATGCAGTATTGCATCATCTCAGCCCTGTTCCTTATTGATTCCTCTATTGGCTCCTTAATGATGGATTGCTGACCTTTAAACTGATGCTTAAAACTCCCACAGGTAAACACTGCTGCATCACTTTAACGTTCTACCTGATAAGACCTTTATGTTTTCTTTAGGGGAGGGGGGGGATCTACTTTGGGATTTGCTCAGTAATCCAGGTCAGGGTTCAGTTCCAGCCACTGTCCTGTTTGGTTTACATGCTTCAACACACCTGATTCAGATGATTGCAGTTCAACAGGAAGCCGTTAATCAGCAGTCCAGTAATATCTGGTGTGTTGAAGCAGAGAACCAGCTGAGTGCCGGATGCAGACTGGACTTGACAAACACTTCAGTCTTACAGACCTGATGGATCTCCCACCAGATTGTAGAGTTAGTGACAGGTGACATGAACTTCCTCAGCCTGGTTAAAGTGTCCCTGTGAACATTTGATAAATAATTATGCAGCTTCTGAATTCGTCTTCAACAAGTTCATGTTTAGACTTTTAGTTTACAGATGTTTTAGGGTCTGTACTGGAGGACCCAGACTCACATAAAGTAGCTGAATGTGAAGCAGCAAACGTTGTGATGAAACAGCCAGAAAACACTTCTTTCAAATATGTGAAGGCTGAAAATTGCAGATCTGAAGTCTGTTTTCCTGCAGATACCAGGAATGTTCTCCATCACTACTTTAGATACCAAATTCTGATGGACTGTCTTTATTCAGTCACAGCAGGTTGATGGCTGAGTTTCCAGTCCACAGCGAACAAACAGGAAGTGAGGTCATTAGGCACCTTTGATCAAACCTTTAGAAAGAAACAGATTAAAGAATAAAGACTGAACCTGCTGGAACTTTCTGTTGATAAGACAGGATGTTGTGGTTAGAGCTTTCATGTTTCAGTTCATGACTTTAGTGTTATGAGAAAAAAAACCTTTCTCCCCTTCACAGTATTTTATTTTAAAACTAATTTAAAAAAGGGGGGGGGGGGGGGGGGGGGGGGGGGGGGGTGAGGGGGTGCAGGCAGAGAACAAATTGTTATGCAGAACTTTTTTTCCTTTTCTTGAATCAAACGTTTGAACCTTAAAAAGCACAAATCTTCCGTCTGAGCGCTGCCTGAGTAGAAACACTCACCTGTGGCGGATTCTTTTTTTTTACAATTATCACTCTGGCTCCCGACAAAAGGTCGAATCCAAAAATCCCACAAGCAGCTGCTTTAACCAGCAGCAGGTGTTTCCTGCTGGGACGACGTAAACACGACCCTCTCAACAGCTGTACAGATGTTTATCAAACTACTTGACTTTAACTCCTGATATTTAAAAGAAAAGCACATTAGTTTTTTTTTTTTTTTTTCGATTGCTGACACTTTATACATTTGATGACTTCATCTCAAACACTATTCATGGGTCAACTTTAAGTGATAAACTGTACAGTCACTGTGGACGAACATCCTAAAACATCTACAAAACCGAAACAGGAATTATCGTCTGCTACCTCCAGGATTAATGTTGCTGTTTTTGCATGAAGAACTGATGTAGCTGTTTAATCCCAGTTCAAATCTTCCTATCAGTTTTTTCTTTTTTTCTATTGAATGTTTAATGATCCTCAGACGTTTTGTTTGGCTTGGCACGAGGAAGGAGGCGTTTAGTGGCAGTAGACAATATTTAGAAACTGAAGTTGCTATTTTCAGTTTCGGCTGCTTGATTTTCAAGGTTGTTGTGTGTCTGCTTCTCTTTACTGCACTCGCCTCTCTCTCTTCTGTGTTTCACACATACTCTTTATCTGCGGTCCAACCATCTGTGTACATTATTGTTCTAGTTTGTTTTGATCAGTGATGGAGCTGCAGATGGTTGAGATGGTGCAGACAGAGAAAAGACAGCTCAGACATCTCTGATCCATCTGCTTGTCTTTTACCCATCAGCACACCTGCCAGGTGCTTATTACAGCTACATTTGATGGTTTGATGGATCCTGTTCTGAGTATCTTATTACATATTAATCTTTTCACAAATCGTTCGAAATTGTCAGGATTTGTGCTCATTATACATTTAAATGTAGCTGAAAGTTTTTACATTTTAAAACCCAGAAACAGATTTAATCTTCATTTAATTAGGATTCAAATAAAGAAGTAAAAATAATGAAGATGTTAATGCTGATGAAGCTTTAGCGAATAGCTTGTTGCAGGTTTATAGCGATCACATGTTCGATGAACGTGAGATGGTGAATTCCATCAGTGCTGAAGTAGATCCGTAGCATCAATCATCACATCAGCCGTGAAATTCAGGTCATATCTGCTGCACTCAGACATCAAAGCTTCGGGGAAGATGGAATGAAGTGAGAATAGCTGTGAGGAATCAGATGAAACTATCTGGTCTCACGTCACTCTGTCTCCCCAAAATCCTTCGTTAGTCTTTACAGAATATTTTAACCTCCAGTTTTTCTTTTACACCATGAACATTTAAACTTTGCCAACACTTGACAGAAAAGTTATTTTATCTTCATACTTAAGATATTTAGTAGCTTTACAGTGATGAGCACAAATCCTAAAACTCTAAAACTGGAAGGATTAAAGGGCTAAAAGAAACATTTACAGCTGATTGCAGTGTGTGAATGTAGCTGCAGAAGGAAGTGATGAACTACATTTTACCTCTTATTGTTTTTGTTAAGGAGGATTTGTTGAAGGAAAAAGAACAATTCATCCTGAGTTTGGATCATGTGTTTAATTTACCAGTAATTGGTACTTTAATCTTTAGCCAGCATGAACAGTCTGAACTTGTTTTGTGTGTGTGTTAACTTTCAGTTTTCTCGAGAATGAATTTGAAAAAAAATTGTGATTTTGTCTGAAGAAAAACAAAGTTTTTAAAGAAATGAATGAACTCATGCAGTGTTCTGCTGCCACCTTGTGGACAGTCAGCAACAGCTGCGGTGCACTTAAACATGTTTGTAATAAACTGTCTTTACATGCAGTGTGTTTGCATTTTACAGCTTTATGTGGAACGTTAAATTAAAAAATAAATGAGAATGTTTAACTGTGACTCCTAATTGTGCTCTTGAGCAAGGCAGGAAGTCAAACAGCTGCTTCTGGTTCAAACAGGGACCCTGTGAAGTTATTGCATGAGACCATGTAAAGAAACACTCATCAGTGAAGTTCTAGGTTGTATAACGAACAATAACTTTCTTCTTTATGATGTTAATCTAAGTTTACAGATGGATATCATCAGGTTTAAGAGGGTTTAAGTGAGCACCTGTTTGATATTTCTGGTTTGAACAGTACAGAGTGTTTACCTTCATTTCAGCATCTGAAAACAAAATATAGAACTTGGAGCTGATAATCCAGATTTATCTTTAGGAAATCACTTAAATTTCATGTTATTTGCTTCCAAGTTTCTCAGTTGATAAAATGTCACTTCAGCATTTCTTTAGGTTTTACTGAGATACATTTAGATGCAAAAAAAAAAAAATTCTGCATTTTGATACTAATTTGGAAATCATTTCATTTCATAGTAATTTTTAAAGGAAACCCAAACATTCACAGAGTTTTATCGATCTGGGAATTTGAGTGTAAGAGATTTTCTTGAGTATAAACTCAGTCGTACTTTTGCACCTCAAGCAGGATGCGTTTAAGTGAACATTGATTAATGATGTTTAGCGAATCTTTACAAACAAATGACAGAAGTTAAATGCAGAGATTTATTCTCTCTTTATTGTGGTTAAAGGCCTGTGGGGGAATTTAATCAGAAAAAATTGTACATTCATGTGATATTTGGATAAAAAGTAAACAGAAGGAGAAGGTCAGTGACAAATCAGTCAGCTGAGCACATTTATTATAAAAAAAAAGTTTCTACATTTTTGAAACCCCAAATTTCCCAGTTCTTCCCATCTTTAACGTAAGTCTGTTTCTAAAAACAATTTGCCAGTTCGATTACAAATAAAATGTTTTAAATATTTATTTTCAAATCCAAATTATGTTCTAACTAAATCTACTGCAGAAACCGAATTTTCAGTCAAAGAGCCTTTAAGTGCTTCGTTCATATCTTGGATCCCAAATATCACCAAACACTTCCTGTGTCTCGTAACATCATGTTCCACAGAGAATCTAAAAAAAAAACTTAGTCCTATAAAGTTTGTAGGCATTTCAGTCTCTAATAAAATGAAAATAAACAAGACGTCTTTAAAAGTCTTCCAGTTCAGTGCTTCTCTTCCTGCGACATGTTTTATAAGAAGGCTCAAAACATAGTCTGAAATCAGCTGTTTTCATTTCTAAATTCAATTTTCTGGCTTCATCTCTGACATTTGTTAAAAATCGACTGCAACATGAGACGTTCTGGACAAATTGTTGTCATTTATCAGGAGGGGAGAAGCAAGTCGAGCTCCTTAAAAGAAGCAAATTACACAAAAATCCTAATTCAGAATCTTAATTAGCATAAACTGTAAAAAAAAGGTCAAATGTTTAAAAGTTTCGGACACACTCAGCTGTCAGAAATGGCCTCTAAGGACATCGAGTATTGGACAAGTTGTTTTAACTTGAGTAAATGTCTTTAATTACACGTGTTCCGACCCGATACGCTCAAAGTTGAGATAATCAAGCAGAATATTTGATTTAACTACAAACTCCTAATGCACAGTTTATCATCACAGGTTCAAACCTTCAGCTTCATACGCTTGTTATCGCGTCAGCTACACAACTGTTTTTTTTTTGTTTTTTTTTTAACCTGCAGTGGGAAACAAGTGAAACAGCCTCCAGGTAACAAACAGGGCATCAAACTGCAACCACAGAGAATATGAAACATCCATGAACCATGTGGAGAATCTGATGAACATGATAGACCAAAGAAATGAGTTCTGGTCCTTTTAGAGAGAGAAATAAGGATTTTTAACAAAAAAAAGTAGGAACATGCATTTATTTTCAATTTGGATGGATCCGCTGCTGAATGACGGCAAGATGTTTGAAAAAATGTCAATTAAACGATGATTTCAAAGAATACTTTGAGATACAACATTGATGGTGGTGTTTGGCATCAGAGGGAGGATTTTATTGTTATGGTCAGTCATGAACTGATCGTTGAAACAGAAACACTGGAATGAACACTGGTGGTTATCATCGAGTCACACAGCCGCCATCTTACTGAGTGCTACTCCAAGAGCTGTTTAGTTTACATACAGGAGCTGCACATCGTTAACACCTTGCATGTGCTGTTTATGTCATCTGTAGAAATACAAATCATACACAAACTCCCACCAAGTTCTGATTCACTATTTACCATAAATATGTTATCTATAAAATAATTCAGTGGATGAGAATATTTATTAGGACTATTGGGACATTCTTTCACTCTGTATTGTTATCAAGTTACCAGCTTCAATATCACTACTTAACACTGTTACTAATGATTAATAACCAGAGTAACTTTACAGGTTCATGCACTTCACATTCTCAAAAAAAAAAAAAAAAATCAAATAACAGAAAACAGAAAAACCTTTAAAAAGAGACCAGTAAAAGATGAATGTGTGAATAGGTTTAAAAAATGTAGGATAAAAGTAAGATCATTTAAATATCCCTTTTGGTGCTAGACAGGTGAGGGACAAACAATAATCCTATAATTCAGAACAATAGATCATATACATATTCTAAATAACGTGTAATGTATAACCATTCTGGCAGTAACTACACTGTGTAGCACTCTCCAAGATGGCGGCATGAATCCCCGTTGGGTTTGATTTACATTGTTTCTGTTTCAAAATCCATCATGTTGATATATTTTTGTTGGCGAGTAATTTATTGACTTCATAATATACATTTATGTTAGATATTATCTGGAGATGAAAGAGGTGGGCAGGTAAAACAGATGCTCAACTACTTTTACAACTTTTAAGTGAATAATTTGATAGAAGTGAACAGAATAAACTGACTTTGTGTTAATGATTTAATGACTCTTGTGATTGTCCAAAAACAACCGTTTTAACTAATACGTCTGAATAACAAACCAGAACTTGTTGTGAATATTTTGGAATAAACCTCTGCAGCACACTGTCCCAACACTAAAAACCAACTGCGCCTTAGCTTTACTAAAATATTATCCACGACTGTTAACACCATCGCCAGCTACATCAGCACAGAAGCTTTTTACTACAACAGACCAAAACATGAATCCACGTCACTCATCACTACAGAGTAGAAGCTGTAGTAACAGCCTCCATTAGAACTATGGACTCCAACAGGGATATTGGCACATCGTAGCTTTGTAATAATTCATTTCTAACAGTAATATTGTTCATTTCTAATGTTGTTTTTTGCATTTTTAATTTGTTTGAATTGTTCAAAGTGCTTTACAGAAAACAAATATTAAATACAAGAACTAAATAAACAAAATAAATACAAACAGCACCGAATATTACTTGAATTCTCGTTTTACAGATTTACTGGCATGAATTGGACTGATTGGATTTAATTTAAAAAGCCAATTAAACTGTACCAAAGGGTTAAAACATGCAGGGCATTCTACTGCTAATAACACTGAAACCCCAGTATAAAGGGTTCCACTCTTCAGTTTACTATCCTACATATACAAATACTCTTCAGTTTCTGTTGTGGATTTCTGTCTTTATACTATGACATAAAGAAAACAAAATATTGTATTAGTTAAATAGAATGTAAGAAGTCTGGCACTGAGTTTTTGGCACATTAAGTGGAGACGGGAGACTGTGGGGATGCAAAACGAATGGATGACAAACAAAACTTACATCAAAATCTAAATATATATATTTATACATATAGAATTATTTGATATTTTGAAAATACTCAATTGCTCATTCTAATCTCAGCAAATCTTTCTACTTAATCTCATTTTACGTCTTTCAATTTTAAGCTTTATTCTTCTATTACCTTTGTCCCGCCCACTCAGACAGGATATCCTGTCATTTTTCTGACATGTGAAGTTGCCCTTGAAGAAACAATCCAGGATCATTTAAGTTGTTTATGTGTAGTAATGTTATTATGTTTTGATTTGTTTTTTTAGGGAAGGATTGAAGTTTGATTTGAAATGATTTTCTTCCAATTGAGAATCAATGAAGGTTAGAATAAAATTGATTTTTCACAAATTTTCTTTTAAAATGAAGTGCATTCAGCTACTTTTGTTTCTCTGAAAATCACCTACCCATCCCTTTAAAGGGTAAAGATTCTTTTGTCTCTGGATGTTTCCAGGTTTGTATCTTCATATCCATGTTTGGGGTTTTGTAAAAATTCATTTTTTGACACGTAACATTTGATCCTCGATCAATCTCAAGGCAACTTCCATCAATTTTGGCACTGATTTCAGCTTCTAACTCATTTCCTTTCGCTTTGCTGTGACAGTTGTGTCCTTTCAACAGAAAGAGACACGGTGGTCTCAGTGACTGATCAGCGGGGCCGATCGGTCATTGGTTGTCGTTTTCTTGAGCTTCACACCTCGCCGGATAGTGACAAGGAAGTCCTCCAGCTCGCAGTATTCTGCCTCCTCCAGGAGTTCAGGGAGACGTCGGCGCTCCCATTCATACGCCCGACCGCTTGGCTGTGGTGGGGGGGTGGGCGGATCCGATCCTTCGTCTAGCTGCAGGGTCTCCCAGGCAACGGACTTTGGTGACAGAGGAGTGGAGGGGGTTAGTGGAGACCGTGAGGTATTACCATCTTCAGAAGCTGCTCTAGCAGGGAAACCAGGATTTTCAGGCACAGTCGGGGTTTTGACTGGAATCATGGGAGGTTTGATGGGGATGGGGCCTAAGCTAAGACCCCCAGAGGGTCGTCGCAGGTTGGGTTTGGAGGACGGAGTTCGTCGAATAGTAGCAACCCCTGGGGTGATGATAGCTGAAGGGTTATGGGGCAGACCAGCAGTGGATGCAGGGCGTTTGGACTGAAACATTCGGCGGTAGGACTGAGTGATGTCACTGTTTCTTGGGATGGTCGAGGACTTATCGTAATCTGAAGACTGGTTCTGAAGATCCCCGTCCTGATCCACCCCTACAGAGTAGTAGTCACAGTCTGACACTTTAGAGGAAAAACAAAAACACTTAATTTAATGGTCGGTTCATCTGACTGAATTAAAGCTTCACACTTGCCATAGTATCAATGTTTAATCCCATATTTAAATTTTTTGTTGTTGTTACTTCTCATAATAAACTAAAACAATATGAAGTCAATTAAAAAAATATGATGTTGATGGGACGTAACTCTTATGAGATCTAAGAATCTTCAGAATAAATTAGAACTAAGCAGAAGAAAAGATGTCATGTTTTGAAGAAGACAGAAATAAGAGACTTGTCTGACACGGGACTGAAAAATGTCAAAGTCATAAGTGTTGTTGAAACATCTGCGCCGGTTTGGACCATTTTGTCCCTTGTCAGAGTCAGGAGTGTGTCCGTACCTTGTGAGGAGATGGTGTCCTCTGAGCAGCAGGGGGTGTTGGTCTGGCTGCTGTAACCACTGGAGCCCTGCAGCGAGTCCCTGCTGGAGCCGTGGATGTCCAGCTGCAGCCCTCGGGCCAACGCTCTGGCCAGTTCCTCATGGACCTCCTTATCCCCCTATTAGTGATATGAAAAGCAGCATTGTTCAATATAATCCCATTTAGTCCTTTTTAAAATAAATAATTTACCCAATCTGTCATTGATTACTGAAAAATGGCTGTTTATTAAAAACACTTTCAGCTTTTAATATGTAAAAATGAGTAAATTCATATTTTTTAAACTCTGTCTAACCTTTGGGGATGTGATAGAGTGACTTCCTTTATGCTCCTCCCTTGACGGGGTGATGTCATGATGGCTGATGGGATCTGTAGTTTCTCTCCTGTCTTTGCTCCGTCTCAGCGTGTTGACTACCGGCTGATCATAAGGACCTGGTTTGGCCCAGTCCTACACAGGAGCATACAATCCAAATTGTGTTTTGTGATATTTGATTGGAATAATTGTTATTTTTAGAGTTTTATTAGATAATAATAGGAATATTGTTCTGCAGAGAAAAAAAATGTAATGAGTTTAGTCAAAATTAAATTTCACCTTGTTTTTTTTATTTAATTCAGGATCTTTGGCCTCATGTCAAAAAAGATTTTCAAAAGTAGAAGTTTTAATCTGAACTTCAGCAAAAAGGGTTAAAAAAAATCACGACATGTTGAGTTAAAGTCGACTGAACAGAGAAAAGATGAAACAAGGATAAAGTGAAGGAAAAAGGAGAAGGACGTGATGAAAGAATGCAGGTCAAACCTTCCAGGATGGAACTCTGGATGAGGGGATCACCCCGATCCCTGAAGGGCTGAGAGGCGGGAACTCTGATTGGCCGAAGCCTGAACGAGACCACGGCCATGTGGGAGAAACAGACTGATAGGAGGGCGAGGAGATGGGAGAGGTGGTGGTGGAGGAAGAGGAGTAGGTGAAGTATGAAGGGTGGAGATGGGTGTCCTGGGCCTGCAGCACCGTTCCGTGCACACAGAGCGTGGCGTGATGGTCAAAGCCGTTTGCCAACTGAAGGTAAGTGGGTGACGGAGAGGCAGAAACACAAGTGGTAAAATTAAAGATGAGGATTTATGATATCAGTTGATATGAATGAAAAAAAAAGTAGGGAAACACCCAGATTTCTTCAGAGATTTCAAAATAAGTGGCTTTTTATTTTCTTTTATATCGAATTCCAACAATAAAGACGACAACATTAATTTTAAAACAGTAACAGGAAGCTGGTTTCTATGGTTTAAACGTCAAGAACTGAAAAGCATCACATGTATTCGTTCACCTGTTGCTGCCTAGAGCTTTGTTTGGGGGTGAAAGGGAGGGAGAGGAAGTCTCCTCACTGACTGACTGAGAGAACAAAGCACAGACACACGACTGCAGCAAAATAAAAGCACATACAAACACTGAGCCTGCAGTTAGTAGGACATGCAAACTAAACACAAAGGAATTTATTTAATAAGAGACCAAACGCCACAAAGACTTAAATGAAACAGATGTTTCAACATAAAGTGATTAGTGGTTATTGATCCTCGAGTTTA
This sequence comes from Pachypanchax playfairii, assembly GCA_006937955.1. Lineage (NCBI taxonomy): Eukaryota > Metazoa > Chordata > Actinopteri > Cyprinodontiformes > Aplocheilidae > Pachypanchax > Pachypanchax playfairii. Next base: position 2,133,499 of record SSNP01000048.1, read on the forward strand.
CCAATAACTAAATGTTACCTGCAGGTTTTCTGGAGGCATTGGTGAGGGGGATTTGGACTGGAAGGCATCCTGGGAGATGAACCCAGAGTCGTGGGAAGAGACCGAAGAGAGGCGGGCCGGTGTCTGCTGGGGCAACACCGAGGAGGAAGATGAGGAGGAGGCCCGATAACGGAAATGGGAGGTGGGGGAGTGGCAGTGTGAGCCACTGGAGCGAGAGTCGCTGCTGTTCACGCTGTTCAGACTGCTGTGGGATGGAGAACAATAAACATCTCAATAAACAGATCTCTCAGCCCCATTCAGTTATCTACTGATGGAACATTAATGTGCAAGTGCAGTCTGAAAGAGACTGGACTATAAAATGATCTCAGGCTTATTTGGGAATGATTTTAACATGTTTAAAAGAAGCCGCCAAGTGATCCATGTCTGAAACCCAAGCAGGCTCAAAGTGGGCCAGGCGGGACCACAATCAGCTTTACAAGCCTCACATTTGGATCTCAGTCAAAACCAGACCACTAAGATATTTTTTACCCAGATATTTAAAATAGTTCTGCAGTGAAATCCTTCCTTTCTTTAGAATGTTTATCAAACAAACAGGAAAATGACTAAAATACGTTTTCTATGACTTTTCTTAATGACAATAAACAAAATAATTTGCTGTTTAAAAAGCTGTAAAAATGCAGTTTCACATGCTAACCACAAGGAGGCAGCAGAAAACAGATTTACAGTTTATTAGTTTCGTTTACTCGGATAATGAAGGGTTTCCTTCAGCTTATAAAATCCTGAGCTCACAAATGATCACAAAAATAATAACTTCAAAGTGAAGAATAAAAAACTCAAGTAAAATAATTTAAATGCAACAAGTGAATGAAAACTTGTGTGTCTCTTTTCATGGAGATCAGTTTGTATCTTCTGTTCAATAATTATATGATGATCTTTACAGATACTGACTCAGCCACAGTAACCAACCTGCACATGCTGGACTTCCTGGACACTGTGGTGCTCGGTGAAGAAGGTGGAGTCTGATAGGACCAGGTGCACTCTGACCCCTTCAGGTCTACGATTACCTGGAGAAAAAGGATCAATGCAGAAAAAAATGTGCATCAGAAAAGCTTTAAACTAGTTAAAATGAGGGTATTTGATCTACATGTAGTGATAATATCCAACACTAATGTCACACTCAACAGTTAGGATGATGTTTCATTTCCTGAATGGAGTAAAAACTAGTAAAACTTATCATCTCACATATCCTACAACAAGAAAAACTGAAAATTTCTTAAGATTTTCAGCAAAATTGTACTAAATTTGAAACAGTTTATGAATTTATTTTAGGAAATATATTCCAGAGATATACATTTTTTATTTTAAATAACATTTTTATTGAAGTAACACATGCTCTTTTTAACAAATGCATAAAAATCTAAATAAAATCCAAGCATATCAATGCTATTTTGCATTAAATATGTTAATAATGGTCTAATTTCTAGATTTAAATGTAACAATGTCGATTTTAATGTACATTTAAATGTAAATGTAACACCTTTTTAAATGTTACTAAACTGATTTATCCACAGCAGGCAGAAACAGTGTCAGAGCAAGTGGAAGAAGACCATCTGCTAGTTGGCCAGCAGCTCTGAGAAGCAGGTTTTGGATGCAGATATTTCTGTTTCTCAGTCAATGAACAAAACGTGATGCTCCAATTGGATCATTTCTTCAACCAACAGTCCAAAACTCAAACCTAAATGTCTCACATCAAAACTACAACGAGCCAATTCTCACATTTTAGATACTAAAACCTGAAAATCCATCAAATATTCAATTATTTTTGCCAACTGAAAAAAAAGGATAAAATTCCAGCTTAAGTAGGCGTTTGGCAAATCGTTATAGGTCTATATTAAAACATTATAAATCAATGTTTTTAATAATGGTAGCTTGTTCAGACTTTTGAATGTTAACTTAATGCTAGTGAAAGAGGACGTTTTTTATAAATGATGTACCTGCTCACTGGACGCAGGCAGCTTGTGTGGGTCCATAGTCAGTGTCTTCAGGTCATCTGTCAGAGTCTGAAGGTGAGTGATCTCCCCCAGCATGGACATCTCCTCATCCTGATGCAAACAACAACATTTCAGTATTAATTCAATGTTTAAGAGTTAAACTGCAGAACAAACGTTCGTTTAGAAACCGTTACCACAACAGGTCGCAACATGGAGACGAAGCAGCAGAAGCGACTCCTTTCCTCGACTAGCGCTTTCCGCACGGCCTGTTTCTCCGTCTCTTCCAGCAGCAGGTACTTATCGCTGACATCCTGCATGGCGCTGTCCAGCTGAGGCTGAAGGTCTCCACGGCCTCAACACACAAAAACAAATATACTCAAAGATAATGATGGAAAAAAGCTGAAAGGAATCCCTGAAACTGAGCTGAGTATCCACTTAGACACGTTTCAAAACTGTAGCTTCAAGTTGTAAAAGTTATTTTGTACTGCTTTAATAAAATACAAGCTAATCTATAAGGAAACTGAAGAAAAAGAGGTATAAATGCACAACAGAAGAAACATGTGCTTTTTATGTTTTGCATTAAAATACAAACCCATTTTTTAAAGACAAATTAGGATTTTAAAAGATCCAAATCAACGTGAATGAATTTGGGCAAACATTAAGATTCGGTGTAGCTGAGGAACGAGACGTCTTCAGGCAAATCCCAACCAGATTACCAGTCAGCTGTGAGATCCAGCTTCACCAAACAAAAATTCAGTTACACAGAATGATCCGTTCTCATGCTACATATGAACGTTCTGCCTCAAAACAATAGTTAAAGGTTCCCACAAACCATGAAACCACATTAAAGAATTTAAAAAGTCCAGAAAGCAAAAATGAGTTAGAGGAAAACAAATAACTACTTCCATAAAATACGTCATCAAATGTTACTAATATTTATTTTGATCATTAAAATAGCAGCTGAAAGGGTGTAACTAACTGCTGACAACAAAAAGCTAAATTTAAGTCTGAGTTATTTCAATTTTTGAGCATGAGGGGATTTTCTCTATAATAAAAACTTCAGGACAAACTGTCTTGATATTTATATGTTTAAATCAGAATTACTTTCATATCCAGACTTCACTGTCCCATCAATCGGATGGTGTTGTATTCAAATAGGTTCCTGTATGGACGAGTCGGCTTGAGTTGCCCTGGAAATGTTATTTTCAGTTCTGTTTATTGTTTATTCTTTTGCACACTGCCCTGATTCTGTTCAGTGCTGCAGTTTGATTTAATAGCGTGTTGCATTACAAAACATCTCACACGTGATCCATATGCTTCATCATCAGAATCCCTGGATTTGTTGCTGTCCAGATTGAATGACGACATCTTTACTGTAAATACTGACAGTTTGAACAAGCTCTTAATGACTGTCAGAGCAAGTAAATTTACATGTTTATTACATGTAGAATATTAAAAAAATAATTATTGTAAATTATTTAGCAGCTGAAAGAGCTGAGAGCCACAATCCTGGAAGATAAGTCAGGACTAATGACTAATTATGTTGCTCTCAGTATTTTATGGGTTTGTTGACAATAAGACAGACCAGAGTAAAAAAAAAAAAAGAGTTTGTTACACTTTCCGAGAGCCCAAAGAGGCATAAAGTTATTTGCAACCACATCACATGTCATCTTCTAATTTAATTACTCACAAATAGACGTGTTTTTGCTTTGAAAATGTTCTGCTTTTTCCTTTAATCCAAACACTTACTAATCTCATCATCTGTATTTGAGATGTAAACATGCAATTAAAGTTCTTCATTTCTCCACTCAGATCCAAGGCCAGCTTCTGTGGTCAGATGGATAAAAGAGCTCCGACTCTAAACATTTCCAGCCAGATTGTCACCGATAGAGAGAGAAATGGAAATGTAATTCCTGATTTCCCACATGTTGCTGAAAGAAAACGGTCATGTGTTTTACTTTAAATTCTTTATGTTTACTACTTTTTCTTCTCCTCTACAATAAAAACATAATAAAAAAAAGCACACACATATATATATATATATATATATATATATATATATATATATATTTTTTTTTTTTTTTTTATTAAATGCAGTTAACTGAGGTGTTTTTAATGAAAAGGGCCTGAAACTCAAGTCAGAGTAAAAGGAGATGTTGCATAAAGAATAATCCACTAGAGTCGACTTTCTGGTTTGTTTATAATCTGTCTTTCTTCACGTCCTCTTACGATGTTTATTTAATTCCATTGAAATTTTCTTTTCCAATTTCCCTTCTTTGAAACCATCTACTGTTTCCTTGTGACATTCAGAACCAGTGCAAAGGGAGTTTCCTCTCGTGCACTAATAACAAGCCTGAGGATCGAAGCTGCCTGACCACATCTGAGGGTCCTGTGAGGTCAGACTAAAGTCCTGTGTATTTTGTTTTAAGTGCTCTAAGTTGGAAGCCACCGATTCATTTGTTAGAAGAAACCAAAATCTTTTGATTTTAGTTATAACATTCCATTTCAGTTCTGATTCAGACTGGAAGTTTCTCTGAATTCCTTTTACTTGTGTTCAGAAAACTAGATCTCAGTATAAGTTGCTGTTGATGAGTTCAGAGAAATAAAAATGAGGACAGAATAAAACTGATCAACCTCTATAAGATCAGACTGATTTAGACGTAAGAGGTCCAATAAAAATGGAAGGAAATCTGAAACCTTTGGAAATTCATAATTTTAATTACTTTGACTGGCGTCAGAACACTAGCTGATTGCTAAAATGTCTTGATGCAGCTGTACAGGTAAGAGAAATAACTTGATTAAGGTTGATTTATTTGATTTAGTGTTCAATAGAAGATCTTTCACTTCACTGAAAATTAACTGTCCATATTATTCAAACACTTTTTTTTATAGACCCACTCCAATAACATGTTCTTGTGGCATTTTTCCGATGATTGAGAAAGTTTCTATCCTAAGAAAATTAAACTCAGAATTGCATTTCTGAATATTTCTGCATTCAAATTGCTGTGAATCAGTAGCAGACGCAAAAATGCGTCTAAAAAAAGAGTCAGTTTGTGATGTAGAAAAATCACTGGGTGGGTCACAAGCTCCTGCTCCGCTAGATGTTAAGATAGCGCTAGCATAAACAGAGCGCTCTCAGCAACAGGATCCTCGGTTCCGCCCACAGCGCAGATCGAGCAACTGCTGCTAGCAAAAACTACTTCCTAGAAATGGCAAAAGGTTTTGTGATTTTAGGTAAAAACATCATAATTATAATTTAAAGACCACTGAAAAGCTTTAAAACAGCTCAAAAGATGGTCAGAGTGGGTCTTTAACCCTATAATGCTCGTTTGTATCATATTTGCCACATAGTTTTGATCATTTCTAACATGGTTGCTCTCAGTAAATGATCCACTTGCCTTTTTTTTTCAGGTTAAATAATCATTATTATATGGATGAATGCATTATTATTAACTCATTTTTGATATTACAATTAAACCGTAAAAACGGCCAATGTAATAAATGTGATACAAAAAAGCTGTTATAAATAACATGATACAGCAAAAAACATTTGTGAATTTTGTTCTAAGGCCTCGTAAACGTCTCAGTTCCAAATAATCAGAATTTTCTGGCTATTTTTTAATAAGTTGGGTCTTACAGGGCTAATATATCCCCCTGACCGTGATGTATCTGATAAACAGTTTGTTGTATTTGTGTCATACTGTTACAAACTGTTATGTTCTAATGAACAAAATCTTAAAATGTTTTCTTTAAGGATTCAGTTTTAGTGTGAGGTTGTTGTGTTCAGACTTTTGGTTTTGAGTCACACAATCTTCTGAACAGCATGGGAACTAATTTCAGCTGACTAAAGTGGGCTGGATGCCATTTATAGAAGCCAAAGTTTGGCAGGGATCTGGAGATGTTGGTGACATTTAGTGTCTGTGTCATATTGAATTTGTTGATATATTTAGATCCTTTTACCTCCTCCTGCTGTAATATTGTCAAAATGAGTTAAATCCCTAGTTATTTCATCACATTCAGTAACAATCATGGAGCCAAACAGCAGAGAGACTGAAATACAGATGAGAAACACAAGATGAAGAAATCCTGTATATAATCCAAGTACATCAACTTACCAAATACATCAGCTGAAAAAAGGGACGAGACGTCACAAACGGGGATCGAGAAAAGAGAAACACATAAAACAAATATTTACATCCTTTTATTATGAGCATCAGCAACATAAAGACCTTGTGAAACTGCATGACCAGATAATAACCTGATGCAGAGAATACAAACCTTTCTTTGCCTTTTTCTGCAGCTTCAGAGTGTCAGATGATTTCTTCTTGATCTCCTGACGAGCTTTCTTATACTCTTCAGAAGAAAACACACACGCAGAGTTACATAAACACTGAAACATCCAAGCATTTACAATAAGAACACTGTATAGATTCACACACGGGACATTTTCTATGTTACTTCATATCACAGAGACAAATGATTATAACAATATTCCTCATCTGCGAGGGCTCAGATTAGACTGCAGTTTATCAGTGATTGTTTGTTCTAAGAGATTCTGGTCCGGCACCAGGAGTCTGATAGTCTCTCGTATAAGACTTACAATAAAACACAGGCAGTTCCTCATGTCAATGGCCGCTCTCACATATTTCCTTTCATTTTAACTACAACTTTTGGTAAATAATTTTTCCACAACATACACACAAACTGCTTGATCTTTCACAGAAACACTTGTTTTTGAATTTGTGTTTATGTATTGGGAAACCTTTGGCGTGGTCTTTGTCCAGAGTGTTGGCTACTCTCTTCCACTCCTCCATCTGCTCCTGTAGAGGGTTGATCAGACAGTCCAGAAACACCCTGGAAAACACAAACATACTGGTTCAACTGGACCTTTTGTGATGGGCAACAACCCCCCCGTAGAAAACTCTACAGTACGGTTTGGTTCACATTTGTTTTAAGGTACTGTTAATGGTTCATATTAGACTTTAGAGTCCAATATTTAAGACTCACCATCACGATATTAAATGTAACGGCATTTTTGTGGTTTATTTAGTGCATATTTTAGTAGCAGATGTCTTTTTTTTTCTTGTAACTTTAATTCAAAAAAATACATTTATGGAAAATTTGTTTTTCAATTAATAATTAAGGCCTGAAAAACTTCCAGCATTACAATCTGTTTACAAAACATAACTGTGATTTATATGAACCTTGTATTCACATTCCGGTGTGAAGTCACAAAAGATCTTTATGTAAACATAAACAAACATAATATGTCGGTTATACTTTATCAACTAATGCAATGCTTTTTGTGACCTTTTCATAACTTCCTGTTTTTGTACTTCTGTTCAGTGGCAGGTTTCATCTCGCTGATCTAACCCTCAATCTCATTTAAGACTGAATGAGTCATGAAGAAGAAAAAAAAACTTTGCTTAGGAGAGAAAATGAGGTAAAAGGTTGAGGGTAAATGTGGAAACACAAAGAAAGATGAAGCTTGATGACACAGCTGCAGGTGAAGTGAGAACAGATGGAAGAAGAAGTCAAAGAAACTTGATTTTAACTATAAAGCTGAGTCGTACTCGAAGAGGGAAGATAAGATAGAGAAAAGGAACAAGCAGGCTGTCAGTGAGAGTTTGAAGAGCCGCCACCTGTTTGTAAAATAAACACATCAACTCACATGGAGAACTGTCGGAGTTTGGCCTCGATGCTGCGATGCCTCATGCACATCCTGGTGAGGGCTGAACCGATATCTCTGGTCCCACCTGACAACACACACAAGAATCTCTCATATATACAAAAAAAAAAAAAAAAGAAACTACAAACTAGTCATTGGAAGGTTTTTGTTTTTGCTTTACAGATTTTTTTAATATACTGAACACATTTAGTCAATTTATGATGGTGTTTTTTGTTATTTTACACATTGAGCCATACTTTCAGTAAACACAAATGTGCAAAAGATTAAAAAAAAAAATAAAAATCATGACACTACATGGTCATAACGTTAATTAACCTTATGATGATTTAATTACTTCTCAAGAAAATGCATCACAAGAAGTAAAACATCAAGGTTTGTTGCAGTTGTAGCTTTTATTCTGTGAGATTTTGGCGAATCTGATCGATGAAGTGACGCACTGTATCAAATAATAGAATTTCCTTGTTTTTATTTGGTTAAAGATCAGATGAACAGGAAAAAAACATTAAAAGCTGCTTCCATGTGCCATAAAACCTTGGAAGGCCGAGCGTGTATTTCCAGTTTGAATTGCAGGTTAGTTGTTCCAAACGGGTTTAAGAAATCACCACAGTTCAGTGGATTAACTTCGCCTTGCTGTGTTCTCGCGCTTCATGCAATCCCACACTGACTCCGTGATCCTGAGATTAGGACTCGGAGTCGGGGCCAGACCATCTGCTGCAGGACTTTTTGCTCATTATGCAGCTGAAGGTGCTTCTTTCTGTATTTCTGTTAAGGTCTACAGGGTTTGTTCTGGTTTTCTGTTAGTCCAGATGATCTAAAATAAACCTTTTGACATTTTATGAGGCAGTTGAGTTTCTGCTTCAGTCTGTCGCAGGATGTTGTTTGTTTGGTTGTAACACTTTCACTGTGATATGCTGTAAATATATCAATATCTATAAAAGTGTTGCAAAAATCTTGTTTCTGATCCAATTGCAATCACAGCAAAAGTCAATAAGACAGAATAATTCAACCTTCCTGGCAGCTCTGAAGCTGGAAGCTTTTCACATTTAAAGTTTTGCTCAAGGACACTCCAGCAGGGTGGAGATGGACCGTTTCACAAGTGATTTTCAGTGCAGCAGAAGCACCACAGGCACCTGAAGAGCTCAGATGGTCATGTTCTCTCTCACCCAGACAGGACACTCCCTCCTGGGGAAAGGGTCTCTGGATCTCAGCCTGGAGATCCAACAACATATCCAGCTCTTACAAACACGCTGTTCTCATAACAAAACAACTCTCACAGTTTTATTTATTGTTTAACAAATTCAAATGTTTTACAAATGCTCTAAACAAAATCTGATACTGCTCTTATAAAAAATACTAATTTATTTGGAGTGACTATAATACACAAACGTGTGCTGACTGGGGTGGGGTGATGAGCACTGCAATGCACCACTGACTCCTCTTTTCTCTCCATCCTTCCTCACATCTTCCCTCCATCCTCTTCCTCTCCTCCCTATGAGACATCGCTGTCACACCCACTCTGTCTCCCCATTTCTCATCAACAACCAGGAATTAGGACAATCCCAGAGCTTATTTATGTTATTGTTTTAAAATACAGTTAAGATTTATAACCTTTTTTAAAACTTTTAAATTGCTTTTGTTTTTCCATGCAGTAAGTCACTCGTTTTTTTTTCTAGGACAAATAAAAAAAATGCTTATTTACGTGGGAAATTATGTAAAAACAAAAACAATCTGTTTGATGGAAACATGTTTCTTCATTAATTCATTAAATCTTTTATTTTATGAGAAAAGAAAATCCTCGTCTGTTTTGAGATTCACAATAATTCAATTAGTTTATTATCAGAATATATTTTAGGAACACCAACAATTTGGTTTGAACATGAAAGAGATCGACAGAACACATTAAACATATATGAGATATATAAAATCACATGTAATTCTGCTTGTCCTCTATGGCTGAACGTATAAATTTACTAATTAATGTCATATGGTAACATTTTAAACTGGTTATATACTGAACTGTCTGACATGTTGCTTTTTCTCAGGTTCTCATGAAGCTTTTCACTCGTCTGTAAACAGATTTGAACTCATTTAAATTTAAATGATCCAATTCAAACTCTAGATTCACTGGATTTTTTGAGCAGTTTCACATGATCCAGTGTAACTTTTACAGTCTGCATAAATGAAAACTGAAGGGATAAAGATCGCTGACAACTTTTCAGAGAGTCTTTGTTTTTGTAGAAGAGAGTTTGCAGGATCTGTTCCTGCTTTGTAGTTACTATGTGTAAGTCCAACACTTTTCAGTCCTTTCCCCTTCAGTTTGTCCTCCTTCACACCTTCTCTCCCCACCATCCCTTCACATCTCTTCACACATCATCCACCTCTCTCTTCCCATCATTTCCCACATCACAGATTTTACTCAGTCCTTTTTTTTTTTTCATCCATGCTGCACCTCATCGTTTCCCTGCCAGCCCTCTTCTCACCTCCATACTGGGTGTTACCTCCTCTCTTCTCACCTCGTCTCTTCCTCTCAGGATAAATTTCAATCAGTAAGCTGGACAGTAGATATTCAATGGGGATAAAATGTCCATTCTGTCACATGACGGTAGTTCTTTAATGTTTTCTAATTGTTTCGATTTTTTGGAGAAAGATCTATAAAGTTGAATCCAGGACCAAACATGCTGTTTTTGGAAGGTCTGCGTGCTGACACAGCTGCTGCCGAGTTAACTCCTATCAGAAATTATTCATAATGGACACTTTAATGAGTGACTGTAGCTTTAAACATAAAATATTTGAACAGATCAGCATCATATAAACTCCTGGCCACAGTGTTGGCTGGGCATGTTTCCACAGAAGCTGTTAGCTCAGATTTCCCACCAGTTTTTGACCTTATATTACCGTGTAACCGAGAGTCTTAAAGACTCGAGCAGATTGAAACTATTAAATCAGCACAAGCTTTGTATTTTTAGTTCTTCATATTTCTAGAAAGGGCCACAACTCATGTCACGAAACACAATTATTTAAAGATAATTCATCTTGTACTCCTTTATGATGTTAATGAAAGAGTTTAAAAAAGATTCCAAAGAAGTTTAAAACACACAAGTTATATCTGAAAGCTGTCAGATGGTGCCAGTAGGACCCCATGTGTGTGTCTAGGTAAAAAAGTTTGGAAACTGGGACTTTTAAATCAGCACTAAGAGAACAAAGAACATAAAGACAATGTGATCTTTTCATTTATGGCTTACTAACTGTAATGTGATGCAGATCTATTGTGGTAATCCTCCCCCATGCTAAGAAGCTGTCTGAACATGTCTTCACCAAAAACATGAAACTCTAATCTGCACAGAATTTTACTGTTTAATGTTTTAAATACCTGACTGAAATATGAAGTAATCCAAGTAGTTTGAACTTCTGCTCTGCAGTTGGTAAATTCGTTTGTGGTTTTCTTGCAAATGTTTGACCTAAATGTGTCTCATGTTTCTCCTTTTGACCCAATTCATGAGGACAAAGTGGCATCTCTTTCAGACCTGCATGCACACAGAGTTCACTGCAGGCGGGACGAGCCCCGAGTCTGCATGGGAAACCAAACTGCTGCAAAAGTTTTGAAGAAGTCGTGGTCACGTCAGGGCACATGATATAATCTATTCATACACTCACAAGGTGTAAAAAGGGAGCAGTTTGGAGTTGTGAGGAAGGAAAATACCAAAATAAATTGATTTAATGGGACTGAAGAGTTCTCAAAGTTCTCAAATGTCCTTCAACACATCCAAGTTTTAGAAAATCTCAGCCTGTGGAAGATCATGGGATATTTAAATTAAAGGGACTTAAGGCAAGATTTGTGAAAAACTACACATGCATTTCCAGTTTATTCAATGCTAATGGGTCATGAAGCATTAAAAACCCAAAATAACGAGGCCATCCGCATATATGTCTGTTGCCTTGGAAACGCTGTGTGCCACATAATGCGCTGCAGTTCGACGTCCGAATTTCCCGCGCAGTTGTAGTGATGTGACGTAAATTGACGCTGCATGCGCGTTGCCGACAGCTCTTGAACAGGAAGTACATGGCCGCCGTGGACTTGGATTCAAACACTGAAGGTATACTTATGGATGTTTCTGCAGCCAGCTAACGACCGGCATCCACTCTCACCCCCCAAAAAAGTGGCACCACGAAGAAAAAAAAGACTATCAGCGGCATCTCGTGAGTCTAAAAAAAAACATGACCGAAGCCGGGCAGGCACCCGCATAAATATTGGATATGCGTTCGGTTCATGGAGGAAACTTCAGCTGCATTTGGGAGTGAAAACGGATGCTGATATGGCTCATTTCCTTGTGACCAGGTGAGAAAACATTATAGGTCGTGTTTAGAGCCTGATACAGTATGAAAATGATGAGATCAAATCAAATAACAGAGTGGAGAGACCTGACGTGAAGTATGTTAGCCTCCCCGGTGCAGTGCTGTGAAGACGAACCGTCTGTAAAGTGTCTGTGCGCGCTCCCGTGCCGGCTTGGCTGGTGGCTGCAGTTAGCCACAGCGCCTGTCGCGGCAGCACTGAGTCAGATTTTGTAAAGCTGCCTTAAGTTCCTTTAATGGAAGAAAATCTCTTATCTGGTTGGAATTAAATTTTGTGACTTTTCATGTTTGTTTTTCATCTAAAAGTTTCTATAATGCAGATTTAAACATAGCAAACCTTCACACATCTGACCAGTGAAAGGATCTGAGAGTCATTTATTTACTGTATGTATGTATGCATATCTGTTTTCTGATATACTGTGTACATACATATATATATATTTTTGGGCTTTAATGCCAGGCATCCCAGTGTTTCTAGTTGTAGAAGTCTGATGTTTCAGTTCCTGCTGAAACTGTGTGAGAAGTCATGGTGTCACCAGAGAAGGTCACCAGATACTTCTGTAGAACCCGAGTGTTTGTTGAGACTCAGTCATAAATGAATCTCATCAAGTGGTAATGACACTGACGTCACAATAATGCTAAAGTATTAATGGTTTACTCTGATACGGGTGTGTGGTTTTGCAAGACTGTTCAGTAATGACTGTTGTAAAATAATTGTTCATGATAAATCTCACCAGAGCCACTAGATTAGACGTCGAGTGAAAACCAACAAAGTTTCTTGCAGCAGTAACAAACAGTAACAGACCAGCGGACTGAGATTGGATGTAACCCGAAATTTCAAACAAGATTTCTGACCGACTTTTCAAAGATGGCAGCCTCGCTGTCTACTGGATCTCTGGGCTCTGGAGAGCGGACAGCGTGGTGTGCCAACGCGGCGTTGCAGTGAACAGTAGGTGACCTGGAATCTAAGACGGGACTTCAAACCCGTGTCTGTGCTTCCAACTGGGATGTGCATTTTCACAGGAGCTGCTCTGCACGAACACTGGTGGAACTGGGCTGAAGAACTGGAGCAGCTGAAGCTACACACACACACACACACTGCAGCCCAGCAGGACGGGCACTAAATCACTGTCCTGCACTATCAGACTATATTTCTTGTTCTGTTGCTATCGGAGCAGGATGTTTTAGCTGGAGAGCTATTTTTGAGAACTGGAACATGAGGGAGAAAAACAAAAGTCAGGAGGGGCTGAGAACCAATCTTTGAAAAAAAAACAAGAAGAAGAAATTTAATGAAACATTTTTGTCTTGTTTTAATTTACTGACAATCATGTGGTTGAGTGAGTGACTCGGGTCAGCTTTGCATTTTTGGATGTTCTGTCACTTTAACTAACTTCTAGTCCTCAACACAAACAATAGTCACAGTAAAATTTGTAATCAGACCACTTCACTGTCATTTACACTGTCTTAAACAAACGAGACAATCAGAGCTTAATTCTTTCCCACTATTGTCTTAAATAACATTATATATCACTGTAATAGTAGAATGTAGAGGTGGAACTACTATGATAGTGGATTTCTACCAAGTTCTGCACTTTGGAAAAGACTGAATTGCTCCAGACCTGAAAGGAATTTTTTTACAATATAACTGTGCATGTTAGTACGTTTATACATGCCATAATTTTCATTTCTTGCACATTTTAAAGTATTTTTTTGCACATAAAGCTGAATATTAAGAAGAAAACACATAAATCACAGTAACCTGATAAAAAAAAAAAACACATTATATAATAAAGTCCACACTGATAAAAGCAGTTAACTTGTAAGAGTTTATGTTTTATGCAAATTTTGACAAGTTTTAAATACAAACATATGCTGGAATGAAGATAAAATGAGCAAATAAAGAGTGATGGTTCAGCATTAAATGTACTGACATGTGTGTAAAGATTTAAAGCCCTCAGCTGTCAAACAAATTTACCTCCTAAACTTTACACAAACATCTAAATCTATAAGGATTTAACTGCTTTACTTCATAATGGATTTCTTCCTTGACCTGAAGCATATAAGGGCAGATTATTGTTAAAAGAAAACATGTGAAAGTAGAAATTAATTTAATGAAATGTTTAAAAAGCTCATTTTCAGCTTGTTTTACATTAAACCTTCATACTGACAGTTAAATATTTCGACACTGTCATTCTAAACTCACAATTTAACAATGATAGCTACACATGTAAAATAACCTCATAGATCAACACACACAAAAGCTGTGAAGTTCAACTACAGATGTCTGTCAGCTGCAGAGCAACTTGAACATGCAGGCAGAAGAAGCCGATCAGGTGACAGCGATCATTCAACACATGTGTGATGTTGTCCTCTGGTTGCATCAGTCAGCATCTCTCTCCATATAGCAAAGGTCACTTTATGACTTTAGTAGTATGGCATGTATCATGTGTCACCAAGCAGCCACAGTACTACTGTTGTTTTTTGAAATACCAGCTTCTAGCAGATTAGCAACTACTCAGAGGTCAAACTGAGCTCAGCTGAAACTGAACAGAAACTGCTAAATTTAAAGAGCTTAAAGTCAAAAACTTAAAAAACAATTTGGAGGGCTAATCTTTAATGTATTAGGTTTTAGGAGAAAACATCTGAAGAATCCTTGTGGAGTAAATAGAATTCCTCCGTGCTCATCAGAGGGCAACGGGGGTTGCAAAGTCCTGAAATACCACCCTGTGATCTGGGGAGGGGAGCAGGCCAAGGATGCCAGTATGTAAAATGCCTCTGTGTGTGTGTAAGAGTGGGTGGGTGGGGGGTGGGGAGGTTACAGTAGAGTCTTCGGATTCTTTCAAAATTCATTCTGAAAATATCTTCCCTCTTCGATTACGTGCTGAAGTTGGACTGATGTATCAGTTTCCTGCTGTCGGGAATTTACTATCATGTTCAAGAATGTAAATGTGGCGCCACCTCTGGTGACATCAGGAACAACAAGCCCTTCTTTTAGAAGTCTCTGCTAGAGGTTTTTCTATTAAAAACAAAAGATTTTTTTTATTTTACAGTCTTGTTCATCTTTTGCCCACATGTCTCCTAAACTATGGCTGGTATAACTGGCATCCTGAGGTCAGGACATGGTTGCTATGGACAGTAATAACTGTCAGTCATCTGCAGTGAGACAGCTGTTCTGTTGGCCGCTTCAACCTCAGTGCAATGAGCTGTCCAAGAAATACTAAATATACTAAACTAAAACCAACCTGCAGAAAGTTTATCCTGTAAAAACGGTCTCAAATCGTATTAGAGGATAATAAATGGTGGTTTTTCAAATCAACTAAATGTTTGAAAATTTTGATTTGAACTATTTGTACTCTTAGCATTTTGATGTTTCTGTGGTTGGACTACAACAATACCACCACTCAAGTTACAAGGAAACTTGAATCTGTCTTACAAAGCTTTGGTGATACTGTCCAAACAAAAAACCACCAGCCAGAGATCAAAGATGCAGGTACAGAAAGCCTTCAAAAGGTTTTAGTTTGGAGATGTGGGAGGGTCAACTAAAGCCTCCAGAGGTCTCTGACAGAAAGAGGTACTCAGGTTCAAATTCTCTTGATTCATGACCAAGACTGTTATACCTAACATATACAACAACCCTTGCACTTTGCAGCAGATAGACTCTTATTCTTCTAAATAAGTCTCAAGTAAGAGTTTTTTATTTCTTCTGAAGATCGGTCAATGTTTCTCTTTGGACTTTAGATACTACGTCATTTAAAAGGTTTTAAACCTAAAATACTTCTGCTGAGTGCTGTTAAAGTGTGGCTGCTGAATTAGGGTAAGATAGTTGATCTCCTTCCTATTCATGAGAACTTCTGAGAAAGATTAGATTTAAAAGTCTCATATAGCCAAAGAGATTTAAAAATCTAATATCATGCCAGAAGGAAATCTTAGCAAGCAAGAAAACCCTAATCTAAACTTTCATATTGTGCAAATTGCAGCATTTTTTTTTTTTTTAAATTTGTCCCATGTGCTGATGAACTTTTATATACACAGCAGCAGATTTATTAGCCTCAGCGGAGCTTAGAATGAATATTTGGGGATACGTTCATAGACGAGGTAAATAGTTCAGTTATTTTTCCAGCTCCTACCTGACAGCTGAGAAAACAGAGCAGATGATTTAACAGCTTAGAGGACACAGGGAATACCCGACCTCCTAACCATCAGCCCTTTCACACAGATGAGGATACTCATTCTTTCTACTTTCACACACTAAGTTTGTAACACTGACCACACACACTCAGGTGGGATGAGAGGAAACATGCAGAAATGAGATTCTGCTGATATCAGACGTTCTTTAATGCCAAGATTTCAAAACAACCACCAACGCTATCACTTGCAACCTTGAACATTTTCAGCTTCAACACACACACACACACACACACACATAAACACTCTTTGAACTGAGAGAAAAGCAAAGTAAAGTGAGCGTTTTATTTTCTTGACCCGAGCTGTTGCCAATCCCTCGAGCGAAACCAGAGCTCCTATTTCACTGCTAATCTGTAGCCTGAAAGAGCTGGCAGGCTGACGGTGTACACCCGATGCCCTCTGAGTGCGTCTGAGCGGGAGACGCTTCTGAATGCTAAAAACTTGAGTCAGTGCAGCTTTTTCATTTCGCCTGTTAACACGTTAACGCAGCTCAAGTTGTGCTGAGTTTCTCAGACTTAAAGAAGCCATTTCATACAAATTTCAGGACTTTGTGGTTATTTCTTAAGTATTAACCAGTAATATGAAACATTTTCTATCTAAAAAACATCAGGAAACACTGATTAACAGATCTTTCAATCTGTCTGCGTTAAAATTCGGCTGGTTCCAGCTCCTTCCGCCAGGCTGCTTCGGCAGCAGCTCATTCATATTCTTTATTCGAATTTGCTGGACTGATTGGCTAACAAACTAGCCTATGAGAGCAAGGTATACTGTTTTCTGCCCCGCTGCACATGGAAACATCAGAAGTTGTGTCTTCCTGTTTGCTACATCTTATGCTAACAGCTTTTAGCCAGCAGCATGCTAGGCGTGGTTTCAACTGCGGGAGCTGCCGAATACTAACGAACAAAGGAGTTGTGACAAAACAGAAACAGGCCGTTCAGACTCGGGAGAACTCGGGTGTTATCACCACCTGCGTAGTTTGAGAGATTAAAACTGAAATAGAAGTTGTTGACCTGTTTTGACACCCACTATGAAGGTAAGAACACCTGTGGAGCTGAAACCACAGAAAAAATGTTTTTAATGGAAGGGCCTTTTAAAAAATGATTCGCTCTGGAATTTAAACAGTGATAACCAACATCTGTAAAACTCTGTAGGAGCTAGATCGAATTTTAAAAGTCAGAAAATTGTAACTCAGAGATAATCAAACTAATCTGACTATTACAATATCTGTGCAACCCCATAATGACTCATGTCACTCATGTAGCTGATTGATGGAGGCCGGACTTGGGCAGTTTATTCAGTTCGCTTATACAGATGGTCAAAGATACAGCTGTACAGATTTAAGTTTCCAGCCAATGAATTTAGCATTTTAGTAACTCTGCTTTAATTTCTAGCATAATGAAATTTATAAGGGGAAACATTCCTGCTTTAAATTCTAAAAATATGCACGATACTGTACCAGCCACTACCTTCTACCTCATATGATCTTTATTATCTGTTCTACTTGTGTCCACATACATCAAAAAGTCATCCAACGATTAAATTAAATTAAAATAATTAAAAATCTGAATCTGTGAAATACTTTGAAACATGTTCTATTTATCACACATTACTATCGGTTTGGCAAAGACACTTGTTTTAAATCATTTTACATACTTAACGTTAGCACAAAAGAACATGTTTTGTGTTTTAAATGAAAAACTGTAATTTTATTATTGAAAAAAGGCCAAAAATTTCCATCTGAAATTATAGTCATGACAAATCTGTCTTAACCCTGTCAAAAACACGACAAAAAAATAATCTATAACTAATGTAAGGACAACCAGATCTACACAATCTGTCAACTGCTTTGGTTTAGATGCACAAATTAGTATGTGATGGTACTTGCATGTGCTTTGAAAATTCATTCGCATCACGTTAAGCTCATTTGACGTCTCTTCGAGCACAGACATGCACCTCGTTCTTTCTTCTCTTCTGTTCTGGTAGGTAAAGATTGCAACTCTGGTTGGTGGAGATCTTTCACCGATCCAGAGGAGGAAGGTGTTGAGTGATGAGAAAAGCTATATAGGATTAAAAAAATGCTGCAGCTGTTTGTGAGAATGCCAACAGGTGTGGGTCCCTTGGAGAAAGATTCTGTTAGCAAGAGATTCTTGTGGGGGGGTGGCACTGAAACCAAAAAAGGGAGTGACGCGTGTGTCTATTCAAAAAAACAAATGCATTTAAGGTTGTGGGAAAGAAACTGTGTTCATCTGCTGAACTAAATGTTATTAATCTAATGTCAGGAACACCACATGTACTAAAGTCATATAAATCTCATCCCTCTCCAAACATGGAGCTCTTAACCCATCTGCAAATCTTTAAGATTTTTGAGGCATCCTGGTGTTTTATATGTGGTTATCTTAATATGAAGAGAGAAAATCTCATTTATATAAACAAAAGATAGATTCATTCAGTCCAAGGAGGGAGTGAAATAAAAAAAAATAAAGTTTAGCAAATGTTCTGGAGACATGAAGCCTATTAGAAATAAAATTCCTTAATGCAGTCAGTCAGATTCATTGTTTTTTTTTAGTTACAGGCAGGAGAAAAAAAAAAAAGCTGAGAATTGCTGGATATGTGCTGGCATGTTTGCTTCAAATCCTGAGAGGCTTGTTCTTTATTAATCATCTTACAGTAATTTAGGCAATTTTTTTACTTTACTGCAGCAAAACTGAGGTGACAAGATGTTTTTAGTTAGGAACATTTAAAGAAAACAGCAGGTCCAGACAGTAACGTCATCTTTGTGTAGCTTTGATTTATTGTAACATAGAAACTTGATCATTACATAAAAAGTTGAAATCAGTTTCTGTTAGATAGAATCGGTTAAGGATTATTTATCTGCAACACTGACACACATTCAGACCTCCTCTGGTTCAGCTGATCATGGACCCGGCCGAGGGACATAAAGGTTTTACAGGATGGGGACAGCTCCTCATTCACAGGCCAGTAACTTGTCAGAGACAAATTGGGGTTCAGTGTCATGCCTAAGGACAGAGACACGTGGCTCGGGGACAACAGAGATCGAACCGATGATCATCCATTTGGCAGACAACCACTTTTTCTCTGAGGTCACAGTAGCTCAAAGAGTGTGTTCTCATTTCTGACATCCCCAATGAGATTAAGATAAAGACCACTGTAGTTCATCTGGATTACCCAGATTATTAGACAGGGTTCTTTTAACAGTAAAATGGATCCTGACAGAACAGCTGTTAATTTTACTTTAATAGTTCAGCAACACCTTTATAATGAAACAAATAAGGCACTATGTAAAGATTATATAAAAATTCCATTATGTCTAATTTTATCAAGTCAAACCATCAGTTTTTGTGGAATGAAGCAGAAAGTTTATGCTACAAATTTTAAACAAATTTGTGAATAAAAAGTGAGCAGTGATTAAAAACTGGTTCAAATATTTTAGATTCATTAAAGAGATGGTTTAAGGGAAAATGTTCAGACCAAACTGCTTGAAAGCTGCAGGTATGTTGTAAAGCTAACCCTAACTAATAAAAAGCTAATTTGCAGCTACTTTGATCTCATATCAACAGAGCAAATGATTATTGGGATTAAACCCCAATGAATGATCTTCCATAAAAAAAAAATACTTTTGCGATAAAGCAACATGCAGATAGAATGTTGACAGGTTTAAAGGTGGCTTCAGATGCCAAAATCATCAAGTTTCATAAAGAAGCATGTTGTAATCCAGAAATTAGAACAAAAAGAACAAATAAAAGACGTCTGGTTGTGTTTTTTAATGAAACCTTTTGGAACAAAGACGGATAACTGAAAACAAACTGAATGCTTAGAAAAAAAGTCAAGTCCCAGAGGCAGCTTAAAGGCTCTATTTTCACAAATCATACAGAAAATAGCAGAAAATGTTTCTTATGAGACCAAAATAAATTAAATCTTTTAAAATATCAGTGTGAAAAACATCTTCCAGTAACTGGAGCTGATTGATGTTTTTATGATACAAAGCGTAGATACTGTTTGTGTCGTATTAGTAGTGAACTACATGGGAGGTCTGTGTGAACAGTCGCGTTTTTGTCAGTAAACAGAGGTGTGTGCACGCTCAACATGTGCATGTGTGTTACCACCACTCAAAGCATGTTCGGGCAGATCTCTCTCTGCTCTGATTGGCTGTTGCCTGTTAAGCCAGACGCACTTTGATCCTCCCATCCCTCCCTGGAGACGGGAGACACAGTAACATGCACACACCTCTTATTTTCTGCCAGCATGTAAAGCATCAGCACCAGACCACAAATTAACTGTCGGTGTGTCCTCCAACCAGACGTCCCTGAGCGCTCAGGTTGCCCGAGGGCTTCTCACCTCTGCATGAGAGTCATCTCGCTGGTGGGGCAGATGGGGGAGGTGGGGCTAGGTGGTTTACTACAGGTGCCACATTTATGTTGCCAAAGCTCTAAGACAACAGTAGCTGACGATTCCCAAAAAACCTGTCTGTGTTTTCACAGAAATGTTGGAGAAACGTCCAAACAATGTGTTTACTGTAAATAAAAACGATGTGGGAGACAGTGTGTTCTACCCCAAATATCAAATCGGTACCTCCCTGTTTTTAATTTGCTCCATTTCCACTACGGTAATTCCATTTAGTGTTAACACAAAAAGTATAAGAGGAGCTCTGGCTGTGACAGGTAAAATGTGTAAACACAGCATTCTGTTTTCACTTAGGGAGGATGGAGTAAGGTTATCTGAAGAGTGAAGCAGAGTTCATGTCTGCAGCGTGACAGTGTAGCTGTGAATTATTTAACAGCGATTCAACCTTTACAAACAGCTCAGAGCTCCTGCCAGTCACCTCCACCACTAAACCCTGATCTCCCTTCATCTCCAAGGAATTCATCCATTTTAAAACAAGCAAATTGTAATAATTAAACCACAAATTTGGTGAGTAAGTAATTATTTGTTTCACCACAAAGACGTGTGCACAGCCTCAGTCCAGACCTGCAGAGGGAGCATTTAAATATTCTCTCTGATGCTCCTTCTGATTGGGTGGGGCTTCTTTGCTAATTAAAAGGAGTTTCTAAAGGAGATGAAAAGAACACAAGCACAGGCTCACCTGCTGAGTGCACCTGATTAATAATTCAAATACACCCTCTGACTGACTCAGACAGATTTACAGCAGGTAAATCCCTGTATTCTTACAAAGCTAGTTCAAGAATAATAAACAAAAGATTTATTTTCTACCGGATATGATGTCATGATGAGCTGATCATGTTGCAGTGTTGGGATTTCAAGTTAAAACATTTTTCACCCTGTTACTCTCAGTAAAATCACTATTTTCCTGAAAAAATTGAAGATAAAAAAAAAATACAAAAATATTTGATGTCTGAATGTGTGTTTTAATGACACTATGACTTCAAATAAACAAAACAAAAATGTTTTCTCACTATTCAAAGATCTTGCATCTTACTATCATCTACATCAGCCCAAGACATCTAGCACAGTAAGGGTGCATCTGATTGATTAAATAATGTAAAAATGTAATATATATAATAATATAACTGTTAGGGAAATCCATAAATGGTCTATCGCAGTCCAAATCTGGATCATATTTCTGATCAGGTGGTATTCTGTCCCTCAAATCTTGATGTTTGCTTTTGTTTATCGACTATGCTCACAAGCAAAAACAGTTGACAGTTAAAAATTGAGCAGAAAAATAATTTGCGACTACAGAAACTTTTAATAAAAGGAGTAAAATGGTTAAATTCAAAAGATGGTTCTGAAATGAGCTTGATGAGACAAAACCCGAGGACTAAAAGTGTGACTGTGATGTAATTAGCTGAAATGAATCGCCTGAAACCTCGAGGAAAAAGCTCATTTAAATTAACTAAAGTATCCATCACCTTATAAAATATTCACCTCTAACTTTTTGGATAACAACAAAAGAGCTCATGCTCATGTTTGTGCATGTGTGTGTCTTACAGAGGGTCACATTACGTCAAACCAGGCAGCTGCTGCTGTTGCCGTGGTGATGCCCCATGATAATGAAGCCCTTCAGGACCGCACACTGCTTTTCCTGCTGCTGGCAGTCACTTCAGCTCCCTTCTCACATTGAATAATATGATATGTGCAACACCTGGGGCTGCGTGTGTGTAACTGACTGCTGATAGGATTTCAGAACAGGAATGTGTTGAATCCAAAGATTTACTAACTTCAATGTTATCCAGAAAGTTAGCAGGTAGCGCTTGATATTGAATGCTAAATAATTGCTACATCATTCTTAATATTTCTGAGCGTTTACTTCTGTCTCCATCAGTTATTAAAGGTATCAGATGTTGTTTAAAACTACTGATGAGGAGGCAAGTTCATGAAGGTTATTTTCTTTGTTTAACAAGCCGACTGTCTGCAGGAAAACTTGTAGCAACAGAGTCATGCACAATGACTCAACGGCGTTATTAGCTGCTACATGTCACGGCCAGATTTCTGAACATTTGACCTCAGCAGTGCAGAAATCTCAGAGCGGAGGAAATATAAGACGGTTGTAACTTGGCTGTTAGGATGAAGCGTTTGGAGCTGGAACAGAGAAACTGTCAGTTTGGTTTTGTGGTTACACCAACCTCCCGACTCCAGTTCAAACTTCTGACATCATCAACCCAATTGGTCATTAAATAACAATTCAGTTGCAATTTTCCCCCTTAGTTTAAATGTTTCCTGAATATTATTATGGTATTCTTTTGCCTGTAAAAGTTGGTGTTAGTAACACTAAAATGACTCGTTTTTATTGAACATTAGCAATTAATACATCTTTAACTTTTTGAAGTTTAGCTGAAAAATTGTGGATTTTTTAACGAAAATCATGAATCAATGGAGGAAGAGAACTTATTTTTTGCTTTTTTATATTACCTGATCCTAAAAATGCAATCTGAAATGTTTCGCAACATGGATCAACTTTGAAACTAAGATAAAAGTTAATGAACTTTAAATCTAGTGAAAGTAGTCAGTAGAAAATGATGCCAGTTTATTAAGTTAATTAAGTAAACTGTTATTTAGTTTTGTTGCTCTGATTGTAGCACAAATCAACACCTCTGGAAATTTGTTTGCAGTTTTCTTCTTCTTGAAGATATTAATAAAACAAGTTTTATATGCCTCAAATTAATGTAAAAATATATTTAAGACATATTTAACAGTCTAGAGGTCAGGTAAATGGTCCAAAGTTAACTTGTTATTTTAAATAGGAAAGATATCCAACACAGAGAACATCAACATGAAGATTCATGAAAACTCCACAAATAAAATATGAGATGAGTGAAAGTGCAGGTTCACACTGATGTTCATATTCATTTTTAATTTGACAGGATTTTAGGGTGTTGAACCTAGTTACTTATTGATCAAAAGGGGTTTAATTGACTCTGTGGTGGTTTGAGACTCTTCACACAGATGGAAACATCTGGCTATCACAAAATAATAATAAAAAAAAAAAAAAACGTTGTATACTGATTTACTTTAAACCAGCAGATTGCAGTGAATCTTAATTTCAACACAATCCTCCATCCTGAGCAACACAAACTGGTGACAGGGAAAAGGAATGACTCTGTTTTAACGAGAAACCTCCAGCAGAACCAGAACCAGGATCTGCCTCAACCCACTGGGGTCTGAAAGGACAGGAACGAGACAAAAACAGAAGGGTTGGGCCACTTGAACAAAAGCACAGGGCTACAGTGAGACAAAAGCACAGGGCTAAATGAGGTGTGGTACCAAACAAAACCATAATAAAAGGTTTGTTTGGTTTAAATCAGGTTGGGATCCTGATGATGTTTCTGGACTCTTGTGTTCATTTAGCTTTTTTGGCTTTGCAGCGAAATCTTTGACATTAATGTAACTAGATTATTAAAAAAAAACGTAATTTATTAGAAGGTTGAAAGTCAACGTTAACATCTTATTATTCATCATTAACAGAAAGACTGAAACAACATCAAACAGAAATCTTTTAAACTGTACATGAAGACACTGCAGATGTGACATCACTCACCTGAGCCAGAGATATCATTAAATAACGAGCTGCCAGAAGAGGACCATCT
Source organism: Pachypanchax playfairii (assembly GCA_006937955.1). Taxonomy (NCBI): domain Eukaryota; kingdom Metazoa; phylum Chordata; class Actinopteri; order Cyprinodontiformes; family Aplocheilidae; genus Pachypanchax; species Pachypanchax playfairii. The sequence goes on from SSNP01000048.1 coordinate 2,157,777, forward strand.
GTGAGCCGCCAAGGACCCAACAGCACAGACACACACAGTACACACACACACACACAAACACTTAAATAATGTCTGCAGGTGCATCTGCAGGAATTTATCTCACTAAGGTCTGTCTAAAACTCAAACACACCACTGCAAACTACAATCTACACAGTTAGATAACATCCACAACACATGGACAGATGTTATGCACTTTTTTGTCCTGCTGTTTGTGAATTGTGTCCTGAATGTCATGCATGTTTTCTTGCATGTTGATGAGTTTATATTGAAGACCCAATCTCTAGATAAAGCTAGTATGTGTCCTCGATTGGAGATTTTTTATCAGTTTAATAGATGTAATTTGCAACCAACAGATGTTTTTATGAGTCAGGATTCAATCTGCACCGCAAAATGCAGCCTAGCCAAAACTACTTTCACATGCTGGGAATGTTTTAACCCAAGAACAACATATTACATTCAACCTCTTCAGAATCTGAGCTAGTTTTTACAGCAGAAAACAGGCTGTTGATGGGAACTTATGCCCCTTTTCCACCGACAAATCAGCATGGCGCGCTGGGGAGCGGTACAGTATAGCGCGGATCAACTCGCTTGAGGCGGTGGAAACATAAAGCGGACGTAAGTGGGGATATGGGCGTGCCCATCTGGCTATGAAAAGTGGCGCACAAAAGTCTTTGTCCGCGACGTCACAGCGCGTGAAACAACAACAACAATGGCGGATATACGTGTGTTTTTGTACTTTGGACTCTGTCTGTGGTTCATTTTGGTTGGTTTGATGTTTTGTTCTTGTGGAGGAAGTCGCCATTGTCCAAAGTCAATTGTATTTTAAAATAAAATATTTGTATGGTTGCTGGGAGTTTTTTTAAAGCCTTTTGTGGGAGCGCTTCTATATCACACCACGTGAACACCACACACAGCCGGGCCAATCAGGGGCTACCACTACGTAGGTAGTCGTGTCACTGGTAGCAGTTTACTGGACCAATCAGTAGACAGGTGGGCGTGTGGGCCCGCTCTGAAAAAAGAGGCCGGGTTGGCGCGGAATGACGCGGTTAAGACCCGAGAAAAGGCGGTGGAAAAGGGTCCGCAGGGGGCTAAAGTGAACCGAGCCACACCGTGTTCTGTCAGTGGAAAAGCGGCATTAGTACACGAGAGGAAACAAGGCATCCACGTCAAAGTAAACAAAAAAAAATTAAATTAAAAAGGTATTTTGATTTTGAGTATTTGGAGGAAATAGTGTGAGTTCAACACTAGTGTTTAGAACCACTTGTGTTGTTTAACCAATACAACATTTTAATTAAAGTCAGTAAATAGAATAAAAAAAATGTAATCAAAGTTTTAATCCCATCGGTAAAAAAACTCGAGAATTAAACGTGTGTTATCAAATCATTATTTGATATTATAGAATGTGGAAAAAACTAAAACCAGTGATACAGACACTATCCAACAAGCAGAGACTCACCGTCTTATAAAACATGTTTGAGACAATTGTTTTCTGTAACTAATTGGATGTCTCTTTTTCCTTTTGACTCCTTTTTCCACCATGTTATTTTCATTTTTAACATTAACTGTTATTTACTTGTTTCCATTTCATTTACTTTTTTCCTTCAATGTTTAACCCATTTTTCCTGTTTCTTTCTCATTGTAATAATTCTGTTTTATTATTTCTCACTTGTTACTTTTTTTTTTTTATCTCCTTTTAGCACATTTTCTCCACTCTTGTCAGATATCCTGCTCATTTCTTCCCCACCTCCTCTTCTCCTTTGGCTTGACCCAGTTACCAGGTGTTGAGATACTGATGTTTCTTATGTCAAAAGGCAGCAGGTTGTTCCAGAAACCCACAGATACACTAACAGACAGGCGAGTTCGCCTCTCATCATAATATTTTCTGTATATAAGACCTGCCCACCTCTCACACATCCAGTCCATAATGTTGTTATGGTGGGATCATGTCAGCTTTCTGTCAGAATAGGGAAACTGGTTATGTTTGTTTTAATACTGTGTAGATCAGAGGGAGAAACATTTAGGCCAAACATGCACCGCAGAAATTCAATCAGCATGAAGCCACATAAAGACAAAAAAAACAGTAAAAGTAAGAAAACTTTGAAGAGTTTCTTTATTTGTATTTTAGCACCACAGCTGTGATCAGCTGTCAACTACTTTCATACGTTATGTTTTTATAAAGGGAAATAATATGATCAAATTAAATTAAAGCACCAATTAATTTAAAAACAAATAGATTAAGAATCTTTGATTCCTCTGATTGAACTGTGCGGTGATTTCCGTCTTGTTGCCATGAACACCAGGAGGAGGATGGACATGACAGCCTCTCACCCCTCCTTCAGCATCCATCCCTCCATTATTATCACCATCTCTCTCTCTCTCTCCTCGTCATCATCTTCCCTCACTCACTTCATCCTCTATTTAAATCTCTCTGTTATTTTAACATCCATCATTGTTGCTTTAGGTGTATTTAAGCTCAGTCTGATCTTCATTACATTTTTAACTATTTTTACCCTCTTGGTGTTATAGTTCTGTCCTGTCTCACCTTTCAGTCGTCCTCCAACCTTATCTCCCCATACGACATTGAGCAGATGGGGTTCAACCTCTTCAATTCAATAAATCAACACCTCCAGAGGGGGCTAACTCCATGAGCGGTCAAGATAAAAGCTCATCAGACATCAGGTCTATGCAGAAACATCTATAAGCCTTTGCCCCCAGTAGTTTTTACACACCATCTTATCCTCTAGTAGACAGGTAAGTAAATGCGTTAATGTAAATTATGTCCGTTGGGATTTACATATTCAAACATGGTAATCTTTTGCAACACATTCTGTGAAACAAGCTACAAAATGGACTGAGCTCATTATATCAATAAAGGTAATCCAATATCTGATCCATAACTTAGACTCTGCTTGAATTACCGTAATAATGAAAAACCTTGATTTCTTTTAGATATTTAAAAAACCTGTTAAATAATCCTTCTTCTGATTAGCAGTTCATTTGCCTCATATGGATTTTTTTCCCTGAATCTCAAAACTGGAATCACTCTGACTGCTTTCTACTAAAGGTGAGACAAACCAATCAGAACTTTCCTTTAAGTAAAGCAACATAAAAACATTAAATGTTGTTATACAGTGATGAAGAAAACCTAAAGGTCTTAATCATCATGTGGAAAAAGAGACATGAGCACACTGAAAAGCAGCTACAGTCAAGTTTGCTCTTCCAACACGTGGATATGTACATTATCACTTAAACTCCAAACAACAAACTTGAAACATTTTTTTTTGCATTTCTATGAATAAACTTTCTCATTTCTCAATTACACCAACTTTCAGTGAACTGTATTCAAATGTTTTTTGAGTTATTTAATAAAATGAGTGTATGTTACACGGATGTCAGTGAAGTCAACTCAATGAAGATGGAAGGAGAGATTTGGCTTTGAAAAACCTCTAATTGTCCACAGTTGTTGAAAGAAGCCATTAATTCTGCTCCAGGTGTAACAGACACTGCACCACACACACACACACGCACACACACACACACAGAGTCAATTACAGAACGGCTGCAACCCAGAGCCCTAAAGGATTATAATGACAGTGACTGATCATTTCCTCGGCTACTGTTGTTATTGTGACAGCAAGTCGCCTCAACAAGAAGTTGGCCTACATCCAACCCCCCCCCACACACACACACAACCAACCTTGAAGATGAAACTCCCCATGGCAAAAGTTTCATCACAAACAGGAGTTTCCTGTGACACACACTCAAACAGAAGCACATCAAACTAGGCTGCTGATCGAAACCTTCCTCTAAATCAATCCAGGAAGTAGACGGTATTGATTGGTTAAGTTTAATGACAGGAAGGAAAGCTTTATCTGATCTGGGATCAGAAATGGAGCAGTAAAAATCAATCCTAAATATGAAAACATCATCACTACAGCAACAGCATGAAGTTCTACTGCAGTGGTTCAAAACCTTTTTAACAAGTGTCCCACCCCCCACCCTCCCCCTTGTGCTGACAGAAGTCACAGCTGACCCCTCAAACACATGCACACTCATGTACGTGTGCACTGAGAAGTGTACACACTTGCATTTATTTATTTATTTATTTATTTATTTATTTATTTTTATTCCATTAACCCTTTCATTCATGGAGCCAACTATGGAGCTATTTAAAGGATGTTGTTTTGTATATCACCTGAGTAGAAAGATACAAATTATTTTTTAAAAATGTTTTATTTGTGTGTAGAGCCAAAGGGACAGCGCTTCCAGACATTTTCACTACCTCCTTTCACCAGTTGGTGAATACTCAGGATGCTGCATCTTCTTGTTTGGTCTTATTGTTTAATGATGTCAGTAGCTGATTTAATCAAAAATGCATCAAGCAAGTTATTTTAGCATTTTTAACTCGATAAATAAAGAATCTTTTGTAAAACTCTGTGTGCATCAGATTAAATTAAGCTTTGAGCCATTAAATCAATCTAGTGTTTATTATATGCAATGCAAGTCCTGCTAAACCGTCAGTGTGTAACATTATAAACAGAGTCTATCTATCCATATCACAGAGATGCAGTAACCTCAGTTTATATGCTGAAATCAGACAGTGCACTAACTGTGCATTAGCTGTATGAAGCCACAAAAACACTGCATGTGTGCATGTGTGTGTTTGTATGTGTCAGCAGAAACTGTTAATCGTCGTCCCTTTAGGCTTATTTTTCTGGCCTGCTCCTGTATGTGTATGAAGCAGATTTTAAAGCCTTGGGACATTTTTCTCTGTCTTCTTTTGCTCGTCTTTGAAGCTCTTTGAGGTCTTTTGGCTTGCCTCCAACCTCCAAGTCAAAACAGCCTCTCAAATCCTTTTTATGGTTATTGTTGGACATGAAGTTTAAGCTAAGCATTTTAAGCCTGTATTTTGTTCCAGACTATCTGAGAACAGCTCAAAATGTTGCCTTCAATGACTTAATTTGGTCATTTTTCAATTGAATTCACACTGTTATATATTTATTGTTCTTTTAAGTAGTTTTACTTCATATATATATTTAATATTCAACATTTCAGCATTGTTACTTTAACATTTAACCTTCTGCCTTGTATACAATCAGATGCAAAACTTACTCATACCCAAAAGTTGTAAGATTTATCAACATGTGACTAGTAGCTACAAATGTGAAAGACACACAAACCAACCCTCAACTTGTTTCCAGCCTGGATTCAAATCAATACTAACAGTTTTAATTCCCACCCCAAAAGGTTTATAAGGTCCAGTTACTCAGATGTAGAGCTAAACATGTAAATTCTAAATTGCATTTAATCTCAGCAAACTAAAACCTGGCTCGTATTAAATGGTTTGCATGTACTTTGTAGTCAAGGAAGCCACAGTGTTTGACATTAAAATATTCAAAACAAGCAAACATGTTTTGTCTTCATCCTACCTCGGCTGTTGGTCGCCAAATCCGCCACCTTCTGAAAGGCATCAAGGAAGGCTGCAACTGCGACAACCGTCGTCCTGGGAGATGCAACAGATGCAGAATTAGAGGAATAACAACTGTTGCACATTACCAGATAATAAAATACTTAGTTTTTTTTTTATTTAGTCAACATTTCAGGGAGAGGATGTTACACTTAATTACATCTTTTTTGTATATTTTAAATGCAGAACACTTGTAATAAAATCCACTGAACTGCAGTCAGATGCAGCAACTCAAAGTGAAACAGTTCCTTCAGCACGACAGTCAGTCATGGAGTCAGTGGATACAAGCATTTAGCAATAAATTAGACACATCAGAGGTGAAGTTTTCAAATCCATCAAACAGGAAGTGTCAAATCACCTGATCAAGCCATCTGGACATTCAGAATGAGGAAAAGGAGAGAAGAGATGCACCTCTGATGACCTCCGTCCCAGAGTTGAATCTCAACCTTCTTGATAATGGCTTTATGTTGGTGTTATTAATCTCTGCCAGCCACAGAAGGTTAATTAGGTTGTGTATTTGTGTGTGTATGAGAGAGAGTGTGTGCACATGGCATCGCTGCAGGGCAGGTGGAACTGGGTGGTTAATGGCTGAAATTTGAGAGTGTAAATGAGGATTTTCCATGACAAAGTAAGATTTAAGTGTAAGCTTTTACAGTTTGTGTGCAAATTGCATGCAAACATTGGCTGTGTGTATATGTTTCTACCTGAAAGTGTGTGTGTGTGTGTGTGTGTCAGGAATGTGGCAACAGAACAGGAGGTGAGTCTGACATTTAAACACCTAATGAAGCAGACAGATTGGATTTTCATGAGCTCCGGTTATAAACACCTGCAGCACACACTGATTAACACACAAACTGTGCAACCCTGAAACAGTAGCACAGTTTAAATGTTTAAAATAAATAAATAGAACAAACAATTCAACTTTTTAAAAAGTGTTTAAATTCTAGTGTTAATTTTTTATTACTAAAAGTCCTAAAATTGGACAAAATCAAGTTAAACTGGTGTTAAAATTCAAGGTTTGTATGTACATTCAGACAGAAAGTAACTAATTTAAATTTAGAGAAATTGTTTTCTGGAAGATTGAAGCAAAAAAAAAAAACACATTTTTATTTATTTATTGACAAATAAGCTAAGTTTATATTATGTGGGGCTGTTGTAAAATATCTTATTTAAAAGTAAAAGTAACATTTTCTGTAGTATTACTACAACAGGACATAATCTGCAGATTTTACTTTAGAAAACAACAAAAAAAGTGGTCAATTCTACACTCAGTCATGGTTAAAAAAGTTTTGGAAACTTGTAAAAATCTTGTATCTTGTTTTAAACTGCTATAAAAATAAAGTAAAAAACTAAAATAATGCCTAAATGTACTGGTTGTGTTGCAGACTTTCTATTGCCTAACTCGATAGATCTTTAATTTTGAAATCATCAATTACTCAAGATAATCCCACATTTTCAGAAGAACATAATATTTGACTACTTAAAATAATAATTTCTAAAATGTTAAAAAAAAACAAAATTGCAGCTACTAATACACAATATTACCTGAGTTGTGACTGTAGTTTAGAGGCCTTCGTGATGAAGTCGTCCCAAACAGGGTAACTGCCCTAAAGATGGAAAGAAAAGTAAAATGTGACCAAACATAAATACAGAAATATAACACAAAATCTCCAAATATTATAAAGAGGCAACCATGACAAAAATTCTTAAAAAATTGAGCTTTTATTTAGGTTAGTATTGAAGATTCAGTCCATTATGCTTGTGTCATTAAATCTGATAATAAACAAGACACGCTGAGTGAATTTTTTTCTTTTATAGAAATCATTTTACTCAAGCATACGTTTCCTGACCTAACTACACATTCTAAAGAGAGAAGAGTTAAAATTGGACGGCGAGGAGACAAATCAATGGGATGGATCCATATGCCCCGCCCACATCAGCCTGTCCAGAGGAGGCCAAACAAGCCCCCGCAGGCATGCAAATGCAGCACATGTCCACCGACTGGCTTTAAAACGGGTCAAACATGAGAACCAAACGCTGCAATGCAGTGCTGCTAAATGAATGTGTGTTCAGAGAAGCTGCACTAAAGAAAACTGTGACAGGGACACACAAATCTAGAGTCCCCTTCAATCAGCAGGAGTCTCCAGCTGGGTGGGGCTTTGTATCCTTATATGCTCACTGCAGCAAAGTTCTGAGGCATCTTTACTCAGATTCACTGATCTATTCCACAGTTTGTATCATTCATATTGAACCTATTTGTATTAATTTCTCAAATTTAGAGTTTATTTTAGAAACTCGTTAAATGTAACAAATGTGTTTGTCACTTTTCTATCAGGTTCATAGTAATTTACCCTTTCAGCTGCATAAGTCTTACAAAACCATGTGATCTGAGCAGATAAACAGTCTGTTTTGGTTTGTTTGTACATTTACTGCTAATCAACATGTGTATTAAATGTACATAATGCTGCCATTTATCTGTTCCTAAACAAAATCAGAGAGTTTAAATGAGAGTTTACTCATTATTGAAAATAAATGAACTAAAAATGCAAAAATGATATGCTTCAAACATTTTCTCCTCTAGATATTTAACAGAAAAAGGTCTGCTTTATCCCCTAAATACCCCCCCCCCGTCAGACTTACTGACTCATTCGATTACCTTAATCGAGCCAGAAAATATAGATTTCCGGTCAGTAAAGTCATATTATCTTTGGTATCTCTGTCTTAAAGACCCCATGCTGTAATATTGTTCTCTATAACTTAACTACATCATTCATGAAAAACATTATAATCATGGGATGTTTGTTTTCTATGGATATAAAACCATGACATACAGCCTTTTCTCCCTCACTGCACTCAGTGGGCATCGCCTCTTTTTCCTCTGCGTCATCGTCAGCACAGTTTCCATATCTAACGGAGCAGCTGAGCTGGGTGTGTTCATCCTCCTGAGAGTGATGCCCAGCATCATCGCCTGGCTACCGTTACTATAGCAATGCTGCTGCAGCTGCAGAGGGGCTTCAGACAGACAAGGATTTTTGGGGAGGGGAGACTCTTACGTGCGTGCATTCTCACCCAAACACACACACACACACACGTTACTGGTTTCTGTGTCAAACGTTTGCTTTTTGTTGTTTCTCTCACTTTCCATTTACATATTCTAACTCTAATTCATTCATTTTTACTTTCACACACATACACACACCATCTTTTCATTTTTCAAAAGCCCTGACATCTTCTGCCAGTTCTTTCAAACTCATTTATCAAATCCACTGAATATATATCACACTCATATATATACTGTATATAGCCGCATCTCATTACATTTTTTCCAGAGCTCTTCCCCTCTAAAGCACACACATATACACACACGCACGCCCGCGCTCTGAGAGGGCAGGGTCACTGCATCTATCATTCACTGAGGACATAAACTGTCACCGTGGCAACAACCAGAGGCATAAGAAGCAGCCTGTTGGTCCTTCAGGAATCCACCAATCTGTTGGCTTGGTTCTGAGAGGAACAGCACGTGCTTAAAAAACAAAAACCTTTGTCGCTTTTTGTTGTGCATGTGTTTTTACTTACAGGAGGACAAATCAATATCAATTTCAATCAGTAACTTTAAATTCCAACTAAATAATAAATAAATTCAGAATAAAAACTGACATTCAGATTTGAGGTTTCACCCTAACAGTCTTTGCTTCAGACGACACATTTGAAATATCTGGTATCTGTAAATCAACAATCCTCCTCGCTTTCCATGCTTTCCCACTAAAGTGTAAAGATCTGGACACAAACAAATTGATTTTTAATGTTTTGAGCCAATAAAATGTAAAACTTTAACCAACATCATCCTCACACATAACATGTGAGGAATCCTGAGATTACAGGACAAAGTTTTAGTTCGGATCACATCTCAGTCATCTGGTTCTCTCTCTCACACGCGCGCGCACACACACACACACACACACACACACCCACAAGTGTGTTTTGTTATCCTTATGGGGACCGTCCATTGACTTCCATTGATTTTAGTAACTAGATTTATACCTAACCCAAACCCTTTTACTAACCTTAACCATTACTGATCTATAACTAACCCTAAGACTAACTAAAACTCTATTCACACCATACCTATAAACCTAACCCCTAACCCTAAAAAGGGGAGTCCCCCTCATGGGGACCAGGCTTCGGTCCCCACAAGAACCCTCGGACCCCAGAAAGATAGTAAAAGTCAGGAAACGGGTCCTCAGGAGGTCAGAAATACAAACCCACACACACACACACACACACACACACACACACACAGAAAAACCAGCATACTTAAAAGTTTAAAGGCAGAACTGAGACTTGGTGTAAAAGCAGCTCACAGTATAAGAGGATGAGCCAGTTTCTCCTCTAGGGACACATGTGCAGATCAGTTCCACTTAAAAAGATCAACGGCAATATGTCTGCTTCAATTTAACCAGTACAATGAAGTGTGGATGATTAAGTGCTCATTGTTAGATAGATTTATGTATACTATAGTAGAAACCCCCCACCCACACACACACGCACGCACATCAGCTGCTGATGTGTATCCAACCTGGAGAAAGGAAATGCTCATTTTGAGGATAATGAATGGAGAGTAAATGGTGCACTGAACATCTCATGCACTCAGTTTAATCAGAATGAGGAGGTAAAAGACAGTGAGACAGGCTGCTGAACTGCAGAGACAAAAATACAAATGTTACATTTGAGTGCTTCTTGCAGTTTAGAGGTTCATGAACAGGATTTCTTACGAGTTTAAGCTTTAAAAACACAATTAGAATAAAAAATTGGGATTTTAATGAAGGACTTTTGTGCCGTAAACATATTTACTTTTGTTTATGATGAAATCTCTTTATAATATTGACATCCTTAATGGTAAATGCAATAAACAAGCTGGATTTTTTTTTTAATTAATGTCTTGAAATATGTTTGTGACATGAACTGAATCAAACTCAGTTTCATTCATCAGATTTTTTTTAAGTTTGCACGTTTGTCAAATTTAGGGATTTTGCATATAACACAGATGGACGAGAGAGTTTTGGTTGTCAGGGTGGAAGTGATGGGTCGAACGCTGAACGCTTATGTGACTGACTCAAATAAAGTCAAAATACTTTGTGATGCAATTTAGGCTGACAGAAAAAAACAAGGAAATATACATTTTTGATTAAACGCGTACGGGAAACTAGTAGTTGATAAAAATCCCCAAGCATTCCAGAATGAAGAGAACCAGATGACTCGGTAGATGTTCCTAAATATTTTAGATCCCAGGTTCTGTTCCTGTACAGAGAAAATGGGCGCTTTGATTTGCTAATTCTTATAGCTTGAGGTTTGTCAGAACAAAAGAAACCATGAATATCAAGAAGCACCTCATTTTAAGAGTCAGGCAAGATGAATATTTTAACTCGGGTTCAATCAGTCCAATAGTTACTACATTTTCCTCCTTTCTTAGACGAGCATATGAAGGAATTTGGCCAAAAAGGAGGTCAATTTTGTGTGAAACATTAAAAAACAGTAAAGGAACATGTTGAAAACTGACACAAAAGACTTTTGACGTAACATCTGTACACCAGAAGTCAGGAATAAGAATCCGTCAGATGTTTGATCTGAAACAGTAGAAGAGTTCACGTCATGTGCACGGCAACACATTTCATTCCCAACACTTCAGCCAGACATGAAGAATTCAACTTTTAGTTCATTTGTACCCAAAAAGTGTGTGTATGCAGATAATCTGCAACCCGTAGTGGCTTTCCCTCAGAAGCATCGGGTGTGTTGTGTCTGCACTGATTTGATAATCAGTCAGAGCAGCAGTCGCTGCTTCTCTTCAGCTGATTACACATAATGAATCACAATGACCCAAGAAATAAAATCCAATACGTTTAAAACATACATCCACAACATAATGAAGACACGCTGAAAGAACAGAAAACCAGCAGCTTTTGTTTTGTTTCCTGTAAGTCATTTCCCAGCATCCTCTCCTGATGACACGATGCAGGTTGTAAAAGATCAGAAAGATAATTAGCTGATTGGAAAGCAGCGTTCGGTCTGCCATGTCTCAGACAACGATCAGGTTAATCAGAGATAACAAACCTCAACAACGTTTGGTGTGAACTGAAATCTATAGGAGGCACTTAGCTGGCGTTTTATCTCCACATTAAGCAGGACTTCACCGAACTAGTAACAGCAGGGGAGATCAGAAGAAGTTAAAAGTAGCAATAAAATCCAACATGTCTGAACAGACTGCCTCAAACAGAAACAGTCTTTAAACTGCTTTTCAAAGAAAATCCATGAAAATGATTCCAGTCCCACCCTCAAGAGTTTCATGGCTGATGGGAACTGAGACAATGTGATCCATGACGAAGATTCGTCTACAAACAGATCCATCCATCTGTATGATTTAATGAGTAGAATATTTCAAATTAATCATCTAATCCTTGCTGTTCAGGGGAATACAATGTTGTTTTTATAAATTACCAACATAGAAAGCTAAGTTGTCCATCTTTATCTCCAAATTAAACTCCGCCCAGAAAAGCTGCTTCTCCTTCAGCCTGCGTTTGATGCTTTAAAACCATTTAATCACAAACCTCTTTTAAATGCAAAAAAAAGCCTTTGAACATTGGCTGCTGAGATTCATCTGGTGTTTACCTCTACAGTCAGATTCAAACACGATACGGTGGAGTTTTTATCGATTACAGCAGAGTTAAGATACAGATCACAGGCCTGGGTCATGTTACAAGTCAGCTGAGGCTGCAGGACTCAGTTTAACATGCTGGAGGAGAATCATTTCACTGGAAGAGGAACAGAAGAGAATCAACATCAGTAGAGATTTCATTTATTTCTTCTTTTTTTTTTTTAGGGGGGACGAGGGGGGTGTTAAATTAATGGAAAACAGGACAAAGTGGAAATAAAGAGTCCAGGTAGAAGAAGAAGGAAATGAGAATCAGAAGAAGTGAGCCTGATAATGAAAATTCAATTTTTAATGACTTTTGAAGAGAATATAATTTATGGTTGTGGAACAGAAAGTCTGCAGCTTGTAATGTGCCACTGAATGAAGATTCAGACAATATATAGGTCAGTGCTGCCAACTGACACACATACCACACCGATGCCAGTTACACGCACAATAAAACTCCCAAATAACCAATCAATATCTTTGTTTTTTCAATAACTGATCACAACTTATTAAACACTGACGTAAATCTTATTAGTTAGACAAGACGCAGATGGTCTCATTTCAGAGGCTGTAGGAATAAATTGAATTTATATTAAAAAATAGCTTATCCAGAACTTATCCAGTTCTGAAATTACAGCTAACAAAAAAATGTTCATAAATTCACTTTTTTGGTTATACTGTAGTCAATTCCTTTCAAGCCTTTCTATTTGAAACACATTTCTGTTAATCTCTGATATTCTGACTTATTTTCTTTATTTCTTTGGATTTACCAATAACACTGACGACTAATTCATCTTTATTATAATGATCCGAAACGTATCAGTCGTATATTTCTGAAAAAAAAATAATAAAATGAAAAGCAGACAGCCGTTTTGCTGTTTTTTATGTGACACTGACCATATTGTGAGATTGTTTGTGCGTAGAGTTAACAACAACAGCGTTAATAAAGGCAGAGCGCTTACAGGTTGTTCCCGGTTAACTAGAAAACGATTTACATGCTTTTGTTGATTTTTTTTTTTTGCTTGTAAAGCTACAGTCTGCAAGCTCCTCCCCTTCTGGGTAATTAACAGATTAATGATGTCGCCTGCAAATTAAAGCCACCAGTGGAATTATTGCTTTTTTCCACCTTTGAGCAACAGGGTTAAAATAATCAATCATTCATCTTTTCATTATGTGAAAGGATGGTTTTAATCATAGATCAAGTAATAATTTACACTTCTGTTACCTTCATGTCTCCAATGACAGTCTGGAAAAGCCCCCCCAGCGCGCTGCACTCCCTCTCCATCACAGTCTCCATCTTCAGCTGTGTGAACGGAAATTGCAAACACTCTTCACACGCAGCTTTTGTTGTCCATAAATGAAGCGGAATGAAACAAACGAATCACAGCAAGGTGCCGATGAGAAGGTTCAGTTTCACGCAGCGGGGTTTGCCCAGCAGCTGATGGAGCCCAGAACGCGGACAGAAGGCGCAGCAGAGCCGGTTAGTTTCCGCTCGGAGCCGGTAATTCCCATGTCTGCAGGAGGAGGAGAGACATGTTGAAGCGGAGAGGGAAGTGACACCGCCGGAGATGAGCAACTTTCCACAGAGCTGCGCCTCCGGTGTCAATGAAGGGGACGGGGCATGGGAGCGCGCATCTGGGGTTGTTAACGCGCGTTCACATGGCCCCGCCTTCAAATCAGGAACGGGTTTTCTTTTCAGAATGGAAAGACTGGGGTGTTGTCTGATCATTCTGAGCCAATTAGGCTACAGCAGAAAATAAACCTGTAGTCATGTAGGCTGGTCGTGATGTCGTGCAGGTCATTCAAATAAAAGCTTTGACTGGTTCACGAAATAAGATTAAATGCAATAAAAACACTATAAACAACCACATTCAAAAGAAAATTAGAAGCTTCAATCTGATTTAATTACAAGTCAGTAATGCCTCAAATCCATGATGGATTTATTAAAGACCGTGTCATAATTTAGTTAATTTGCATTCTGCTGTGCAAATATTTGTTTACATTTTGTTATCCTTAAACTTCTACAAGCAGCTCTAATTCTAGTTTTCTCTCTTGATCAAAGAGCCACTTACACTCAACTTTATAACTACATCGCCATCTAGTGAATATTTGGTGAAGATTGAAATGCAATAGGTCTAAACCTGAACACTTCTGAATCATGACAGAATGATTTGCACATTGTGGCCACACAAAACTTTGTTTCTGAATAAAATATTTCCTCTGCTCAGTGATTGGGGTGTTCAACTCAAAAGATGAGCCATAATCTAAAATTTAGTTTGCAGCTAAATGCTTCACTTTTAAAGCCAAACAACCCAGTCTGAGATTCTGATACTCAGTAGACAGTTACATGGAAGTCTCACATTGGTTACAGCTTTGACCCCAAACTGAATGTTGGAGCTGTAGAAATATTTACAAGGACTGCTAGAGAAACATTAAGGATCAGATGGTGCTGCTGGCAGAACATTTGAAACAAGCAACCCACCATTTAATGACAGGGAGCCAAACCCCCAACACAACACAGCTGTGCCCAGAAAAGCAGGGTCCCATTATATTACCATTCCTAAAATTAACCCAAATAACAGCCATCATGATGGCTGAGGGGGGATAGTCAGCAAGGGATGTAAAGCCATGGAGCAAGCCAACTTGAGGTAATCTACTGTAGAAAGCCTTTTGTATGCACAGAGTTGAGATTAAAGTAAAATTGGGGGTTTGATAGAGTTATTGGAATCATCAAGTCACATGTTAGACTATGGATTTTTGAAACTGGAAGCTCAGGCACAGCCATTGAGACTTTCACAAGTGTTCTCAGACTTAAAAACCCACTAGTGTCAGATGTCCATGTCAGGACAACCATTTGTGACACAAAAAGCAAATAATGGCATACATTTAAAGATTTAAATACACCATAGACAGATTAAGTTCAAGGTAGTTTATTGACATCAGGAATTCAACTCCAGCAATGACCTGAAAACAAACCACAGCATTAGGATCACTTTAGCATGGATAAGACCAAGTTTACATTGACTTCTTACATTTAGGATGAAGGTTGATGATTTTGGTGTGCAGATGCAAGTTGTCGCCGAGCGCTGTAGTTTGGGGGAGCTGGTCCAAAACTTCTTGGAGAATTGACCTGGGTATTTAAATCTCGCTGGAAGATATTGGAAGCTGGCAGGCCTGGTTTCTGCTGAAGCTGTGTCATCATCCTCAGTTGCTGTTTTCTCATGGGATAGTAACTAGAAGCAGCAGGTCTAGAACCTCGGGGATCAATCTCAGCATCTTTGGTGTCAGTGGACTTTCCACTTGGAGCAAATACACTGTCCCACATACCAGCTTTGGTTTGCAGTACAGGGGCTGAGAAAATTGGGGGTTTGCGGGGTGGCTGGGCAGGGGAATACCTTCCAGGGAACTCCAAGTTGGAGGTAGACACACTTTTCCACTGAGCTGTGCTCTCCTCCACTGGAACTTCTGGAGCAGCAGGCACTGGACGTGACAAGCTTGGAGACTTTGCACTTGATGCAAAGACACTGTCCCACATACCAGCCTTGCTTTGTAGAACTGGAGGTCCATGAGCAATCTGAATTTGAGGTGACTTGGCTGGAGGATGCAGCACAGGGGATTTAGCACTGGGAGCAAAGACACTTTCCCACATGCCAGCCTTGCTTTGTAGAACTGGAGGTCCATGAGCAATCTGAATTTGAGGTGACTTGGCTGGAGGATGCAGCACAGGGGATTTAGCACTGGGAGCAAAGACACTGTCCCACATACCAGCCTTGCTTTGTAGAACTGGAGGTCCATGAGCAATCTGAATTTGAGGTGACTTGGCTGGAGGATGCAGCACAGGGGATTTAGCACTGGGAGCAAAGACACTGTCCCACATACCAGCCTTGCTTTGTAGAACTGGAGGTCCATGAGCAATCTGAATTTGAGGTGACTTGGCTGGAGGATGCAGCACAGGGGATTTAGCACTGGGAGCAAAGACACTGTCCCACATACCAGCCTTGCTTTGTAGAACTGGAGGTCCATGAGCAATCTGAATTTGAGGTGACTTGGCTGGAGGATGCAGCACAGGGGATTTAGCACTGGGAGCAAAGACACTGTCCCACATACCAGCCTTGCTTTGTAAAACAGGAGGTGCATTAAAGATTGGTTGCTGAGGATGAAAATGTTGCTTTTGAGATGGCATGTCAAGGGAAGTACCATGGTCCCAAGTACCAGCTTTATGCTGGAGATCAGAGTTTGAGGTGCCTGATTGTTGCTGGGGTGGGTTCTCAGCTGCTTGCATCACAATTGCACCACTTGAAACAATATTTGAGCCTCGCTTTCCACTTTTGGATGGTGCAGGATCCCACATACCTGGTTTACGCTGGTAAAAGCCAGGCTGTGGCATTTGCTTGGGTGGTGACAGATATGGGTTAGGCCTGTAACTAGAAACACTTCCTTTGTGACTGTAACTATCTACTTGCCCACCAAAATTACCACTTTGACCTTGGTGACTTGTAGAACTCTGTTTAAAACCTTCAGGGAACTCTGACCCACCCATTACAGCTTTTGGTTGTACCAAGCTTTGATATCTAAGAGGTCTAGAATTGTAGGTGTGTGGAAAAGTCTCAGCTTGTTCAGGGTAAAACCCAAAGTTGCCACTTCCATATCGGTAAACATTTCCTTAAAAAAAAAAAAAAAAAAAAAAAGTATAAATATTCAGATTGCTTAAAGGAGGAGGAAGTTTATCCATTTTGATGCACTTTACCTGATGCAAGCTGCCCATAATGTATCAGTGAGAGCATGAGCACTCTGGAAATAAGACAAGATTAATTAATACATTTCAGATTGTCATTTGTGCAACAGAATAGGTGAATGCAGCATTACCTCAAGCAAAATCCAGACGCCATCTATTCTTTTGAATAAGTGAACCACAGCCTGTAAACTGTTTGCTGCTTACAGCCAACTTACAAAAGAAAGATGACAAATTCCACTCCATGCCCACTGAAACCATGGCAGCTCTTTTTAAGTACCAAGTGAACCAATCAGATCTCACGCTGATGTTAATTGGAACCAGTTTTCATCTGACTTCAGCTAATTAGCTGCATTAATCTCAGCTGTGAACCTCTCAGCCTTCCTAGTGTGATAAAAATTCAAAGTACCAGTTCTTCCAAATGACCAAACTTGCTTTTGTACTGACTTGTTTGTATCTAATAGTAATATTTTTTCTGCATTCAGAGTGCTATGGGCTATGTAGTGAAAATATATTTTAGAATTTAGATCAAGACGTATTATTTATAAGAGACGTATTATATTTATAAGAGAATATAAAAGTCATAATATCACCAAATGCAATGATTATACTGAGTTGCACGTCTCAACCAAAGTTATGCTCCAGTTAGCGTATTCCTTAGATTAGAACTTCTTTAAATAACTAAAGGATTTTCTTTTTTCAGGACCGACCAGTAGATGGCGCAACCATGGTTACAGACAGCAAGAAATAAAATACCTCAAAACAATGAGGAGTAATTGACAGATGACAAGGCTTTAATTTTATTACTGATGATTTATTTCAACAGTTTTACAATATTATCATGCATTTTTTCACACTAAATATGAACACATTACAAAAAATCTGCATGCAGTTACAAGAAACACCATCAGTTTCATATATATCCACATTTAAAACAAAGTATTTTTCTTGATATTAAAAGTTCAACCACAGAACAATTTGCAAAGTAAAAGGAGGATGTTTTCTCTTGGGAGTAAGGACACATGATGTATATACACTTCTATCCAAATTGATGGAATTGGAAAGAAACATGTGAAGAGAGTAAAATAAATGTTAAATGTTTTTAACTAAAGAAAAACAGTTGAAAAGATACAAGAAGACAAGTAATAAAACATAACTTGTCTAAATGTTAGTGAGGAACATTAACTGAGTTTGAGGCCGAGGCACAGAGCGAGCTCGTTCTTCTGGATTTTTCCGTCTCTGTTGATGTCACAGTGACCCATCAGCGCCTTCCTGAATTTGTCCAGTTCTGCTCCGCTGATGCTGGGCTGCAGAAATAGTGTCAATTGGGAGGTCAGAGGTCACATTCTTTATATAATTAACTGGATTAAAGTGTCCATCCACCCATCCATCCATCCATCCATCCATCCATCCATCCATCCATCCATCCATCCATCCATCCATCCATCCATCCATCCATCCATACATACATCCATCCATCCATCCATCCATCCATCCATCCATACATCCATACATCCATGAATTTGTGAAATTCATGGATGCAATAGATGAAAATATGTATTTTTTCTTTTACCTTGACCAACTCCATCATATCCTTGACAAACCCGTCTACCTCAGGACCCTCTAATGCACCAGTCTTACTCTAAACACACAAACACACAAATTAAATAGCCTCTTTTGATTTCCATCACCGGAAAATAAGATGAATCCACAATCCACAATTAGAATTTTACTTTGTAAAAAAAACCTGAAACAATTTTTTGGTTTTGCATTTTACAACAATAAAATAAATCAGATTTATTGTGTCTTACGCATAAAATGTGGCTGAAAGAGACGTAAACAAAACAGAGACAAATCCCCAAAACCTGAACTTACAACGTCATAGTGAGCAAATATCTTCTCAAAGTCCCGCTTTCTATCCTCCAGACTGCAAGCCTGAAACCAGAATGCTTTTAAACTTTATTATTAAAGAAAACAAATGAATTAATGCTATATTTTAATGCATAAAACCTCTATAAGTTTTGCATTTGAATTATAAACAAACAGAAGTGAGCATTGGAAATATAATATTTGAATTAAATAAAATAAAATCTGAACTTACGTCCATTTTAAATTTCAGTAGGAAGTTTTCGTTCAAAGCTAAAATTCTGTAGAAGAAAACCAGAACTAATCTGAGTAAAGAAACAAGATCTGTAATTGAGTTCATGAAATTTATATCACATTTAGTTTCTTCCTCTTTGTTGAAGATTTTGTGCAGTAAAATAAATCAGTAAATGAAATCTGATCAATTTACGAAAAAAGGCCCAAATGAATTTAGAATCTGGTGACGGTAGTTTGAATTTTAAAGAAGCTTTTATTGACAGATGAAATCATCTCAGTGATAAGCACAAACTAAAAAATAAAATAAAATAAAATAAAATAAAATAAAATAAAATAAAATAAAATAAAATAAAATAAAATAAAATAAAATAAAATAAAACAGACAGACAGACAGACAGACAGACAGACAGACAGACAGACAGACAGACAGACAGACAGACAGACAGACAGACAGACAGACAGACAGACAGACAGATAGATAGATAGATAGATAGATAGATAGATAGATAGATAGATAGATAGATAGATAGATAGATAGATAGATAGATAGATAGATAGATAGATAGATAGATAGATAGATAAATAAGGTGCACGGTGGTGCAGCTAGTAGCATTGTTGCCTTGCAGTGAGAAGGTCCTCTCACAGACTAGACATATGCTTAAGGTTAATTAACAGCTCTAAATTGTCTCTAGATGTGAGTGATTGTCTGTTTATATGACCTGTCCAGGTGTAGCCCCACCCACTGACCACCTGAAATAGACACCAGCTTCCCCTGACCCTGAACAGGAATAAGCAGTTATAATGGCCTATGAGTTGATTCTGTCTTGTTAGTTTGTATTTGTTATGTGTGCAGATAACCTGAAACTCCTTCAGGTAACGTGGCACAGAACAAACGTACCTGGCTAAGTCATTTAAATCCAGCTTGCCGTCTTTGTTTTTGTCAAACATTTTCATCTACAGGGAGAAAAAAATCCACATAAAGTCAGGAGCCAATAAGAAGGATTTGGAAGTAGTTCAGTCTCAACATGCTGCCTTGTTACCATGGTATCAGTGTACTCCTCCAGTTTTTCAGAAGTGATGGACTTCCTGTGCTGAAGGAACAGATCTCGAAGGAAACCCTAAAGGGAAACAGAAACAGGTAAAGTAGAAATGCTGTTGCTGTTTTTAAATACAATTTTTATCAGATAAAAAAATGTCCATGGAAACCTTGAGCTCATTGGCTGAGATGTAGCCACTGCTGTCTTCATCATAGTTTCGCCAGATCTGCAGTAAAAAAAAGTTGATAAATGTCTTAAAATGATATTCATATTACACAGATTTTGTTGTTTTAATGAAACATGGTGATGCCTAAGATGTTTTATGTAATGTCTAAACTTGACATATATTTATATGCCGTATTAATCATAAAAAGGGATTAAAATTTCAGTTTTGTTGTGTTAAATTTTAATTTGGAAAAAATTCTAGAGGATAGTGCTTTAGATCTTTAGTATTAAATGATTTTCAGTCTTACCCTCATAAACTCCACACTGTTGTCTAATGGTGTTTCTCTGCGGAACAAAAGCAGGAAGTTCTCCTCTTCGGGCAGCATCATGATGGCCAGCTGCAATTAGACAAAATACTTTTTTTTTGTTTGGTATCTTTTTTTCTGAAGAAACAAAGTTGCACAGTGTTTATCTGTTTCACCTCGTATCTTTTGCTACATTTTAAATCAGAAGGGCCATAACCAAATAAGAAATGTATAGATGTAATTGTTAACTGGTTTAAAATTTGACATGCTGGTCATAAGTTTTCAATCACACTTTAAAACTGAGAGCTCCTTGCAGGAGATAAAATAAAATAAAAGTTGCAGTTGTACCTCTTGAATTTGCACATTTCCATCTGCACTGGTGTCAGAAACAGAGACAAATCTTTCTCTCAGTTGTCGGATTTTGTTTTCCGTCATCTCTTCTTTCTACAAAAACACCATGTGTTTACATTTAAAATGACTTTTACATGTACTTAAAGAAAAATATTAGTCTCAACAAATAAAATAAAGAGTGCGTTATTAATAGTTCTGCAATTATGACATGTTTCTGTATAAATAAATATGTAAACCTTTTTCCCTAAAGAGGAACATTAAAATGTCTGACTGAGAACAAATGGATTATTTTTCACAAACAGAGTTTAACTTTGTGGAATCCTTTGAAACGAAATATGCAGTGTTGATTTTAAGTGATGATCCATAACTTGATATGTACAACAGTGTAAAGTGGTTACCTTCATGCCAAGTTTTTGTAACATATGTCTGAAAAAGTCCTCCATCCTCTTTCTTTCAATGTAACCTTTATCTATAAAACACAGAATATTATTAGAAATATTATTAATGCTAATTTATTAAAAGCCCTCCACTCAACTAGCGTGGCTTCACCATACTGAAGTTTAGTTCATAATGAAAAAAAAATGTTGATAGGTTGTTGTTTTTTTTTTTTTTTTTTTATTTGTTTGTTTTTTTTTTAAAGTGAAAATACAAGGAAAACCTTTGTTTAGAGCAGCAGACTGGACATATTCAACATATTAAAGACATTCTTTTTCAGTGATGCCATTATTTGAATTTTCATAAATACTGCTATTGAGAGAAAACAAGTGGGTGTGATGGTGAAAAAAGCCAGTTCTATACATAAAGTTCACAACTCAGAATTATATATAAACTTTGTTTTTTTTTTCAATTTGTTGTCTTATGTTCAAATTAAAATTTCAGCCAAAGTTACAACAATAACCTGAGAGTTTATATGCAGCTTATTTCCTTTTAAATGGGGATTGCAAACACAATTAGTATATGCTTTTCTTCCAGAATTAAAAGCAACAGGAAGTACCCCCCCCCAAAAAAAAAAAAAAACACACCATAATTATCAGCCTTTCCAGATGTTCAGAGGCTAAATTTATTCCCTCATAATAAAACTGAGAATTTTTTAATCTTTAACAGAAGCTGAAGTCCCCTCTTCTAACTGATGCAGAGCATTTATAACCAATACAATTGACACAAAGAAATTGATTAATATGAAAAAAAACAAAACAACAATATACCGTCTTTGTCAAAATGTTGCCAAATCTGTAAGAAGCTTGCAGCATCAAGTCGGTCCAGTGTGCTGTCCATGGTGCTGGCGAGCAGTCAGACGTTCAGGTTTATGAAAACAGAGCAGGACAGAACCGTCTCTCTGCAGAGGTAAAACGTATTCCTCTTTACTGAAATCTACTCAAACTCTTCTTCAGCTGTCTCCTAAAATCCAAGACCAGAGAGAGAGTCTGCTTCTTTTATATGAGGGGAGGGCAAACAAGGGAGGGTTAAGGGTGTGTGTGTGTGTGTGAGAGATAATTCACCATTAGTTTATTGTTGGAAACACACAGACAAAAAGTTTAGATGGCATTTCCAAACTATGAAATATAATAAAAATAACCTGCCATAAAAAAACATCAAGTTTCATTTGTATTTTCATTCAATAATCACGTCTTTTTTTCACATAATACAAACCACATTTATTCAATCAACAGAGCCTCAAACCAACATTACTACATATTTACATGATATATCATACATTGTTAAGTGCAGTAGTGTGTGAACAACAGATTTCAATATGATGAGGATACAGCAGCAGTGCTGAATAGCTAGCATAGACAATAAGTAATTATATTTGAATTAACATTTGGAATTTTCTCAGCGAACATTTGTAAACAGCAGGAAACATGATAACTGGTCAGCAGTGACAAAGAAGGAAAAAATATTTAGTGATGTTTAAGACGTGCTTCCAAAACAACTAAAGATTGTAGAACGTTTGAGATTTAAAGACATGTAGTGTCTGTGACTTTAGATTGATGCATCAGTTAAGTTACTTTAATGCCACTTTGGTGTAATTTAGATTTTTTTATAGGAGTTATGTTTATTTAGGTGTCAGATACTGTTTTAAAGTCTTATTTGACATAAAAGCAGCATTAGTTCACTAAAAGCTGTTTTTCAGCTTCTTAGTCTGTGAACTAAAAACATCTTTAGATTTTTTCTCATCTGATTGACAGTCATTTCGCCCTTTCTAATAAATTGTTAGAACGAAGCTTAGCATGTGGAATATGCTTTACCTCCTTCAACATGTCAATCAGTTTCTTACAATAATCTCCTGATATGAAGCGACAGTTCAGAGGCAACAAGCTTGCTTTGAGAAATCATTTGAAATATATTTTTCAAAGATAAACACTGACAAACCACAGTGTTTCTGATTCCTTGAAGTGAAACTTGATGTGAATCAGGTTAGTCAACATTTGATACATCAAAAATAAAAGATGGACACATGAACTGACTCTGGTTTTAACATCTGATGAGGTTTATAAATGTCCTCTGGTTTACGATAAGGCAGACTGGGGACATGTCCAAGGTGAACCGTGCCCCACGACCACGAACTGGAACAAGTGGGTAAAGAAACTGGATGGATTAAAATAATGAGTGAATGAAAAATTAAAATATATATAAAACAATAGAAATTAAGTCCAGAGTCCATCTCCCAGATGTTCTCCTGGTACAAATCACTGAATTAATGGCTACACTTTATCAAAAGAACAAAATTGAAACCAAACAGCTTCAATCTGAACCCACAAATCAAGTCAAACTTATTTGCCTCAGTGATTTGGACTAAATTAGCTTTTTTATAACTGGAAATATTTATATAACAAGCAATATCATCTCTGCATCAGATAAAACCCATCTGACAGGTTCTTTATGGTCCCATTTCAGATGTTAATTGAGCTGTTTTGGATCAGGAAACTCCAGGATAACAACATGATTTGTACAGATATTATAGTGTCCAATACTCAAACATGGTGTCTCGACCTTTTAAAGGAAATAAAAAGAAAAAAAAATCCAATATCTGCATGAGCTGCTGGATGCTTAATGTTTATAGTAGTAGATGGAACAGCTGAGTGGGAGTTAAATAAGTAAACATCTTGCTGCAATCACATGGATGGAGTTTCATCTCCAGATTCATCCTCAGATTTGTTGTTAGACTTGAGGTCAGAGGTCAACGTGGGAATCTCTCCCTCAGCTGAACTGAGATCTGTCTCAGTCTGAGACGGAAGTCTCACTGAAGAGGCAGAAGAAGAAGAAAACAGACAATTAGACACAAAAAACCCACAACATGTACAAATCAAACTAAAACCTTTTGTTTATTTTGATGAACTAAAATCACAAACACTCTGACTTATAGAACCAAAATAAGGAAAGTAATTTTTGGTTAGTACTTGTTTTTTAAGTAATATTGAACAGTAACCCTACAAAATAAAATACTACTATTGCTTTATGCTACTAAACTAAAGTTAGAGTCTTTATATACAATTTCTATTACTATGTCCAAACTTTTTCTTTCAGTGGAAATGCAAGTCTTTTAAATAACCCTTTGAGATAAGCATCTTCTCTTGTTCTTCTCTCTTTATGGTTCTCATATATTTGCAATAAACTGAAGTAGTTAAACTCCACTCAGACATAAATAATTTCATGGTAACTAACTTATTAAAACATAATAAATGTGCATCTTGTTTTGTTAAATAAGACCTTTAGTGGAAGGAAAATTCACTTTAACTGGAATATTTCTAAAATCATGGTCAAATTAAATGTAATTTAAGTGTTCAGACCGTAATTTGGAAGGGACTTGGCACGCTCGCGGTCATCGTCCCTGGCTGGTGGAGGGCAAGAAGAGCGCTTCAGAGACGAACACTGTCGGCTGCCCGAACCGGGCTCGGTATCTGCGATGGGCGGGTCAAAGGTGTCGCCATCAGCTGGAATATTAACTAAACAAAGAAGATGAAATACATCTGTGTTAATGATGAATTCAACCAATAAATACACACTCAGTTTGAACTAACAACTGTTTAATTCTCTGTCCTTTTCTTTCTCATCACTTTATCACCTAAAGTGAATCTGGAGATGATAAGATAAATATTATCCACTCATCCATCTTCATCCACTTGTCATGAGGGCAACAGGAGAGAAACCCTGACCTCCTTCACCCGAGCAACACTTCCCTGCTCCTCCTCGAGCATTCATGTTTCAAGGCCAGAGAGGATATATATACTATAATCCCTCCAGCAAATGCTGGGTCTGTCCAGAGATATACTCTGAGTGGGACATGCCCCATAAACCTCCATGAGAAGGCGACCAGGATGCATCCTAACTAGATAAATGAATCACAGTAAACCTCCATGAGAAGGTGACGAGGGTGCATCCTAACTAGATAAATGAATCACAGTAAACCTCCATGAGAAGGTGACGAGGGTGCATCCTAACTAGATAAATGAATCACAGTAAACCTCCATGAGAAGGTGACGAGGGTGCATCCTAACTAGATAAATGAATCACAGTAAACCTCCATGAGAAGGCGACCAGGATGCATCCTAACTAGATACCTGAATTACAGTAAACCTCCATGAGAAGGCGACCAGGATGCATCCTAACTAGATAAATGAATCACAGTAAACCTCCATGAGAAGGTGACGAGGGTGCATCCTAACTAGATAAATGAATCACAGTAAACCTCCATGAGAAGGTGACGAGGATGCATCCTAGCCAGATACCTGAATCACAGTAAACCTCCATGAGAAGGCGACCAGGATGCATCCTAACCAGATACCTGAATCACAGTAAACCTCCATGAGAAGGTGACGAGGATGCATCCTAACCAGATACCTGAATCACAGTAAACCTCCATGAGAAGGTGACGAGGATGCATCCTAACCAGATACCTGAATCACAGTAAACCTCCATGAGAAGGTGACCAGGATGCATCCTAACCAGATACCTGAATCACAGTAAACCTCCATGAGAAGGTGACCAGGATGCATCCTAACCAGATACCTGAATCACAGTAAACCTCCATGAGAAGGTGACGAGGATGCATCCTAACCAGATACCTGAATCACAGTAAACCTCCATGAGAAGGTGACGAGGATGCATCCTAACCAGATAACTGAATCACAGTAAACCTCCATGAGAAGGTGACGAGGATGCATCCTAACCAGATACCTGAATCACAGTAAACCTCCATGAGAAGGTGACGAGGATGCATCCTAGCCAGATACCTGAATCACAGTAAACGTCCATGAGAAGGCGACCAGGATGCATCCTAACTAGATAACTGAATCACAGTAAACCTCCATGAGAAGGTGACGAGGATGCATCCTAACCAGATACCTGAATCACCTCAGCTGACTCCTTTCGATGTTGAGGAGCAGCTCGACTTCAAGCTCCTGCAGGCGATGGAGCTCCTTCCCTCTATCCCTGAGGCTGAGCCCAGCCACCCTACAGAGGTAGCTCATTTCAGCCATTGTTCTTTCAGTCAGGATCTACATCACATGACCATGTGAGGGTCAGAACATAGACAGACTAGTAAATTGAGAGCTTTGCCTTTCAGCTCAGCTTTTTCTTCACCATGTCAGACTGAAACAGCTCCGTCATGACAGAGGGTGATGCTCCAATCCATCGGTCCATCTCACACTCCATCCTGCATCACTCACAAACAAGATGCTCATTTCTTTAAACTCCTCCACTTGACGCAAAGACTCTCTACCAACCTGCAACGAGCATTCCTCTTCCTTCCAGATAAATATTAGTCATACGTAAATAACAAAACCAGATCAGAATACATAAACGGATGTGATGTTGGCAGGAAAAGAGACACTTCCAATGGCTTGTGTCCTTAATTGTCAAGAAAGATCAATAAGTAGTGAATATACTTAATAAATAAATAAATAAATAATGATCTATTACTTATTAATTTTTTGTTCTGAGTAAAAATATAAAAAAAACCTACATCAAACTATCAAAATATTAAAAATGAACATTTCAAGCTTGTTAATTAATTAAAATGGTTTACATTGTAATTATTTGTTACCAAAACCTGTTGTGCAATGATGAAATGTTCTGTAACGTTTTAAAATAACAGTAACCTGATCCACAATAGATTCTTTTATAAAATGTGCAACAAGCACTCCTTAAAATGGTCCAATTCGCTTTTCTTTCTGTTCTCTGTGACTTTAAAATCACATCTTTTTGCACAACAATTTAGAAAGACAACTCTGATTATAGAGAAGGACGAGTTCCTGTAAGTGTTAATTACACAAGCAGACCATCAAAGTACAAAATCATAGACACACACAGACATTTAGACGTATCAAGTACAGGCTGGGATTGAATGCACCTGCTCTGAGTCTAATGGATCTTTGAATCAGTTGTACTGTGTGTTGTTTGTGGAGGCGTCCGGCCTTGAAAGTGTTAATTAAACATCAAGTCACCTGTTAAATTAAATGTTATGTTTTTAGCCGTTTTATTTTCTCTCAGTGGCCTTTACGCTTTCAGTGACGTAGATTATTACCACATGCAGTATTGCTTTTTTAGGTTCTATAAATGTTTTGGACAATTTGTGATTTTAAATCAAATCATCCCTAGTGGTATTTGATTATTGCTTGTATGGCTTTAAATGCAGAGATATTAACCATCTAGTGGAGACAGTGGTCCTGCAGAGCTGCTGCTCGTGCTCTCTCTGTCCTGTTCTGACTGTGTCCTCTTCAGACGGGGGGCAGGAAGTGGTGCTTTGGGAGAAAGACTTCCTGTTTGAGCCTCTGCAGAGTCATCTGAGACACAAACAAATATCAGTAAAACAACTGATTTGTTCTCAAACTCAAACTGAACACATATTAGATGTTGCAGCAGAGATCTGACAGCTTGTTCAGATGCTGGTTGTCCTTACCAGGAGCAGAGATGCTGCATGACCTAGGGATCGTTGGACTGAGGGGTCCAGATGTGCGAGATGCCAGTGGGGTTTTAGTGATCTGAGGTGGGGTTGGTTTGGGGGTGATGCTTGGTGGTTTGAACCTGGGAACTGGCTCTGGTCTGGAATCTTCAGTGTCCACTGTAACTACAGGATGGACATCGGACTTTGCTGAAGGAAAATAACAGATAAACTAATTAGAAAGTAAAACATGGTTTTAAACATCTTGTACTGACATGTGTTTCTGTAGGAATTTGTATAAAATCATAAAATATATTTTCCTTTGTACTTTTTTGTGTTTCAGAATCAGTAGTTGTTCTATTAGTTTTGCATGTCAGAAACACTGAAAACAATTTATTAATAATGAAAGAATGGCAAATAAGAATAACTGAGCCTTTAAAAAGTGATAATAAAATCCCAACTTAAGTTCATAATAAGAAACACTGACATTTGTCATGTTGAGCTTCCATCTTCTCCGGTCCTGAAGGTGAATCAGACTGAAGGAAACGTCAGAAAACATTAATTCTCATTTACCAAATATAATAAACAGTTTATTAGGATCATCTGCATTTGAAAAACTTTACCAAAAATTCCTATTTTCAAAAAACTTAACCAAACATACATTTTAATGTTACGTAGCTGGTCAACTAACCTTCTTTTCAGCCATTTTCTCTTGCCTGGTTCTCTCTTGTCTGGCCTTCATCTCAGCCATCAAGTCCTTTCCCATTATAGGAACTCCAATATGGCGGTGCACATGGGGGTTTTCCTTCTTCTCTATGTTCTTCTTCTTCTCTGTATTTTCTGTCTTCTCCAGAGAGTCCTTACATTCCAAACCTTTCTCCTCCTTCTCCTCCTCAGTAGGTTTGGTGGCAGTCAGAGGAGCCTCCGTTTCAGGATCGGTGTGGTTCAAGGATGGTGCTCTGTGGAGCTCCTGATGAGGCTCTGTCACAGTGGTTGAAGTTTTCAGTGGTGGTGGAGGAGATGTTGGAGTCTCCACCTCAGTTACATGGCTTGCAGTGGAGGGATGTGTGTTATTGGTACTGGCAGGGGAAGTTTGAGGAGGTGCGATGAAGGAAACTCCAAGTGTCTTCTCCGAGCGGGACGTTCGGGATTTGATGTAATTAAAGAAGCCGCTCTTCCTGGATTCACGTTTTTTATCTGTTCCATCTGGAGTGCTGGTGGATGGACTTTTCCCAGAAAGTCTGAAAAACATTCAAAACAAAAACTTAATAATCCAAGACAGCACATTCAGATGACGAACAAATTTTAGGAATACACTCTAAAAAGAATAGGAAAATTGTTAAGATTGTGAAGACTGGGTTTTTTTGTTTTAGGAATAATATTTCTATAAACAAGAGTAAAAGTGAAACTAACCTAAAGCTGAGTTTAATGACTTTCTTGGTGAAGAAGTCTTCCAAACCCTCATCCAGTTTTTCCATCATGCTGTTCTGCTCTGGATCACGAGGCACCGAGCCGCCCGCAGCTCCTCGCTGAAAGATCAACAATATTAACGTAACGGAATGATTAAAGCTCAACTGATAAATCTGTGGAGCAGAATATTTTGATGTTATCTTAATATCTGAGCAATAAAAAACAAATATAAAATTTCTTCTTGATGGGAACTTACTGGTGTTCTACTGGGTTTCGTCCTCTTCTTGGGTTTTGGCCGGAGTTTGGTGCAATGTTCCAGAGTCTTGTGCTCCATTGGGGGTAGTTCTCCCAAACACACAGACTTTGCATCAGTTGGAGCGGGAGGAGAAGGGAGGTCTTCGTAGTATGACATCCTGTCCGATGTATGTAAAGGAGGAGGGGAAGGAAGAGGCGGGTCTTCAATATGGATAGGAACTTCTTCCAGAGCTTTGTCCAGGTCAAACTCCATCTCTGAAACAGAAGAAGGTAAAGGCCCATCAATAAAATACTTACCATAATATTCAGTATAGTGATACTATACCATGATAAGTTTTTATATTTATTATACCTTTTACAAACTGGATTTTTCTGAGGAAAATCCAGGAAAAATACTGATGGAAAATGAGGATTTTTAAGTGCTGTAGTTTTTAAAAAGGTTATATGATCAAAATAAAAACTGGATGTTTTAATTTTTTAGCATTTATAATCATTTTTTCTTCATCCGTGTACAGGCTCAAGACATGGGTAATATAAAAATGTCCCATGGTTTTGCGACACATTACTTTCATTTCCCATAATCATGATTAAAAATAAAAGGTGACTGAGCAGCACCTGAAACCAACCACAGTTATATATATAAATGATCTTTGTAAAATTTTAAAACAATTAAAAAGAGAGTTATTCTTATAGAAAATTACATTTTTTTAAAACTTGCCCCTCCCTCTGTATTTCAGATGTTTTCTGGGAATATGAATCTTTTGCTCTTGTTGTGTTTTTTGTGTTGTGTTTTTTGGTAAATTTTTACTTTCGATAAAATTGCTTCTGAGCAACAAATACATAAAAAAATGCTGTTTAACCTAAAATCTGGGTTAAAATTGTGATTTTTTTGTCACTTACCAAATGCAACAGAAACCGGTCTCAGCATTCTGACCAAGATACTCTTCCTTTTGGATTTGGGAGTCATCTAATGAGCAAAATCAAATTTTAGGGAAGATCATGAGTTTTTGGGTGGATCAAGTTTGTAAAAACATGCAGTTTAGTAACAAAGAGGGACACTGTTACCATGAGAGACTCATTCTCATCCAGCCCATATTTCTGGTCTTGATTGTGTTTTTGATCTTCAACATGGTTTTCTGACTTAAGTACTGTCTCTTCTAAGACTTCTGTCTCCATCTGGACATCCTGATGCACCAGAGGTTGGTCCTTTCTGATCAAATGATCTGCCTGAAGACAGATGGAGGAAGAAAAAAAGGAATGAACAAAGAGAAAACGAAAAGAGCCATCTGAGAAGCAGAAAGGTCACTAACCAGAGTATTTTGTGATCTTGACAGAGACTCCAGGATCTCATCCACAATGTGATCAGACAGAAATGATGCCATGCTGAGTTTCAGTTCACTATTTTTACACAGAAATAATACCAAAGGTATAAATTAAAGAGGATGCAGAACAAAACCTTGTGTGACAGAGAAGTAAAAAAGAATCAATTTCTATTTTATCTAAATCGATCAGGGATCTGATGGCTGTTGTTTGTAAGTCGCTGTGTTTGGCTGAATTATAGGAACATCATATTGCTTATTGCAAAATATTTAGCATCTCTCTGAATGTAAACAAAAAAAAAATCACTAGGAAACAGAATTTTTGTTAAATCTTGAAAGTTCTTCCAATAATCTGCTGGGAATGTTGCACATGTAGGAATTCGTCCAATTTGCAGCAATGACCAAATTTAGTTCCTGTTTAGCATGTATGTCAAAAAACATGGTTTCTTATGAAGACTCCCAACACACAGACGCAAGTGACCTGATCTTGTTGATGATGTCAACCCCAGACTGCTCCAGAAGTGTGGTGGTGATGAAGCTACAGGGAACAGTCATCCTCCCAGCACCAGCTTTCAGCAGCTCCTGACGAAGGCCGCTCCTCTTCATCACATGAGGACACAGCCCCTCAGCAGCATCCACCATGGACACCAGCAGCGTCTGAGGCGCAGGAGTTAAAGGACACAGCAAAGTTTAGACGTGAAAGTAATTTAGTGTATGTAAAATAGCAGCTGTTGCCATGTTGAGTTTGGTACCTGCAGTTGTTCATCCAACACTCCAGACACCTCTCCAGCCATCGACTCTAGTTTCTCCTGAATGGCTCCAACACACGCGACTCTGGAGCCCCCGCTCTTCAGGTGGTACAGATTGGGGAGCAGCTGGAATAAAACGCAAGATCCGCGAAAATGTTAGTCACATCTGTCCAGAGTTAGAAGATGGTTTGGATGTATGTAGAGCTTTTAGTGCGTTTGCAATAAAAACAATAAATTTATATGTTAAATTCTGTCTTGATTTCTTTCATCTTGCCGTTTTGGAGTTTCTAGCATCCTTCATCAGGTTCTCTGCCACCTTCATGTCCTCCTGAATGGAGTTGGTTTCTGAGAACCTCAGAGAATTCAGGTGATCCTGCACCCTTACGCACATCATGTCCATCATCTGCATTGTAGAAAGCTCAGAGGTCAAAACCCAAAAACTGCTGTGGCAAAGATCTGTTAAGGTGTGTGTGTGTGTGTGTGTGTGCACCTGCTGTGTGGTGCTAGTGACGATTCCCTGCTGCAGCCTGTACGCCTGCTCCTGCAGGTATTTACGTGTCTCATGGTTCCTCAGCAGGTACTGCTCCATCTGCAAGACAATAAATAAGAAGAACTTAATTTTTAATTTCCAGAATCACAGTCAGAGGTTTAATGTCACACAATTTAGGCAATTAACTAAGATGAGTTTTAAATATAACTGGAAAAAACCTTGAGTAAAGCATCTTCAGTCTTCTCTGGGTTTGATTTCAATGCCTGAGCAGCATCCATGATGGGAACAGGCATGAAACGAATGGTGTAGTTCCTGATGGAGAAAATCAGAATGAGCTGGCAGCAGCAACAACTTGTTGTTGTTATTCATAAAAAGGTTGATCTTATACTTACTTCTCTAAAGCAGCAGCTACATCCTGTAAACCCTGAGGGCTAATGTTATTTCTGTCCCACACTAAAGTCCTGAAAACAAACACACCCAAAATAAATAAAGGTTTATTGATCTATGAGCAGTGAGAAGTTTATCTAAAAAATGTTCTGACCAGCAAAAAGTGTTATTATTGTTCCTGAAAATGAAACAACATTCTTCATCTTCAATGACTCATTAAATGTTAAACTTCTGCTGAACAGTGTAAAAATAATTTGTTAGCTTTAACATGTTAAAAGATTTTTAATCAATAAGTTGAAGTCGCTGCACGTTTTTCGGGTCACCTGAGCTTAGTGTTGATCTGCAGGGCTTTGGCCAACATCTTGGCCCCCATGTCTCCCATGGAGTTTCCACTGATGTCCAGTTTGGTCAGAGAAGTGTTGCTGCCGAGAGCATTAAGGACGATGGAGAGATCACTCTTCAGCTTGGAATCAGCCAGAGACAGTGAAGTCAAAGGCTGTAAAACGTGGAAAAATGACAAAAACAATGTTAACTAGTAGAGATTATCATTGAGTTGTACTAAAAAACATTATAATAAATACAACTAAAGATTAAAATGTGTTTATATGATGATAAACTAGAACTTCACTCACTGACTCCTCTTCTTGAATCATGTGAACCAGATTGTCCAGGACCTGAGCCACATTTCTGTAAGAGCAACAGATTTATTAAGACAGGAAACGGCTTCAAACAGCCAACTACTGGACAATTTTAATATATTATTATTATTTTATTTTTTTACACACTTGGATTTGATATTATTAAAGTTTCTGCCCAGTGAAAGATGCCTGATGGAGCGGTTCTTAGCCAGCCACACAAGAAGGGTGGTGAGATCCATATCCAAACCTGAGTGAAGCATCACCAAAACATGAATGAACCATTCCAGTTATTATAGCACAAAACAACAGAGACTAAAACATTCTCACCATTATCTGAAATATCCAAACTGGAAATATTGGGGATTTCAGCGATGCAACCCTCCAGGATCTGAGATCCTCCTGAACGCAGCTGAGAAAAAAAAAATAAACAGTCAGTTTCACAAAATGATAATTACTCACTCAATGCTAGAAAGTGTTAAAATGTTATGCTGCGGGGTGTAGAGGTCCATGGTGGTCTTACATCACAGCAGCTGAGATCTAGAGACACCTCACTGAGGTTTGGGTTGCAGCCGAGGCCTAACAATAACGCTCTATATGGAGAAAATGAAAAAAATAAAAAATGTCAGTTTCAACAAAAGGTCAAGTGGTCATAGACTTTCTTCTTTAATAGAATCTGTTTGGTGAAAGAAATCTGGTTTTAACATGATGTAAAACTTGACATTTAAATCCTTCAAGTGGAAAAAGGAACAACATCTGTCTGCAGTTTCGGGTTTATATTGTATATACATATTTGTTTCTCCAGTTTTAATCAGTATTTAATGTTGTGTGACTGTAAATCAAAAGTGTAAGTGTCTACAACCACGTGGCTTTTAATGTCCTCAAAACCCCCTAAAGAGGCCTGGGAATTCTGAGGGATTTCCAGAAAAGGCCTGAGCAGAAAATCTACCAGATTGAGATTATCGTGATTCATGTTAGTTCATCTTACTTCAGAGCCTCCAGAGGCAGCCTGGTTCCTGACAGGTTGACAGAAGTCAGAGCCTGAGCACAGCTGAAGAACTGCTTGAAGGACGTGGGGATTTCTTTACACTTCCTGTTAAGAATATATTTTTAAAAAACTGTTAACGACAATGAAAAGTGCACATCCTGAATTTACCAAATTATACTATTAATATTAATAATTTTATCAAGGAAGTTTTGACAAATAAATACTGTTTATTCTGCATGAATGTAAATGTAATTTACTAAAGGATATCTCAAATATCTCATAAACTTCATAAATCTGATCTGCTGTCGGAATGATGAGTCTGATTTTGACTTCTCACCTGTGAGAGAAAACAGTTCTGGACATGTTGAACACAGACAGATGTTTCAGAGATTCTTTACACAGAGACGTGCAAACCTGGGAGAAGGAAGGAAAAAAGACTGAAATTAATCAGATTTGTTCAACAAGATATAACCATAAAACAGTATTACAGACTTAAACTAAAGTGTCTTTTAATCTGAATTAGAAATTTGAGGAGTTTTAACCAGCTCCAGTGAACAGTCACTGTTGGAAAGATCCAAAACTTCCAGGCGGTTTGGGTGACTCAGGAAACTGTGCAGATTCTAGAAGAATAAAAACCCATAAGGGAATTAAAAAAAAACTGATTCTGCTCATAAAATCTGAATATCTTTAAATTATTAAAAATATATATATATTTGTTTAAAGATTTAAAACACTCTTCAGAGTTTATCTCAAGATTTAAAAAAAGATCATTTCTCATAGAATTTACAAAACACACACAACATGTTATTTTTTACAGCGTCTGAAAGTGCAAATAAATATTATACAGATGAGTTTAGAGCCAAAAGTTACTTGTTAATCTGAAATCTTAAAAATGTTAAAAACTAAAGCCCAGAGCAGCTTAGCAGGAACACATTGCTGAGGGGAGGAGGCTGCATACCTGCAGGTCATCACCTCTGAGGGAGTTACCAGAGAGGTCAAGGTGTGTGAGTGTGGATGCAATGATAGGGTTAGCACAAAGCGCCTGGCAGAGGCTGTTTACACCTGAAAGAAGTTACAAATATGTTTACTTACAAACTATGTGACCACAATGGAGCATTACTCCTTTGTCTGTTCCTGCACGCTCACCTTTAGGAGACATGGAGGTCCTGGAAAGGTTCAGGTACTTTAGGCCCATGGGAAGTTTAGCAAGTTGAGCACTTAATGCAGCGACACCTGCAAGCAGCAGATTCATTAACTGAATTCATTGCGCTCGATGACCAGCAGAGGGCGCAGCACCACACAAAATGGGAGAATCATCTTTGTTTTTAATCAACTTTCACAAAGAATCCATTACAGATAATATAACAACAGATGTGCAACAGATGAAAATACATTTGTGTCCAACTTTAATAAAGTGAATATAATAATGTAAATCATGGTGTATGTTTCTGATTCTGTGATTAATTCCATCTGCACCATCAGCAGTGATGTAGTGAAGTGTCTCATGTTTAATTTAGAAACACCTGATGGGACATGTAATTCTTCTTGTTGGGACACGCTCATGGTTTTTACTCCTTGCTGTTCTTTAGTGTAGTTTTATCCACTGGGATTATCTGAAATACTGTACATGTAAAGCCGAACACTGATTGGCTCTTTGATGAGCACCTCTGCAGGGGCCTTACAGTCACACTCAGGTGGTTTACCAATCCAAAAGACACAGATGACTCAGTTCCTCTTTCTACATACTAGAATTTTAGGAGCTAATAAATAACCTGTCTATGTCCGCCAAACCCTGTGTACACCATAAACACAGTGTGTGTACATAGTCTAACCTTTGTCCTCTAGGGAGTTGTTGCTCAGGTTGAGTGTGTGAAGTGTGCAGGAAGGGTTGTGAGACAGAGCGCTGGCTAGTTTCTGTGCAAAATCACTGAGAATGAAAAGAAAAAAAAGCTTATTGTTTTAAATGTAACTCATTTGGATTTAATTTCCGCTCATACATACAACATAAGGACTATAACTGTCTAACCATTTGAGTCCAGCATTGTCCAGCACCAGCTCTTCTAGTCGACTGGATCGAGCCACAACTCTGAAAATCTGGTCGCAGACGTCTGTAGACTGAACGGCAGAAACACACATGATCCGATTTCACTCAAATCAACAAGTTTTATCCAAAGCAAAACAAACAAAATATGTTAAATTTAAATAATGCCATAAACTTTAAAAACATTAAATCACTAAGTCATTGAGTAAAATGGATCTGCAGGATGTTACCAGTTTAAAATCTTTGGTTGAGAGCTTTGTGAACCACTGGTTGTATTCGAGAACCGTGATGATTGCCATCAGATCTCTGTAGGGAGGATCAAAACCAGGATTGTAAAACCAGTAACTAAATTCTGTCCCAAATCATGACAAACCTGGGCTGTTTAATAAAAGGCAAACCTGTTCTCCAAGTGAACAAAGTCTTGTAGGTTAAGTTCTTTGGTGTCCTGTGTGAGATAGATGGTGTCAACATCCTGCAAAAGACAACAACAGGTGAGACAGAAGGTAAAATAGAAAGAAATAGCATGTGTTGAATTAAATTTCAAGACAAAGAAGACCGTCAACCACAACACAAACACAATGAGAGACAATTAAAACCCAAATAATGGAAGTCAAATGCAGCTCCAGAAAATATCAGACACATCTGCTCTAACCTGAACCTGAATGTGCTTCAGATCTGTAAAATATGTAAAAGCTACAGAGAAAAGAGAAGATCAAGACAAAGAAAAAGAAATAAAACTGTTCAGAAGCAGGTAGAAAGAGGAAGAACAAAAACAAGTAGAGGAGGAATAAACGGATGAAAAGGATCTAGAGAAAAAAAAAAAAGGCAACATCATCAAAAATAGGAAGAATAAGCAGAAGAACACGAACATAGAGAACCAGAAGCTGTATCTTTAGAACAAATTATTAATTAAAAAGCTGCAGTGGAGTTTATGACTAAGGTACCGACCCATTGGACCTCTTCTCTGTACGGCAGACCCAATCCATCGCACACACACCAGTACTGATGAGAAAAACCACCTGAAAAGAGACAAAACAACATGTAAGTGTTTAAATAAACACTTTATATAAATCCGTCTGGATTTTCTCTTTATTGAGGCTGATTTACCACACGGTCCCAGGTCAGCTGAGCTCTGCTCGTTCCAGATCGCCTGGAGCGCCGTCAGTCTCTCAGGAGGCTTCAAACTCAACTTCCTCATCATCTTCCTTCCTTACAGAGACATACAGAGAGAGGGATGAAAAAAAGGACAAATAAAGTGAAAACACTAACAATCAAAACCCAAACCTGGAAATAATGAATGAATCTCACCTAAACTCATTCCAAGACTGAACACATTTGTTCATTCATTTGCAAATTCTTTTCTAAATATGTCTAAATTATGCAAGTCGACAAAACTGTGAATAAAAAAAAAATAATCCAAGATCACGTTTCTTTTAAAACAAAAAATTTGAAAATAAACTACGTTTTCTATCACTTTTGATGTATCAAAGCCACGACCATTATAAATAATTGAGTTTTATGTATTTTTAAACGATTGATTATTTTCATACTCTTACAATTTACTACAATTTTTCTGCATCTGTTTTTATTAGTAAATAAAACATAAAGCATTAAACATAAAGACTTTAACAATATTTATTTATTGAGCTTATTTCCTTCCACTTTCTCAGATTTTAGTTTATATTTAACTTGTGAAAGATCCAGTCATATGTGTTAAAGTCTGAGGCTGTTGGCAGTGTGACACCTACACAGGTGAGCCGGCGGGGCAGATCCGGTGGAGACTGTTGCCGATGTGAGCGATCACCTCATCCACATCCTCCACTGATCCCAGCTGGAGGCTCCAGGAGCTGCGCTCATGATCTAATACCAACTGCAGGGGGCGACATGCACCAAGGAACATGAATCACTCCACATTAAAAAGGTGTAAAAATAAAAGAGAAAAAAAAAGATAAAGGTGGTATGGTTAGCTGAAGCCTTGACACAAGAATTCATTTACACACAAAAATTATTTGCATCTTGTTTGGAGATTCTTATATGTATTAAACATGCACTAATGGAGAATTCTAGAATTTAATTTCTTAACTTAACAGATGGTGTGCAATCACATCACATACCATGATCCAGGTGTGGTGGTCAGGTGTTTCCATGTCATAAATATCAGTTAAATCATGAAATACTCAGATTACACAAATGCCTTTTGCGTGTTTGTGTTTGTACCTGTGTGGGCTTGTTGCTGCTGATTCCCTGGATATCCAAGTAGCTGAACGACTGCTCCACCTGAAGTGCATTAGGAAACAGATTATGAATCAAAGTTTGCCTGATGAGAAAAAAAACACAAATTTTCTGATGGATTTTTGGGATATTTTTGAAGAACCCTTAAACAAACAATAAAACCCACAATGATAATAAAAACACACACAACAGAAAGTGATCAAATTAACAGATTTAGTTTCTACATCCCTCTAAAATCTCTGGGATTTTTGCAGAAAATGTTTCCGAGTAGAAGATAAAATAAAACAAATGTCCATTTGTTGCTCATTTGTTGATCTCCTGATGCAGAACATCTAATTAGCTCAGAGATTCGAGACTTGGATGTAACAAAAAGCTGCAAAGCTAAACTTCCAAACTAACAAATGAGTCGTTTCCTGTCTCAACACAACAACACCACAGAGCTCAAAGGCACCGCCCACATTAAAAGTTTTTATACTTTGCTGTCCTGCATCGAAACTGGACCTCAGCCTCGTCCCAGTGATACGAGGAGTGCTGTCTGTGAGCTCGATACTGTGTAGAACTTTACATACAGTCTTGTGGCTGAAGTGGATCAACATCTTGTGCAAGGCCAGAAGAGTGGAGGCTGCTGTTAACACATGTTAATGCACATTTGGTATGAGCAACAGCCACATGTGGCTGAAACAAGCTGAGCATCGTCAAACTCCACCATGTTGTAAAGGAGTGACAGTCCAATCACAAGACTTACTCAAGATGTTTTAATCTTTTCTTCTAAAAATGTTTGATTTAAATTCCTAAATAATGTTTTCACATGATTATATTTACTCTTGGATTTCTTAAACATTGAACAGAAGAGCTTGTATGAATGTAGAAATCATTTTCACTGCATCAATCAGAAACAGAAACTAACTTCAAGCTGAATTTACTATCAAGGGCAAAGACCAGGAATAAATAAAAACTAGTCTGGAGAACAAACATCTGGAGCAGAGTCACACACATGCCAACAATTTCATATAAACCTGAAAGTGAAAGTTACATTTCTTGTGCGTTCTTTCCTTACTGCCAAAAAAAAATAGCAAGTGTGATGGAGAGAAGAAAAAAAAAGACAAAAACAAAAGTGAAGGAGAAAGACAAAGATTATGGAGATGATTTAAATGAATTCATATAAATGATTTATTTTATTTTAGAGATTAATGGAAAGACAGTGAAGAATCCAAGAAAGGAGTGGAAAATGAGTGTGAGAATGAAACAAAAAAAGAGAGGGGGACAGAGAAACTGTGCCCCTTCTCTGGCTGCCTTGCCAGCTGTTAAATTCCTCCATTGTCTTTTTTTTCCCTCTGTTGCCTTGCATTGCTGGGACAGTACACACTGAAGAACAAACCACCCTCTGTTTCCCTCTGTCTGATATACACACACACACACAGAGTTAGAAAAACCTCTGGCCCGCACTGAAAAAACAGATCAGGGGTCAAATGGCTGAGCTAAAAAAAGTCTTTGCTTTTCAGTTTAAGATTTGTACTCATTTTGTAGTTTATCATCCAACATTGTTAAATGGAAAGTCTTTTTAATTAAGAGAGGTACGATGGAGTAGTCATGTACTGTCAGCGTCTTACCTGTGGACAACAAAATTTTATGTCTCATAATCAGTGTTGGGAAAGTTACTTTTAAAAAGTAATTAGTTACAGTTACTAACAACTTGTTCCAAAAAGTAATTGCATTAGTAACTGGATTACTATACAAAAAGTAACTATTTACCTGAGAAAGTAACTTACTGCGTTAAAAAAATAAAAATAAAAAATTACTGTACTATGCAAATAAAACTTGGCAACAAAACTGATTCTTCTTAAACAAGCGGTCTGTCAGCACAGGGAATCAAACCCCAGTCCTCTGAATGAGAGGTGAGCGCCCTCCCGCTAGACTACAATGACTAGCTTATTTTCCAAGCCTCAGCCTGCAGTTTGTTTTATCAATTCATAGTAACGCACTGCACTTTAATTTCATTAACAATAACGGCATTGTAACATGCCTGAAATTGTAATTATTTCAATTATTCTGTTACTACAAATCCAAACACGTTGTGTAACGCCGTTACTTTAAACAGCGTTATTCCAAACACTGCTCATAATTGTAGTTTTGGAATCAGGTAAGTGAAACTGCAAGTCACATCTGATCAGTGGACAGACACACAGATGATCCCATCTTCACATGAGCCCACAAAAATAAACTGCAACATTGTAGATGTATGTTTGGATGTATCATTTATAATTATCCTAAACTTTACTGCAGATCAAAAAAATAAATAAATAAATCACCAATCGGATGCACCTCGATAACCAAACCAAACTCCAACCTGCAAACCGACGAACCAGAAGCCTCGGATGCTGAGTTATTAGTGCCAGACACCACAGGCCACACCCACAGGTCTCACATGTTCAGTGAGTTTGAGCTAATTCATATTAACTCATATGAACTAGCTCATATTAACAAAGCACTACACGCTTCATGGGTAAAAGACACCAAACCTCAAGTAATCTCACCAAGTTCAAGCTCTTTTGCAAAAGATCTGAATACAAAAGAAAAAGCAAAAAAAAGTTATTTAAAACAGTAATGGCACTATTTCTTAGATTTTTTTCTTACTTGAATAAACATTTATTTCATGAGCACACAGTCTCATCTCCTTGCTTCAGATGGTTTTAACACAACTTACGGTTAATTTAGTAAATCACTGTTTCATTTAGAAGTCTTTACATGGATATTGGTGCTCAAAATATTTCTGCAGAAAAAAATCAAATAAGTAAAATTTCTGATGAAAATAATATGTGAAATTTCAGCTTGAAATTTTGAACCAACAATAACTGGACTCAACTCTAAGGACTCTTCTCACAGTAAACTCTCCCAAAATAATTGGTTTTGAGGTGTGATTTATTTCTCAAAGCCACAAGGAGTCACTCTAC
This sequence comes from Pachypanchax playfairii, assembly GCA_006937955.1. Lineage (NCBI taxonomy): Eukaryota > Metazoa > Chordata > Actinopteri > Cyprinodontiformes > Aplocheilidae > Pachypanchax > Pachypanchax playfairii. The sequence continues at coordinate 2,198,965 of SSNP01000048.1, forward strand.
AGCAACACTGTGTGCATCTTTAAAATTTAAATTACTATTATGACATGATCCCACGATCATATGACATGCTTGCAAGAGAATTTATCTTTCCTGCCGTAACGGAAAAGCTCATGATTTTTTTTTCTTCCATGGAATTGACAAATGCAACATCCCACACTGACTGTCTGACATCCAGTTTTAGTTTGAAGCCCAGTTTCCCTTTGCATCACATCTTCCCAACTATTTATAAGATGTCTGGCTTGAGTCACACTAACTCCTGCAAAGAAAAAATGAACAGGGATCCTTTAACATCAAGAGACTGATGGGGAAAAAAGAATCAGAGTTAGTAAAATCAGCGTGAAACGGTGGCTCAACTTCTCCTACAATCCTCTGAAAAACTATTAAAACTATGAGATTAAGTTGAAGTAAATACTGACTCTAGAGGGTTATATTTATTTTTTTATAACATCTGTAAGTTTAAAGACTATGAATGTGTCATTTTTTCTCATTTTCCGTTCATGCAGTCACTATCTTTACTAGAAAACAAAATATTTAAATTGTTTTTGTCATTCCACCATGTTTTTTTTTTTTCTCTGCGTACTTCTCTGGCCCTCTGGTTTGAACTTTTCTTCCTGTCATCGTTTTCCTTTCCCACAGGCTGTTCTCACAGCTGCACAGTGGGTAAAACGATCAAATATCTCCATATGGCCGGACCTGTGCTCATCTGGCTTCAGCGACACAGACACTGAACTATGCAGAAGGAGATCAAAAAGGCAAAAAAAGGCTCAAACTTTTGAAAAAATAGATGATTAGAGAACAGAGAAAGGGAAGTGAATGTGAAAAAACAACACAGCTACTCATAAAAAGATTTTTATAAGGAAAAAAACCCTGAATAAGTGAAGCTAAAAACAGACAACAGTAGATATGTAAAGAAGAAGAAAATTCAAATGTATTTTTAACACATCTGTGAGCCACAGATGTGTTAAAAAAACTTAAAACCAAAGCCTAATTGTGCAACATCTTTCAATTCCACATCAGTCAGTCATTTTCTTTACCCTCTTCCTGTTCAGGACCACAGAAAACTGGTGTCTGTCTCCAGCTGTCACTGGGTGAGAGGTGGGGCTATACCTGGACAGGTTACCTGTCTATCACAGGGTTGGATATAGACAAGAAAACCACTCACACAAACACACAAAAACTCTGACACGGGGCCAGTTTAGAGCTGCCAGTTAAAGGTAGTATATTAGAATTAGACCTTGTCGTCAAATCAGAGTCCCGCAGTTCATGTAGATAAAAAATGTCTGTTCTCACCCACTCCCCCCCTCCCCTCCTTGATTTTTCTGTTGAGTTGCCAGTTCTGATGTTGATCCTCGTTTAGTTTCTCTTGTATTTGTTCAATTTTTGGGAATGTCTGAAGGCCTATTTATTCAGAGTTGAGATTTCCTAAGTGTGTTTGAACGCCCCATCACGTGCAGCTCGGCTGCTCACTTGGAAGGATGTGGTGGTTTCTTACTTTTTACTGCTGGTCGTTGTTGAATTACAGCTGCTTGTGTTGAAGACTTGGCAGCCTTGCAGACTCACATGTGATTCGTTATTGAACCAGGAAGTCTGGACGTGTAAATAATAATTGCAGTCCGGACCAGCGTTTTTACAATGACAGAAACTAGCGACCACCCAGCCGGCTGAGATCAAGATCTGTTACAATGTGACTTTACTTTCATCGGTGGGACGTTAGACTGTTGTGTGAGTATTTTACTGTAACATTCTTATATATTGTACCTTTAAACTATCGTGCATGTTTTTGGTCTGTAGGAGGAAACAGGAATCTCTGGAGGAAACGTACAGATTCACAGAAAAACCTTCATGCAGAAAGGTCAACAACACAACCAACCGTGCCACTGTGAAACCAGTCTGTTCTATTCCTAACAAATATAAATTTAATTCAATCTGTTGTTGAAAAAAGTCGAGGACAAATGCATTATTCTCTCCTGTTTGGGGAGATAAATCTAAAAATTAAAAATGAGAAATGATTGCAGGGTTCTGTGATAGTAACTTTTTTAAACACACACACACACACACACACAAACTTACCTTGGAAGGGACCCGAGCTGTCAGCAGATAAGCTCGATGTGATGCCAAAGCCTGAGTAAAGAAATAGACATGATCAAAGAGGTTATGGAGGACTCACTGAAAAACAAGCTTCAATTACAAAAGTCACTTTTTTAAACTATTTAAACTTTTTCTGAAAGACGCCACAATGAAACCAGCTTAATTAAAACAACTTGAGCTTAAGGAAAAAAAAAAAACAAACAAAGAAAATGAACATGACTATAATTGTTTTAAAGAATTTTATACATTGCAGTAAATGTCATCCTACATATTTAACTTACATAATTTACAGAAGGAAATTATTGTTTTAATTTTATCTTACATGCAATTGATAGCTAGGTCAATTATATTAGATTAAATAGTGGTGAAATAAATAAGAATAAAATTCAACACTAAAGAATAGCTCTAATTTTAAATCAGATTTCTCTCTTACAGCTCAAACAGGAACAGAAAATTCCTTCCCCCCGGTGTTACATACCAACACGTTAGCATTTTTTTCTGCTTGAAGAGCAGCAGTGTGTTGAACTCAAGAGGGTTTTTAACTCACGAGGATAATAATATACATTATCTTAGAACCACGTGTTGAACGTCTGCTCTGGCAGAGAGTGACTGCACATTATGAGAGCTCACTTGAAGATTTTATTTCAAGCTGACCACATTTAGTGTGAGAAATATTCTGCAAACTATTGTTTAACATTGTGCAGTTTAGATTCTTGCAACTGTAATGATGTTATAAAAAAGAGTGAGGGAATGAAGGGAGAGTGAGCTGTGGTTGACAGAAGGTCAAACCAGCTGTTGCATGTACAGTAAGTCATTGTATAGCAGAGCGAGGTCTTCTCAGGCCACTACTGGACAAGACCAGCTTCTAGCAAACAACGTATAACGTCCTCTTAGACATAAAGCTATGATACTGGCCTGCCTGGGGCTCAGAACTATGTGAACAGACAGTATAGAATTCAGAGCAACTGGTTTCAGTTTATAAAGTGTAAAAATGTTCCAGTTCAGGTGTTTTAAAGATGTGAGTTCAGTTGATTTGTGTGACTGAGCAGACGACTAGATCCACATATGCAGACCAGAGAACAGAAACTGGGATTCTGACTAGGACCCACAATAATGTTGTGTGCAATGATTATTTATCATAGTAAGTTAGTAGCAACATTCTTTTTTTTTTACTTTTTATTAAGATGGTTGATGGTCTCAAACAGAAAACTCCCTGAATTGCAGATCTTTCATTTCCTTCAGGAATCAGCTGCTTTTCATCTATTTTCACTTCCATTTTCCCACCTGATTTTTAGGGCAATGATGAAAGTGAAGCTTGTCAGTCATCCACATTGAGGTAATCCTAGTACTTTTTTTAGAAAAAAAGCCACTGGAGTATTTTCGATCATCTCTTCTATCAGCTTGGACAATGTGTCGCCCCTCAAACGAGACGTGAAACGTCTCCAAGAACTCGGAAAAAAGTCCAGTTGCCTTGTTTTGAGTCTGAGATTTAGGAGATTTGGTTTTTGTTACACAACATTTTGCCTCCATGTATTTTTTTATATACAGTTTGGCAGACATGAAAACATATTTTTGTACCAACAATCTCTTCTCTCCTGTGTCAGGTTTGAAATATTTCCCATTGAAAGCCTTTCAGATGTTGTGCATCTGATATTTCAGCTCACAGTATTTCTTCTGTTGTTCTTCACTTCCCATATAAATCAATATTTCAACTGTTATTGTCAAACCTGATATCTTTGACACTTTTAAGTCATGATTGAATCTTTTTACTAATGTCCTCATGTAACAAACTGAAGTCATGACTGAGCTCGTATTCACAACTATTCATAACATGGAGATTTAAATGTAGTGACTCTAACTTATATTGGACTCTGGGTTATTGAATGTAAAAAAATTAAATCGGTGTGACGCCACCAAATACTTTGTACTGAAATTGAACCACTAACAGAGTTTCTGTGTTTGCAAAGTGCTTGAGAAAAAAAAACTCCAAATGCTTTAAAGTTTCTACAATCAAAACTAATTTATCTTACAAATGTTCATACAACATTTAATGTTTTGCCAGATTTTAAGAATTATTGTTTGGGATTTTAATCTGAATTTTGATGATGGGATGGAGTATATGTAAGTGTGTAAGTGTGTGTGTTTAAACATCTCGTGCGAGTGAGTGGGCTGCTTTAAGCAAGTCATGACTGGAGTTGCAGAGCTTTGGTATGTGGACCAATGAAAAAAAAAAAAGGGCTAAAGCACATGAAAGACTGAGGTGTGCTTATCTGCACTTATTTAGCTAAAATGAAATAAAAAATTAAGGATTAACCAGAAAATGTTACATCCAGTTGCTTTATGTTTTAATATGTAGTTACTTGTGTTTAGGGATGAATCAGTTGATGTGACATTTTGTGAAACCAGACACCCTGCAGAAGCAACACCACGAGACTCAGCAACATGACTGGACAATATGCAACATGGAAAAGATCTACAGATTTATTCCAAAAACTGTACAAATTGTTTCGGTCTTTTGATTTTTAATGTCTGTTTGTTAGCAGAATAACGTGAAATGTTAGAAATAGATATGGATGGAATTTTCAGGATATATTAGAAAAGGCAAAAATACCTGTGAACATATAGATGTAGATCACATAAAGGGGAAAATGTTTTGCCTGGTGGAAGTCTGAGCTTCAGTTTTTAGCATAAAAACACACACAACGCCTACGAATCTTAACACTTTTAACCACTGACCATGAGTCAGAGGCCAGTTTCAGCAAGTTGTAAGCAACAATTTGCAACAAATCAGTTGGCAATTTTTACACTGTATGCAGATTAAAAAAGTCCAAGAGAGACTAAACACTGCATTAGTTTAAAAGTACTATATTTGTTACAAAATTGTTGCTGTTGAGCTGCTGAGAAAAAAAAAAAAAAAAAA
>SSNP01000048.1:2204143-2385141 GCA_006937955.1 Pachypanchax playfairii
TTTTTTTTTTTTTTTTTTTTTTTTTTTTTTACACTGAGACACTGCAGCCACAAGCGTTCAAAATATTTAACAACCACCTGGAGCCTCATTGCAAGGCCAACATATTTTATAACTCAGTATAGTCACAAGTGGTTTTCACACAGCTGCTCTCAGTTCAGGACTGATGCACCTTTGCTGTGCACTGTCATGTCACAGTAAGTATGAAACTGTAACTCCGTAGATAACAAGCTCTGAACTAAAGAAGGAGGCAGCCATGATGGTAATGTCATGACTTGGCTGAATCTCCAAGCACAGACCAACACCGTGCTGAGAGCCTGTCTTCATTCTGTCAACTACCAAAGAGAACAGCAGGGGTTTGAGGTCTGCACTTGTTTTGTGAGAACAGTGTGAAAAGGACAATAGATTAAACATTGAAACTATTATCCATATGGCGCGGTGTCAAAAAAGTTCTGTTAGGAATGTCCTAAATGTCCCTGCAAGCAGTGAATCTATGTTCAGCTCAGCTGCACAGTCTGGCACATTCCTCCATGCCTGTACTGAGATGTGAACTCTTCACTGTAAAACTAACAGAAGAACTTTATTCAGCTAATAAAAGTCTTTCTTCCCTCTCATAATGGAATTTTCCAATAATTGTTTAATATATCAGAATGCAGCAGAAGTTCTTTTATCAAACAGCAACAATACTGAATATTGAAAAGCAATACATTCAATACTCGTTCACAAATGAATGATGATGAAGTCAGGTGAGGATGTAGGATTTTCAAAAGGTTGATAGTTCTTTGAGGAATTTGTCTCAATCAAAAATCTAGTTTGGATTCAACAATAAATGGCTATTTAACATTTTTACCTCTTAAGTGTCTCAAGTTCACCAGGTTCAGACATTTTTAGTACAATTAAAAAAAAACTACTTATGTAAATTGATAATACCTGAAGTTGTTGTTGTAAAAACCAAAAGGTTTTTCAGTAACACCTTAGAGCAGTAAAGCACATCCCATCTATACGTGTATTATGTAGGAGAAGATTCATTTTTTTGTTTTAAAGTTTTTCCAGTAGAAGTATGATCCTTTACTTTTTGTTTGAACTGTAATCAACATTCATTCTCTGCTTTATGTTTCTTATTCAACTGCTCCTTCTCACATGGTCATGTAGCGACGTGCCTACACCAACTCATCACAACAGATGCTTCCATTTAAATAAAGCAACACTTTGCCAGTCGATCAGAATATTTTGCTTTTGTTTAATGAAGAGACTTAACATGATGAGCATAAGCATCAAAGTTATTATCTAAAAAGAAAACAACAGAGAAATGTGCATCAAAGTGAATTTAACCTCACAAAACTGCACCATGGGAGTTCCACAAGGTTCTATTTTAGGTAACCAAGCTGTCTCAGTGTGTTTCACCATCAGATGTAGAAGTCTGTAATGAATCCACTTTGAATGGATCAGAAAAAAAATAGATACATTTAAACAGGTTGTCTTAAATTTAAGGCTCACATAAGGAAAAAGTCCAGAACCATTAAGAACTACCTTAACTGATTTGGCATTATAAGATCCTGTTTACCTGTAAAAACCCTCCCAGTTGTAATTACATGCCTGGATTCTGTCACGCCTTTTATATTGTGTAACTGTTTGGGGCCAAGCAGCTCAATCTGCTCTGAGATCTGTAATGGTGTGGTACCAACAAGCTCTGAAACTTTTAGATTAAAATCCAATGATAAGGCAGGACTGTAACAAACACAAGAAATATAATCTCTTGGGTTTTTACTGTTTTCTACATTTTTCTTTGACAAAATTGACCTTTATATATTTTTAATGGCCTTGTTCCAGGTGTATTTAGTAAAACCATTACAGAAACCAGGAGCTACAACACAGTGGTGAATAGGCAGCATTTGTACAGCATAGTTCTGGTCTTTCTGAACACTCAAAGTGCTTTAACTCTACAAGTTACATTAACCTCTTTCATACACACACAATTTGCCATCAACAATAAAACAGTAAACTGATTGTAGTGATTTAGCTGAAACAAACGCTCAACCAAACAAAAACTGTGAATTAGAGGTCGACTGATATATCAGCTGGCCAATATATCAGGCCGATATTTGCCCTATTACTACATATCAGCATGGGCCAATAACTATCGGTAGAGCTGATTTAAGGTCAGGCTCGTCCACGGGCAGCCTGATGCTCCAGATGGGGTCCTATATGCATGCAGTACCCAGAAAGCTTCAGTTGAAAGTTTTGTTTGGAGTAAAAGGTAAGGCTTAACTTCAGATTTTTCCAAAGTCATAAGCTTTATATTTAGTAAAAGTAAAACTAAACTAAACTAAACACAAGCTATGGTTTTATTTTACTGAAAAAAAGACACAGACATGTTTGCAGACTTGTGTTTTTTTTTATCAAAAGCGGTTTCTCAGGCTGCAGAATTCAAATTTTTGTTTCCAATATCAACTTGTTAGTGCTTGCACAGTGGGAATTTGACATCACTAGGTACATATACTGGAATATATATATTTTTTTACAGTATTTGTAAATTTAACACATCAATGTAAGTACAAAAATACCGAAGGTAAAAAAAACCCCCAAAAAACGGGTAACTGTTCTCAGGGAAAATACATCACATGTAATTATACTTTAAAAACCCAACCAATGGCTTTGCAAACCTCTGTACAAAGAAACCATTGCGTTGTTCTTACATATAACGTTGTTTTTTTGTTTGTTTTTGCCGTCTTTGTTTAAATTAGGAGAGAAGAAGATGCTCAGAAAAAGGCGGATCAAAGTGTATTCACACGCCCAGATATGTAAAAGAAATCTGAGCAGCTCTCACTTACCAGTACTCTGGTCTCCACCTTGTCACCTTTGACCTCCAGCTGCACTTTGCGCCTCAGGGTCAGTTTCACCCTCCGACCCACCGCCTCCCGCAAACTCTCTACAACACCGGGTGGAGAAAGACGAATTAACAGCAGGGGTGGGGGGTGGGGGTGGAGTTAAATTACAAGTAATTACACAACGGGTACAAGAGTTTCACATGGGAGGTGTCACAGCCTGTAGCTCTATTTAAGGACAACTTAGTATTCATGCAATTTCTACAAACACAAGAGGCCATTGCATCACAAGCTTTGTGTTTACAAAAGGGTTCATTAGAATGGGAATTACTGCAAAAGTAAAATTATTACAAACTGCATTTAAAACGTCCTTTATTGTGGAGAAAGTCTAGAGAAATGAGTCCAGGGTGCCTGCAGGAGGTGTGGAGAACTTTTGTTTCTTGCGTAGTGGAAAAAAAAAAATCCCAAAACAGATGGAAAAGTGTGTTTGTGCATGTATCTGTGAAGAAAATCAGCAGAAAGTAGAAACAGAATTCAAGGAGGGTGGGGAAAATGGTTAACAATAAGAGAAATGTTGGTACGTTTTGGGAGGAATGCAACAGTGTGTGTGTTGCAAAGAAGAGGGAGTAATGTGCAGACGAACTTGGGACTGCCTCCGTGACATCATGTCGCTCTCCACTCTGAACTCAGACGCATGATGAGGTCATGAGAAGAATCAAAACATTACGGCACGAAGCAGCGTAGCGGCTGATCAGAAACACATGGGCTGCTCTCGGCATCCAACTCGCTCAAATAAGAACTCTGATCTTCCTGATTAGTTTATAACCTCCATCAAGTAAAAAGTAAAACAGATTTTGGCTTTTACATTGTAAAGTCTAGTCTTAGAATGACTCGACCTAAAAAAACCTCCTCAACCTTCTTAAAAAGCATATTTTAAATCTGCAAAGCTTCTTTAGCTGTAAGTCTCAAACACACATTTACATTTTCTTTTTACAACAACATAAATCATCTTGATTAAATATATGTCATACTTGCAAATGCTGAGTTATAGAGCTTATGAGGATGTTATTTTGACCTTTACCACCACATTATAATTGTAGATCACATCTCCTCATGAATATGAGATACCCATCAATAATATCTGATCTTTAATACAACAACTGCATTTTGTAAAGGACAATTTTCTCCCTATCCTGAAGCATGTGATACAAACTCAACCAGCTAACTTAGAAATGAGCTTCGTCTGTCTTTTCTCAGCTTCCTTGAGCATTCCTACTAAATTTCCATTAGTTCAGCATCTGAGCATAAGAAGCGCCGACACGGTGAAGTTTTGTTTTTTTTTTCAGTTTTAAATTTCTGATGATTAAGAGCTTAAGGTCACTTTGCCCTATTGCATCCAAAAGCAGGACTGGCAACAAAAAAACCCATTCATCAGTCAGTGCAGAGACGTACAGTGTGATATCAGGCTGGAGACAGCATAACAGACAGCATGGGGTTGTGAGTCAGCGTCACCCTGCAGCACTGCATTTACTTTCAATGCTAATGACAGCCTCATGAATGAAATAGAGTATTCTACTGTATTATATGAATACCTGATTACACAGGGACACGTTTTGTAACTTTGATGATGATCATTTTAAAGCATGTAAATAATTTTCAGAAGAGCCGCAACATATTGCTGTTTTTATTATCTCTGTTGCTAAGAAACACTTAAACTGAGCCAAAATCTACTCCAAAGGTCAATGCAAGACAAACTCAAACTTAACCTGCCAAGAAAGTGTAATATTTGACTTGAAGTCAACAGTTCAGGCCAATTTCTACCATTAAATTATAGTAGTTTACTGTTCGTTTTCAGACTCAATCATCCAGGCAGCCTGTGTTGATAATGTCTCACAACCCAAAGGAATTTCACAGGACACACCCCTCTTCCAAAAGCCCAAACTCTGCTCCTTCAGATAAGGAAGTTGCAGGGGACAGAATTGAAGGTAGTCAGCCCAATCCTCAGGGCATGAAAATAACTTTTCACTGTAGTACAGCAGCAGCATGGAAAATATACACAACTGTTCTGATAAATCTGACGTCTGTAGTATAAAGATGGAGTGATCCATGTTTGCTGAAATATCAACTTCTGAAAACACACGTTTTACACGCTTAAGGTGACTATTAAAAGTAAGCACAACTTCTTCCAGTAAGATAATAAAACTCCAAAGAATAATACATCAGTAATATTTCCTCAATTTACCGCTGATGAAATAACTATATTGGGTTAGAGGATTAACTCTAAATAATGTTAAAACTTTTTCTCTAACTTCGTTGCTTTATTTTGAAAGGAACCGCACTCGGAGACATTTATCCAAAGTTTAAGCGCATAGTTATCACTTACCGGACAGTTCGTTGGAAATGTTTGACTTTTCCTCCGACATTTTTTCTGCTGAGTTAAACATGGAAGAAAAGGCCAAACGACAAAAGAAAAGGGGGCTGGAGACGAACCTTCAACCGGGAGGAGCTGCAAAAAATTGGCAAAGGTGTAGTCCCGTTTTCTTTGGTTACCTGTTGTCTGTCGACACCCCCGTTTACCTAACTGTTAAAGTCTGCTACCATCCTGAAGTTCATGTATTCACTGAACGTTTAAACGCAACACATTCAATCTACCTCTGTAATAGAGAGAGATCAGAACGGGTAAACACTGATTAAACACGCTCAAGAGTTAGACTCATATCCAAAAGTGTCCAGAGTCAGTGCGCACTCAAAAACAAATCACGGTGACACACTTCTTCACTCACGCACACTTGTCCGAACCCTCCTTTTCTTTTTATCCACCAGGTTTGTTCATGAAGCTGAAAGATGATACAACCCTGACAGCTGGTGGTCATGTGCGCGTATTGCAATAAATTGAGCCTCTTTACTATGGAATTAATTGACAGATAGTAAGTTTACAGAATAACCAAAATCTTTTTAAAGATAACGCATATATAGGCTGCATGTTTTTTTTTTCTGTTACTAGAAGTAGCTAAGATTTTATCTCATGTAATTAGAATCAGGTTTATTTGGACAAGTTACTCACGCAATAACTTTTTCTCTAGTTTACATTTGTACTCGTACTCAAGTGAATCGGCGCAAAATTCCTTGTGTGTGTAATATTGTTTATACCCCAGTACATTGGGGTTTTGATATATTTCAGATGATAATAACTTGAGTTTGCAGAAATGCTACAAAACTACAGTGAAAAGGTGTGATTTGCTTGTTCAAACACGTCTTATTCAGTTTACTGAACTTTTAGAGTTTTTTTTATACGTACTTATGTTTTTTATATGTATATTTATAATTCCACAATTTCATCAACGCTTTTACATGTTTTAGTTTGTTGTTCTTATTTCTGTATTTAGTTGACTTGTGTGTTACTGATTCAAACACCAGATGGACACAAAGTTCCATCAGTCTTCCAACAAAACAAGGAGCATGCCAACTTTTGTAAAAAGAGTCTCAGCTCACCTTCTTCCACATGGACAGTTGTTTTTTCCACTTCAAGCTTGGGTCCTCTACCAGAGGTGAGAGCTTGAAGGTTCAACACATAAATGTTGTTATATTAACTGGTGCTACCAGAGATTAGGGTTTCATAATACAGCATAGATATGTTTTAAACATTATTTGGGGTATGTATTATACAGTACAACAGGGTTTCACTAGTGCTGGTTTGGTTCAACTTCTTTAACACTTTTATGGAAGCATCTTTTTTTTCATGAATCAGAATCAAGCTTTATTGGCCAGTATCATTTGCACAATACAAGGAATTTGACTTGGAAGAGATGCATAGACACATTTACTCTTTCAGACGCTGCTATTTTCTTCAGGTGCCAGGATTAATATAAGAATCTTGAATCAAAAATAAGGTCAACACCCAGTTCCTCCTGAAAGCACTGGGTGAGATTACAAAAACACCTTGTCAGGGGAAACACACAAATATCCCATTACACAAGAGGGTATCAAATAGGGATGAGTGCAAGTTCAGTCAGTGTGGATGAAGTGTGTTTACAAGTTAAAATGATCTGTTTTTCAGTCAGATGTATTTAGTTTTAGCTATTTCATGGCATGCACCTACTTTAATTTAGATTATAATCCAATAACAAACAATCTAAAAAGCTTGTTTTGGTGCAACTGCAGGGTTGTGGGTGGCCTGGTGCCTATTTCCAGATGTCACTAGGTGATTGGCAGTGTTACACCCTGGATAGGTCACCAGTCCATCCCAAGCCCAATATTTATTCACTGTACACACCTATGGCCAATTTAGAGTTGAGAAATAACTTAGCACACAAGTTTTTGGTCTATGGGAAGAAACCAGTGTCCCTTGATAAACAGAGTCCCATGCATATACTGTACATGGAGACATGCAAAAAACATTCCAGCAAAGCTTCAAACCCAAGACCATCATGCTGCAAAACAGCAATACTATCAACTGTGCTACAATACAGTTCTTAATACCAAATGTGGGGTTAAATTATTTTTATAAAGTGTTAAATGTGGGCCATGTTGGTAAAAGTAACTGTATAGTAAAAATATTCTCTCTTAATCAAAACCACTAGCTGTCTTTTGTCTTTACATTTCTAGCATGTGACTGAATTAAGAATCGTGGTATCCACTGGTTATTTCCATTGAATGACTTCTTTCACTTTTACCCATTGGGAATTGCGTCTTTTCAAATAAGCCATGTGCATGTCATACACAAAAGAAACAAAGCATTGTTTAGTTTTTTGTGTGTGACCTTGTTTCTGTTACAAGCACCTTGGATTATGAAGTTTAACATCACATGCACATGCACCATATGTACCAGGTTCTTTATAGAACTGTACACTGGGTTTTGCAGTGTTTTCTGTGTTGAGGAAAACATGAAGCACTCTTTGTGTATCCCTCAGGCATATTTTACAGTAATATTATCTTGCAAAAATCCCAGATAATATGATTCAGATAGAGAATTCTATCCATCAGGTGTGAGATTTACCACTTTTTCTTCTTTCCTGACAAGAGAACACAGTCAAAGAAGCAGGGCAGAAGGACTGAGGTACATTAAATGAAACTGCAGAAGAGATTCAAATAAATTCAATGGTTTGTATCAAATTGGTGTAGTGGATCTTCTCTCCAGATCAATATTAAAGATATTCCTCATCCATTGATTTTATCCAGAAGGTGAATAAGTGAGTTTGTAACTGGGATATCATGATGATAAACAACTTGTAAAAAGTTCCTTAACATCCGATGACAGGGTAATTTCTAGAATGCCTTTGGGAATTGAATGTGAGAAGCTGTCGTGTGAAGTGACTCCACTCACACCTACAGTACCTGGGAAAGTTCCCCACAGCAATTCAAGAAGTATTTGGACTTTGTGACAGAACGGTTTACTGGAAACAAAAACAGTTCCTTCAAACCAGCTGTATATGTGAGTGTGTTTTAAAGCTTAGAGTATCTGACAAAAAAAGATTACTTGCCTGCAAATATTAATATCTGCAAAAATTGTGGGTAAACTCTCATTATATTCAATTGATATGATTAAGAAATAGAAATCTGTTGAAAAATGCCTCAACACTCTGCATTGCTGCAAAAAATACAGCCAAATAGTACAGAAGATAATGTGATAAATTATTTTCTGACTAATAGTGAAATATGCTGCTTTGTAGTTATTTTAGTCTTAAGTACTCCATCCATCCATCCATCCATCCATCCATCCATCCATCCATCCATCCATCCATCCATCCATCCATCCATCCATCCATCCATCCATCCATCCATCCAAGCTTCTCACAAGCGAACAAGATGTCCAGATACTTAAACTTCTCTACTTGAGACAAAGACTCAATGCCAATCTGAAGGGCTGCTTCACACTCATCTGCGAACCATCTCAGTGTATGATGAAAGGTCATGTCTCAAAGACTCTAACTGAAACACATCATCCACAAAAAGCAGAGTTGAGATCCTGAGGTTTCCAAACCAGATGCTCTCTTTGCCATGGCTATGCCCTGAGATCCTGTTCATGACCACCTCAAACAAGATCAGTAACAAGGGGCATCCTTATCTAAGTCTAACCTGTACAGAGAACAAGCTTGACTTACTGCTGAGAATGCAGACACAGCTCTTGCTTTGATTATACAAGGACCTACTAAATCACCACCTTAATGTGTTGGAGGTTTGAGCACCCCAATAATCCTGGGGACTTGAATGCAAGCCTCTGATAGGGTTTCCCAAATTGGCCTCAGGTAAGGGGTCAGACTAAGAGCTGTTCAAGAACCTCAACAAAGACCGATGTCAACAGGGAGTTAGCCTCGCCCAGAATAGGGAGACCGGGGCACCCCCCCTAGAGCCAGGCCTGGGAAGGGGGCTTGCCAGTGACTGCCTGGTGGTCATGTCATGGCTCCTGACCCCTACCAAGCCCAAAGGGCCTGGATACAAAAAGAAATTACAGTTAACTATCTGAAACTAGATTGCACAAGGGACTAACAACACAAAAAGAGACTCATAACAGTACAGAAACCAAACATCAAAAGAAAACCAAGAGAAAGACAGGAAACAAGATCACAGGACACATATAATGAAACATGAAGTGTGACACACTTGAAACAAAGAAAAACCTCAAATGGGAGAAATAAAGAGAGACCCTCAATGAAAAATGAAAGAAAACTGAACTTAAAACCCCCAAAATATGACTCACTCTGCAGCCTGTGCAAATGGAAATGGTTACTTTAAATATATCCAAACAGGTAACATACATCAGTAACTCTGGTGTTAATGTTTAAAGGAAACTGGAGGTAAAATGCAAAATATCAAACAAACAGTGATAAACACTAAAAACTCTAATCTAAGGAAGAAAAAAAGAGACCATAAATATCCACCATTAACCATACACAAGGTTTTATATTATATATTATGTTCAATTTCTATGAGTATTTTATTTGTGAATCTACAGTGTAATATTTATTTTGATGGAATGGGGTGAAGTAAAGTGACATTTATTAAAAATATTTTTTGAAAAAGAATACAACCCGTCTTGTTTATTGTTTCAGCTTAACTTTAGTTCATTTTCTTCCAGCTTTAAATATTTGGTCAATGTTTTTTTTTGGTTCTATTTTAATTCATTTGACTAAGAATAATTTGAATGTTCAATAAAGGACTTTAGTGTAGCTGGTGCACGGCTCTCCGACAATCTCACATTATGATTATTTAGGCAAATGCATTTCCTGCATGTATGTGTAACTGCAACGAGCAACACTGTATACTTTCCCAGTCTTAGTTGTTTGGACTCTAAAACAGGAACGGGCCTTTCCCATATTGTTATTACAAAATAAGAAAAGCATGGAAAAGAGGATATAAAATATGCATATAGAAAGGAAATGTCAAAAATAATTCTTATAGGAAGGAATCTCAGTCAGATCCAGGCTCAGAGAGTAGTTTCCTCCATATTCCTGAGATGAGAAAAGGGGGAAACACAAAAGCAACTGTGTGAACCAGCTGTATGTGATCAATGACACGAAATAAGATAGATGACAGATGACAGTGCAATTCCCTTTAATTCTGAGAAAAATTGCACTTGTTTATTATACTGGTAGAAAAAAACCTGTCAGGTTTCTTCCTGGAAACATTGATATGGTGTGTACGTGCAGCAAACAAAATAACTAGTGTATACGTTGCAACATGTTCCTCCACTCATATGACATACATCAAATATATTCAAAAATTTCAGTTGGTTTATTTTGTTGATAATTCTAATTGCTTTTGGTTAGAAAACAATAATTGTTCAAACTGATATTCACCTTTAATGCCTGGCCAAAAAAAGTTGCCACCAAAGAAAA
This sequence comes from Pachypanchax playfairii, assembly GCA_006937955.1. Taxonomy (NCBI): domain Eukaryota; kingdom Metazoa; phylum Chordata; class Actinopteri; order Cyprinodontiformes; family Aplocheilidae; genus Pachypanchax; species Pachypanchax playfairii. The sequence goes on from SSNP01000048.1 coordinate 2,214,801, forward strand.
AGGTCACACACTCAAATATTTTGTTGGACTGCCTTTAGATTTAATGGAATAACCTGGTCATTCAAGTATATTCAGGTAGTCAGCTGACTTCATTCTTTGAGCACATACTGCTGAACCTCAACCTGAACAACTGCAGCAACCCCAGATCATAATACTGCCCCCACAGGCTTGAACATCAGTCACTAGGCATGATGGGTATCACTTTATCTGCCTCTGTTCTTACAGTGATGCACCCATCACTCTGGAACAGGGTCAATCTGGACTCATCAGACCACGTGACCTTCTTCCATTGCTTCAGCGTCAAATCTTTATGCTCCCTAGCAAATTGAAGCCTTTTTTTCTGGTTAGCAATTCAGTCCCAATCCCTTGAGTTCCCTTTGCATTGTGCATGTGGAAATGCTCTTATGTTCACTAATAAACATAGCCCTGAGTTCTGCTGTTGTTTTTCGTCCATTTGATTTAACCAAACGTTTAAGTGATCGCAGAACACAAGCATTCTGGATTTTTTTCTGACCACATTTCTCCATGAAAGACGACAGGTCCCCACTATCCTTCCAGTTTTGAATAATGCGTTGGACAGTTCTTTACCTAATTTAAGTTGTTTCTACAATCTCCTTAGATGTTTTCTTAAGTTGATGCCAATAATTTGACCCTTCTCAAACGGACTAACATTTTTCCATGTGTCTTTAGACATGGATGTTTCAGGACTGAAAAGCAACTTGTTGCACCAGTTGGGTTAAATAACCTGCTGCCAAATGAAAGATAATCACCCAGGCAGTAATTTTCCAATAAGAGGGTCATACATAATTTCTTAGTTAAATCCAGGCGGCTACTGTTTTTGTAGCCAGACAGTGTAACTATAGTTTTTAGATTATGGTTTTGTTTTTGTTGCATTATACTATATCTTAGTATTCATAATTTAAAATATTCCACTTATATAGCAATTGTGTGGATAATTGTTTTTGTGTCTACAATACTGTGTTGACCTTTTTGCAGTAAATCATCATGACAATTTTTTTTTTTTAAGCATTGTGCAAATAATAAACCTGATTCGGACTGATCAAACTGGGATTTTCGGGTCAGCTGCTGACAGTGTTATGTTCATGTGACAATTACACTAGACAAATGACATATGCATTACCATGTGATAATTTCTGTCTTGTGATAAATCAAAATCCCTGAGCATGATGTTGCTTATTGTATTGAAATGTCCTGAGAGTCAAGGTCACTGGAGTCTTAAACAAAATCTCCTTAAAAGCCAGAAGTTTAATAGGAACATAGTAGGTGTGTGTGTGAATGCGTGTCAAATGTTAGTGTGTTTCTAGGTATTTTGAGGGTATTTGAATAGCCAAAAAGTGAAAAGGACATGCACTGACAATGGTTTAATCATTTCAGAAAGGAAGTATGACTACATTATTCACTTCTGGTAGGATAGACAGTTATTTGCATGCGAGCTTTGATCTTTGATCTTGAGTTGTACATCTAGGGCATCTAGTTTTTACTAGATTTACCTCTTAATTTGAAAGAGCACCATTGTTTATTGAATTAAATAATGGCACTACTACTGCAATAGTCAATTTTGTACTTTTAAAAAATGTCAAATGGTGACTGTTGCAATAGTTAATTTGACATGTATGTGTTCTTTCTGCTGCTATTCCTGCAAACTAAAGCTAGTTCAGGTGGTAGCTGAAGAGTTTTGGGTGTGAAGTTGCTCTAACTGTCCTAAATGTTAATCTATCAGAGATCCTTGGGAATTAATAATTTTAAATAAGGCTTCCAGGTAAAAAAAATAACAAAAAACATACAGTTATACACAGTTATCTGGTACAGGAAATGTTTTTAACATCTAATTGTGAAAGGTAGTCCTAAAACATGACTAAGTTTTTTTACAATACAGAACATTGTTTGAGGAAAAAAGAAAACGACTTTGCTTTTGGTGTGAATGTCCTGTTGACCTCACTTTAGTTGGAAAAATGTACCTGCTTACTGAAAAAGAAAATGAAACTTTCAGTAAATTCAACAGAGCCTCTTCGTGATTTGAGTTGATTTTTTTCACTGTCTTGATGTTTTTCCTGAACTTTGGACATTCAAGTATCACATTCCCAAGACATTAACCCCCACTCAGAACAAAGGCCGGGTTTTTATCCATCCTTCAGACATGATGTCAGTATCTGACTCAGGTCTCTGTACTGTAAATAAACCCTGTCTCCTCGTGATGCCTCAGATAATGAAGACTGGATAATTCCCTCAAAGTAAAGTAAAATAACTTTGAAAACTTTGCCCACTCGAGACATTACTCCACATGTACGGAGGAAAGAGGAAATTCAAACAAGTAAATATTGGTAAATACTGAGGAATGAGGCTGTTGGTATGGTTTTAGATGGAAAGAAGCAGGTGAGCTCATTTCAAAGTCAGAACTGGAATTTAGACTCATGTGAGTTGTCATGTGTTTAGTGATTGGATATGAGGGTTGTGATGGGAAAAAATGACATCATAAAACCAGATACAATATACAGAGAAAACCATCATTGAGGAAGAGAAAATGTTTGCGGAAGGAAACCTGCTCTTCACTACTGAAGCATTTCAGTGAAGCGCCTCCTCTTGCATATCTACAGTATGTGACTTCAATCAATGTCTGCAAGAAAAAAAAGTGAATTTCAGCATGTCTGCTGCTTTCCATTTCCTTGAAGTTGCTTCAGCACTTTGAGTGACATTTCAATGAGGAACTTTTATTTTTAAAACCTTTTTGTTGACAGTCTATCTGTGCTGTTCACTAGGTAAAAGTTCAACTTTTTTTTCATAACAAGCATGTGTTATCGCAGCCATGTTATTTCAACGGTCTCTGCAAGTTTACCTGAAATAACAGACTAATTGCGGTTTACTGCTCAGAATTGCCCTTCAGGATATTCAGGTTTGTTTCTCTGAAAAGGCTTCAGTTCCTCTTCCTGACTGGTTTACTCAAACAGCTCTACACTAGTTTAAAGGTTATATGTAAACTTAAGATTTTTAAAATGCATAAAGCTGTTAATTCTAAGAATTGAATTAGAATCTGATTAATGCATTTTGATTTTTTTTAGATATCAGAACCACTCTCTTTCTCTTTCTCTTCCTCTTTAATTTTTTTTTTACCCGTTAGCTGCAACAGCAGCAGTCAATAAAAGAGTAACCAGAAGACACAAAAAGCAAAATACTTGGAATAAATATGATAATAAAAACACTGTAACTGCTGAAACAGTTTAGTACTTCAGCTGTAACTTCCAGTTCTTGAACTGAACATCTGTGAGGTGACAAATGGGGATCAACCACAGATAGCTTGGTGCCAGATGTGGCAGCAGATCTTAAGAAGTCCCATTGAGTTTAAAGCCTCAGTGATTTGGGGATGTTTTAGTGTCAAAAGGACGGCCTTGTTGATAAGAGTATGCAACTTTTTAAAATATATATTGAAAAAAAACTTTAAAACGCAATAATTATAAGTCAGTTTTCCACATTGCATCCTAGGAAAACAAATAAAACTGATAAAAGCAACTTGAATTTGCTGTTTACATGTGAAAGTGCCAATTAAAGATAAATTATCTCCTAATAGATCATTTGTTCTGCATTTATTTTATGACATTTTAGTTTCTTTTATTACATGTTTTTGGTCATCAGATAAAATAGTTCAGAATTTTATTCAGATTCATTTTGTTTTCCTTTCTTACTTTAAGAGAAGAGATGGTGTAATATTAGAACTGACTTTTATTAGATAATCTCACTTATTCATTCAAATAGGACCAGATGTCACTGATTTGTCTTCCTTTTAAACATCAGCATTTGGTCAAACAAATTCTTTACAACAAGCAAGGTTTAACTGATCAAGTCTGTTTTTTTTAAGTGAAATAAATCAAGTTCTTTTTAGTGAAATTTTAAAATTCTTTGGGTTTTAAGAAAGAAAAAGCCCCTTTTCAAATAATTTGGATGTGTTAGAATTTTTTTAAACGATCACAGATTTTCTTTGCAACATGTAAAACTTTAAAATCAGACATACAATCAGACATCTGTGTAGTTATTGACCACAGGTCATGAGCATTAGAGTTAAATAATAGAAAATGTTACAAAAATGATACAACTTTAGCTTACAGTCACCGCAATTGACTACAAGAGTCAAAATGAGGAACCAGATCCGGTTAGAACAAGATTCAAGGAGACATTCATGTCAAAGGGGACAGAATGACCTAAACAAAGATGATCTAACCTAAAAATGTGGGCTAAAATATCTAAAAAGACGGATTTCAGATGTGATTTTTTATATTCTTATTTTAACAACTCGCTACATTGAAGCAGCTAAATTTAAATAATGTCCAAATACAGTGACTACATTTACATGCACACCTCAATCTAGCTTTTGGCAGAAGTTGGATTAAGGATTAGCCCCCTGGCGAGAGGTGTATCCCAGTTTACATGTGACTTTGAAAATCGAATTATTGAAAGAAGTGCGCTCACTGCCGCTATGGTGGTGCCACGCGACCCTTCGCGGGGGTGTTCTTCCGGTTCGAGTCAAACAAAGAAACAGTTGCGTTAGTGAAAAAATGTAAAATGTACTGATCTTCCACTTACGCTTGAGTTAGCCGCCATCTTCGTCTTCTTCTTTGTTTACTGTTTTGCTGTTTATTGCGGCGCTGCCACCGACGTCATTTCCTGAAGGGGCGGGCCAGATAGTTCGACTAAGCAGCCGGGGCGTTTACATGCAGAAAGAATTTAATTTGAATCGCATGATCTGGGTAGCTTAGTAGGACTATTCAAAGTCCAGTTCAATTCGATTTTGTTGTTTTTTTTGTTTCCACATCCCTCAGGTGAGTCAGTTTCAGTTCCAGTTAAAATATACTCAGATACTACATTTCCTGAAGTTAAAGTCTTTCTAAATGACTAAGTGGAAGATTCTGAATGATTCACCTGAACTCCAGAAGAAAGACTGTCATTCTGAAAGAACATTATCTCTCCTCACTTCTCTGCTTTATTTAGCAGATTTCCTCTTCATTGGCATTTAGATCAGTGTAGGAGGGGTTTACTTTGGGATTAAATACTCAGAAGCTAATCTTAAAAAAAAATTATTGTCTTTTTTTCCATCTTTCCTTTATATGGTCACAAGATGGAAAGTAAGGAAACCACCATGACTTAAAACTTGAAAAACATTTCCTGTTTGGGGAAAACTTTCACTGATGTTTGTAGTGGAGAGTTTGCCAAAGTATTTTTGTCATCCTTAACTGCTAAATTTGAAGACCCATTAGTAAAATATTATCTGTTTTAATGTAATGTTATGTCTTACACTGTTTTTTAGGGTTAGTTTTGAAGTAATACAGAACCTAAAATGAAGTTTATCTCTTTTACTGTTGTGCAGATAATTTCCAAATCTGCTGTATTTTCCCATCAAGGCCTTGCTGGAGTGTCTTTCACTTGAAATAATAAAAAGCACTAGACTTTTATAACCAAAATTAACAAAAGTTGGAAAGTTATAAATTTTATGACATTTAATGATCCCAAAGAAGATGGAAACTTGTCAGAGATATTCTTGGAGATGATGTAATGTAGCTGAAAGCCGCCCTTTTAACTGATCTGGAATTTTAGGAAGTCAGGCTTTATGCAACAAAAATGACAAAGTATGACTGAGCATTCAGAACCACACCACTCCTATTTCTCTTTTACTTTTGTAAGCGTGACATGCATCATTTAATTTTCTTTTTCTTGTGAATAAGCACCAAATCCTTGCTGCCTTTCTGGGAACAGGGTATTCTGGAAATAAAAAAGTTTATTGATTCAGCTTTACATTCACATGTAAACTATATTATAGCAGCCTAAATGCTATCTTTTCTGTCTAAAGAGTTGTGAGAGTTGTGTCTGTGTAGGGTCTGGGGTGTGGTCAAACAACGAACATGGTAACGTCACACCTTAGCAACTCATGTCTTTTTTGAAATACTGTGTAAAGTATGAAATGCATAAAATAGGACCAAATAATGCAGGTTAATAGATGGAAGGCAGGAAAGCATGATCCAAATATTTAGTAGAAAAAGCGTAAACTGTTAAGACCTGAACTACAAAGTATAACAGCAAGATGACCTGATTATGAAACAGAAACTTATATTATTGTTGATGTTTTAAATTTGTTCTTGTGTGTGTGTATACATGTCTGTGTGTGTATATATGTCTTATAAACACTTGTTCTTAAAGAAGCCATTTCATACAAATTTCAGGACTTTATGGTTATTTCTTAAGTATTAATCAGTAATATGAAACATTTTATAACTAAAAAAACGTCAGGAAACACTGATTAACAGACCTTTCAATCTGTCTGCATTAAAATTCGGGTGGTTCCGACTCCTTCCATCAGGCCTCGAGCAGCAGCTCGTTCATATTCATTATTCTATTTTGCTGGACTCAGATTGGCTAACAAACTAGCCTATGAGAGCAAGGTATACTGTTTCCTGCCCCGCTGCGCATGGCAACGTCAGACGTCCTGTCTTCCTGTTTGCTACGTCATGCTTCAGCATTTAGCAGCAGCTGCTAAAAGTTGGGACAAAACAGATACAGGTCGTTCGAACTCGGGAGAACTCGGGTTTTATCGCCAACTGCGTAGTTTGAGAGATTAAAACTGAAAGAGAAGTTGTTGACCTGTTTCCACACCCACTATGAAGGTAAGAACACCTGTGGAGCTAAAATAACTGAAAAACTGTTTTCAATGGAAGGGCCTCTTTAAAATGTATGTGTAGTAAAATGAAAATGTGTTTGTATAATTCGAACATTTCCATTTACAGTTGTTATTTTTGTGGCAAACAGGAGGTTTGAATGATTGTGGATGAACTTCATTCATTCAGAATGATAATCTTCTTGCGTACTTCTGAAATCAAGGACACTATTTTACATTATGTAACATAACAGCTAAAACTTGCCATGTCTCTTTTTGGCTGAATGTGAATGTGTCATTTGACTACGCTGTGTGTTTCTCTCGGCATCTGATTTACAGCACCTCTCTCAGCCAATTGCCGGTGCATTGAGTTGCATTTCCTGTGAACCAACTTTGGAACTTACCTGATCCTGCCTGCTAATTTTGTGCACCTCCTGCTTGCAGCCTCTTCCTCTGCCTGTGTCTCTGACTTTCTCGACCTGTTTCTGTTTATCTGGATGATCTTTAAATGTGGATTGGATATTGATGCTTTGAAACTTTGAAAGACATGAACTGTTTGTGAGAAACATACCTGCTAACAAGAAGTAGCCCCCACACTTCGGGCTCCATTGAACTTGCTTCTAAAGGTTTATGATTCCTGCACTAACTTGTTTTACCTGTCTAGTCTCCTAAACATACAGCTTCCACTGAAAAAGGAAAGGAAAAGAAAACCAAGTCTGTTGTTTCTTTACTTCTGGAAATCCTCAACAAACATAATGTCCCCAGCCTCCTCAGTATGACAGTTAACCCGTTCACCTGAAAATATAAAGCAAAACTTCAACTGAAGGTACTCAAAGTCTTCTGCATATCCTCTCATTACTAACAGCTGCTAGCCATCTACAGTACATCTGCACTACAGACGATCCCAGAATCCAGAGATGTACCAGTCCAGAGGGATGTCCTGCTCATTCACAATTTACCATAAACATTTTTACTCCTTCAACCAAAAGTCTGGTTGTAGTGCTTATCTGTGTTCATTTTCAGTCACATGAACTGCACTTTTACACTCTTTTTTTCTGCTGTCTTGTATTTTAGCTCACAAAAAGTGCATCAGACTCCAGTTCTATATATTAACCTATGTGATGTCTTCTCATCTGCCAAACAAAGTGTGTCCAACCTTTTGACTAGTAGTGTAAATGTCTGCATTGACAACATCAAGAACATGTGAGAGCATGCAGAGTCAGTCTGTGGTTTCTGTTTCCTTTCCGAGTGCCTTTTCACGATCTTTCTAAAAAATGTGGATTTCTGATCAGCTGTTCTTTGTGATAGAAAACATATTTTGCAAAGAATATTTGATGACGTATCAACCTGATAGAATATCTTATGATATTTGACCCAATTTTCAGACTCATGATGGCTGATCTTAGTGAATGATAAAAATAATTTAATTAGTTCAGGCAGGCCTTCGTGGCAGACTTTATCTTATATATTTACCTAAAAAAGGATCCAGATGTGAAACTTTCTATGCATCCATGCATAGAATTGGGATATGAAAAAAAACTATGATCCAGCAAAGAAAGAGGACAAACAAAAGGTCTGCCAAGAAAATATAAACACAGATTACCAAGGCAACAAAACTAAGTATGAACTGTAGCACATACAAAAAAAAAAAACAACTACTACAGTGTAAAAAGGAAGTGGTACTACTAAATAAAACAAAACCAGATTTAAAGAAGCAGAATAAAAGGTCAATTACTCATGAAAACCAAAATTAAACTCAGACATGAATAATTATTAAAAATATCATAAAACTTTAAAGCAGAAGTTAAAGGGCATAACTCACTAAATTTGATATCTTAAGCTATAAATAAACACTACTGAAGAAATAATCTGAACTCATTAGAAGAAATGAGCTGAACATAGCTGTCCTGATGTAACCACAACAGTTGTTAAAACCAACAGTCAAGTGGAAATGATAGAATTCTATAAATTACCAAAGAGAGAAATGTTAAACGGTGTGATAAATTGTTGGATGAACAACTTTTTCTGCTTCAAAATGGTATTTAAACAAGGATGCAAACTGGTAGGGAAAAATAATACATACTAAACCATGTAATTCAAGGGAAGAATGCACATTTGAACCCGACAAGGCAGGATTACCTCCAAGGGACTGGGGCAAACATTTGGCGAAGAACAGGGAAATTTAAGGAGGAAAGCCTGGGAGGAAATAAACATGTGAAGAAATCAGATATTAGAAAAAAACAGTATGAGAGAAGTGAAAAATAAAACTACCTGAAATAAAAAAGTGACCAAATACAAAACCTAGAATATACATTTTTCCAAAGCCAAACCTAACAACTAGAAAATGGACTATGACACTAATACTATTTTTACATTTTTATCTGTGTCAGAATATCTACTATCATATTTTTGATGCTGAGTTATCGTGAATATTTGCAGTTTTTGCAGGCATGTCTAAAACAATTATAATTAAAATGTCCATATTTGTATTTTTTGCACATTTCTTTATAGACTCCATATGATAAAGTTTCTCTCTGACTAAAATATGATATTAGAATGTTTTAATATACTGGATTTTAAAAAATGTGGCTTTTACAATAAGTTATCAATATACTAAAAGAATAATTGACTTATCCATCATATTTTACACACACAGGATGGTAGAAGTATCCAACGTTTTTTTTAACATGTGGTTTTATGCTGCTTTCTGATTTTAAAAAAGAGGAACATGAATTTGGTGAGACTCAAAGAATACTTTTCTGCACACACTTGTAAACTGCAGTGAATCAAATGACTGAAAGTTTTAGAGAAGTACATGTCAACAGTTTATGACTCTGTTTATGACTTACATGTTTTTTGATTATTTTTCATGGTAAATATGCTGAAATGACATTTAGAGTAGCATGTGGCGCTAAAGGTCACCACAAAAATAAGGAAACATATAGTAAAAGGTCACTATAAAAAGCATGTCTACCACATTTCCACTTTTGATCTTTAAGCAGCTGACTTTATGTTGTGAGGTATAGAGTAAGTACAGCAAGTCAAAGCAAGTGTTTAATTCATTTTGCAACTTGAGCATTTTTTTCTTTGCATAATCACCTCGGGTGATGGCAGAGAAGCCCTCAAGGCAGAGTCAGCTCTAATTTAATTTCTTGGAGTTTCTGTTTTTGCCAAGAAAATCCCCCTTTCCAACATTTTCCTGCAGAAGGTATTTAAACATGGATTTCCCAGCTCCTGAGGCACTTTGCTGTGTGATTCATCTCTGGTCCAGAAAACCGCTTTTTAAGGATTAAATCACCTCAATGACTTAGCTGTTGCAAATAAACCATTTTTTAACCTATCAGTTGAAAGAAGATGCACACTATATGCAAAATGTTGAAAACATGAAAAAACTATATCAGTTGAGTAGCAAGACTGTAACATTCCCAGAGTCTTCAGATCTGTCCCTGCTTGTAAACACCCACAATGTTGCTGATCTGACACCCAAAATTCTTGTATTCTCCACCCATGTGTAACTTTCAGTACAGAACAAAGAAGTAACTAACGTATTTGGAATTGTCAGCACAAGACTTTATTTGATTTGTTATTAAAATCAACAAACATCTGTCTAACTTATTGAATCATTGTATATCACCTATTTATTGCTCCATATTAGTTTCTTAGTTTTCATCTCTGACCTTTGTCAAATCTTACATGTGATACGTTAAGGAAGAGTGCACAGCATCATTGTGGATGTAAAATAGAGCATTTCTATTTCGTAGTCATTCCGTCACTAGATTCATTTACTGTAGATAAGCAAACTTCTTCATGTAAAGCAGCAGTTCCTATGAAATGTGACAAAGCAGAACCTCCCCACCACCATCATGCTTTTGCAACATGCTTAATGAAACATAACTACAGTGTCATAAATCTTTTTCAAGTTTAAACAGTGCATGCAAATGAATAAACTAGCCTTAACTGATAACACATTGGTTATTGTTTCCAAATAAAAAGCAATGCTCTGACTGCATGTTCTCTGGAAATGCTTGTCAGTTCTTGGAATGCCTATGCTGCAGTCGTCATTTCAACTTTGGTACTTCTGTGTGGGTAAAATTGTCCTTGAAGGATTTCATAATGAAATGAAATATTATTTTAATGTTATTTTTATCATCTTCAAACAGATTTGCACTTTCAACTTTATTGTTGTTTTTCAGAAAGGAAATGTGCCTCCAGCTATCTTCTTTGTGGATGTGTGTTTTCTTGTCTCCTGGTAACATCAGTATCAGTTTTGTTAATTTCATCAAGGTGCTTGACGTCATCCAAGAAAATTTACTCCAACAAAATCCAATGTGTGCCCAAACAAGCGTTTTTGTTAAAGGTAGCAAAAACAAACAGTGAAAAATTTGCAAACAGAATGACATCATATTTGAAAGTGGTGCACCTTGTGAGACTACAAAAGGCCACAATATTGCATGTTATACAATGTTTTTTTTGTTGTTGTTTACAAGGTTCTCATTTGCGTTCAGTTGTAATGTTTTTTCATTTCATCCGGTGATCTGAAGTTAATGATTCTTGTATATATTTTTGGCCATTTTTGCCTCAAAGAATAGTACACGCTGTTAAAATTAAAGACAAAAAGCAGTGTTTAAAACAAAAACAAACAAAAAAATTGTGAGGTTTTGTAGTACACATGTTCTAAAACTGAGATGTTTTTATTTCATTGGCAGTGTTTTACTTAGGCTTAAAAAACAAGCAGCCAGTATGTAGATTGGAAGTCTACTGCTTCCCACTACTACACCTTCATTGTGGTTTTTGGGGGATGTAGTAAGTATTCTGTGCTTTCGATCATTCATAGAGTCATCATGTAACTCACCACAGAAAAACTCATGACTTTTTCTAGTGCATACTGGTTTAAACAGATCTCTGTGGCTGCCTGGTGTGTGATGTCTGTACACCAGAATGCACCATGGTCTCTCTCTGGTCTCTGCACTGTCCAATAAAACTGCAGCAGAGGCACAAGTAGAAAGACATGATACTCTGTGATGGACAGATTATCGAGGTGTTGTCCTGCTGCAGCATGTTGTAGAAATAATGACATGAGACTGTTTTTTTTCTAGATCACTGAGACAGAAATTTAATTGAAGCCAGTTTTAGTCACAGCAAGAACAGAACAGATTCTTATTGTTTGCATGTGTAGTTGCAGTAGTCACTAATTTCCAAAGAATTACAAGATAGGGCAATGGTTGATTAAATCTTTGAGAGTTGCTTCTAAGGCACGTCAGGGCATCAGCTCTTTTAGGCAATGAACATCTACAGCGTCCAGCTTCCTGGTTTGGGCAAATTCAATTAAAAAATATTCAGCTAGTTCCTGAAGGGAAATTAAATAAATAAATGGCTTCTCAGGTAGTTCCCTCTAGTCCATGCTCATCACCTGACTGTTCCAATTAAACCTACAGCTGATATTAAGTCAGTCAGGGGTGGCAATAGCAGGTCTTGTGGTAACCTAAGGGTCACTGATACAAATTCCTGATTTGTTGTTGTGTCTTTGGGCAGGACAGGTTACCCAGCTTGTCTGTGTGGTGGTGGTGGTCAGAGGGCCTAGTGGTGCTTGTGCAATCTGCAAAGGCAGCCTCACTTGTGTCTCTGTCTGGCTTTCAAACAAAACGGGCAGACAGAGTTTAAAAGGAGTGGCAAAAGAAAAGGAGTTTGTCAGCTGATCACATCTGCAGTCACCTGTTGGGGGCGGAGCATCAGAACAAGTGACATGAAGAGGTTGAACCGACTGATAAGGACAGCTGGTTCTGTTCTGGAGTCTCTTGAGTTGATTGTCCAAAGGAGGAGGAAGAACATGGAATCTGGTGATTCACTGCAAGTTTTGGAAGTCCCTTTTTTTAAGTATACATCAATTGTGTTTCTCAGACACTGTGATTAGTGTAATGTATGTTTTTTCCGCTTGTTACATTTGACTCAACCCCTGTTTTTAGACCATCTATTGCCTGATTTAGAGACTGGACAGCTGGAAAATCATTTTGTGTGTGGGAAGATGAAAAAAGCTCTGCAAAGGAACTTTGTTTTGGGCTTTTATTCCAGGCACTGGCTAGAGTTGCTCTTCGTCTGTTAAATGGTAAATGGCGTGTACTTGTATAGGGCTTTATTCAGGTCCTATGACCCCCAAAGCGCTTCACACTACAGTATGTCAATCACCCATTCACACACACACACTCACACGTTTGGTGATGATGAGCTACACATGTTTGTTGCCACAGCTGTCCTGGGACACACACTGACAGAGGCAAGGCTGCCAGACACCAGTGCCGCCAGACCCTCCGACCACCAAACAGGCAAGGTGGGTTAAGTGTCTTGCCCAAGGACACAACGGTCAGGCAAGATCTGGGCAGAGCAGGGAATCGAACCAGCGACCTTCTAGTTACCAGACGACCTACTCTACCGCCTGAGCCACGCCGCCCCTGTTATTTGAATTTGCACCAATGTGGAGGAGTGAGTAGAAGACATGACCAAAGAAATCAATATTCTTGTTTTGCACAGTTTTTATCATTTAATTCAGTCCATCAGTTAAGTGCAAAATACCTTTATTTTGAGGCTATATCTTTCAAATTGGTGTGCGCACTCTGCATGTAGTGCATGTTGTTAGTGATTTGTAAAAGCATTTAATACAACACAATTTCAAATCCCATGCATTTATTCTATCTAGAAAAGATAAATAAACGTGGGTTAATTTATAGTAAAACGTTTTCAAATAAATTAAGATTTTTTTCAACATGTTGAGCTGCAATGCAAAGATAATGCTATAATAGATTTTTGAACTCCATCTCACTTCTGAAATGCTGAACATTTGAACATTAAGGAATGAAATTAAATGTAATAAAATGCCAATCTGAATAAAAAAAATAACAAAACCAAATATATTCTAAAACTACTTTTTTTCCTGAAATTCTTCACAGATAAATTAGTTTGGGAATTGCCTCAACTGGAAAGAAGCAATTTCCAAAACAAAATTATGTGCAAATCCTGGGACTTAAAATAAGAAAACATATTTATTATAAGAAATATTAGACAGGGTATCAAAAATAAAGCAGGGATTTTGAAACTACACATAAAATTTCTCTTTAATAACACTAGTTCAGTAAAAAATGGAAGCATACAGTATAAAATATGGTTTCTGTCTTTCAAGTCTAAACAATAATTACTTTCCTCACACTTCCTAAATGACACTTCTCAGTTAGATGTGTATTGATTGCATTCAGCTTCTTTAGTAGTTTCTCACTAGCATTTCTTGCTCTAACTTTAATGAGAATGTCCAGAAGTTGCTGAATCTTTGTCGCAGTGGCAGAGGAAGCCCAACTACCAATCTGTGAATGAAGTTGAGACAACCTGAGCTCCAAACTTCCTCCCTGTTTTCTGCTATTCTTTGACGTGAGCTTGTGCACAATCCGTCGGAGCTTTTTGATGTTCATTTTATGGTGAATGAAGAAAGCTGGGATGATTTCTTTAAGGTACTCAGCTCCTTCTGCAAATAACATAGAATAAAACATTCAGTACAAAGGGCAATAGCAAAACACTGACTACTGTAGTAACAATGTAATGAATAGAACCATTTAGTGTTTTACCTTTAGAAAACAGAAAGTGAAACTCAACACCTATTAGTCATAAGTATATGTTCAGTTGCATTTTTATGTGCCTTTTAGTCACACAAATATGAGAAGTGAAATTTAAAATATCTAAGAGAACTAACCCTTTTCAAAATTGATATCAGAAGATACTTAAAAACTATTTTCATGATCTCATTTAAATATATTGTAAACACTAGCCTGATAACTGTATACAATCATTAACATCTCCTAGTCAAAATCAAAATATGTTATACCTTGCTACAGTATATTCATGACTTGGTGTCATGTACCAGGTCTGATCACACCTCATATTTACCTTTGTCTCATTCTGTCACATTGGTTTCTGCTGTGTCATTGTCCTGATTATATTCACCTGGTCTCTGCTGCCAGGCTGATTGTTCTCACCTGCCTCCGCCCCTTCCTAAGAGGGAGCACATGCCAGTATGATGCAAGATTGTTGTATGACCCTAGACACACATTCCAGTGCCCTTCTTGTTCTTGTGCTGTTGCGGCATTATCTCATAGGGTGCTTCTCAACGTCAAGGAACCTTGCCTTGATGCCTTGGTCCCATCCCGGTTGCCTAAGGGATACATCATCAGGGACCACCAAGGCGTGTTCCAATGTTCGCGTGCCACTCCGATCGTCTGCCGTTGAGCTAACTTACCAAGGATACATGGGAGGTGCCTTGCCTCGGTCAAAAATGTCCCATAATACAGTGTGGTATATTTAAAAAAGATAGCGGATCAGGAGCCAGCAGCAGTAACTTCGGGGGCAAATTTCCAGTTTAAATGTAAGTCAACCAATTCTACCTTTCACGCTTATATCTAAAATGTTTTTTTTTAGATCCAAAGCAGTTATACGGTTGGTTAGTTGCTTTGTAGTTGCAGGTTCAGGGGCTAGCTAGGTACTAACTCGTTTGCACATTTACTTTTATTTTATTTTTATTAGCATTTCCAGTTCCATGGCAGAAGGAATGCTACTATGTTACGGTACTATGCTACTGCAATGGATGGGACGTAAACAGAGCGCGTAAGAGGGCAGCCGCCATCACGTGAGTTAAGTCTGTTCCATTTAACCATTTTCTTTGACCAAGGAAGGAAGAGTCCTGCCTTGGTAGGTGAGGCCCCTTGGCATTGAGAAACACCCATAGTGTATAGATCCTGTTCCGAATATGACCTTGTCTCTGTCTGATCCCTTGGATTTTGAATGATCATTCGTCTGGATTTACTGACCTTGTTCTGTCCTGTGACCACGTCCCAGTCTGCTCCATGACTGACACAGAAGTCTGTCTGTCTGTTTATGGAAACAGCTTTCAGAGGCTCTGGCTAACGTTTGTTTATTGATACTGAGATTGGATGTTCTGTTTGGATTGCTGGATTTACCGTGCACTACCTTGGACTGAGATTTGAATTCCTCTGCAGCTCTGTCCCATGTCAGTGACATCATCACTGATCTCTCCGATCTGTTTTGTCTCCCTGAGTTCACTTACCTGTTTCCCTTCCAAGTTCTGTCCCATCAACCTGTGCATGTTGCCTGTTATCTGAAGCTTCCTGCTATTAGAACAAAGATACTTACAGCCGTGGCTCCGCTGACCAAACCATATCATCAGCTGCCGTCAGTTCATTTCCTCATAACATCTCTCAAAGTGAGATGGTAATCCAAGTCCACTCAAGTCATTGTTCATAAAATTACTTACCTGACACATACCTGTCCTCACCTTGTCGCAGTTGTTACAGATGATTCCTGACCCGGATGAGTTGAGAGCTGCTACTATATACCTGAAAAAATACAACTTTAAAATACAATCAGAGATTCTTTTATATGTTCAATTGCTACCATTTAAATATATATTACATTTGGCTCACATTTTTGTCATTGAAAGTTTTCTCATTTGTGTGTTTGATCATCATTTACTTTGGAAACCTATGTAAATGTGCTCACCTTTGAGTTCTCTACAGTTTGCACACACACTGTCGTGCCAGGTGGAGGATCTCAGTACCAAATGTAAACCTGCATCACTGCATCTCTTGCGCTGCTTGCAGTCGTGTTGAGCAGATGAAATGTCAGAAAAGGTGTCATTGGAGCACAAATGACACACGGTGTCATTTTCAGCATTACCTGCAGGAAAAATCACATGCATGAGATCTTCCAGTGTTGCAAGAATTATAAAGCAATTTTTAAGGCTCTGGGACCAGCTTAGTCCACTTAGAAACGTTACAAGACCAGAACTAATGCTACAGAGTCCTCATATCAAGTTGTAGTAAAGGTGAATAATTCTGGCAGTTTATATTTCAGCAATTAGTTACTTCAGATCACTTTGGCATCACTTTTAAAATCTCATACATGAAAAATCAAACAAACAAAAATAAAAAACAAGAGAAACATCCCAGTGGCAACATGGAATGAATGATGAACTGTTAGGCAGCTGACACAATCAAAGTTATCATATGTTCGCTTTTATGCATGTTCACCATGAAAACATTTGATTTGAAAATAAGACCGTATAATACAAAGTCGAGCGTTTTACATCAGAACAGATCTGTTGGTACCTTCAGTCCGCACTCCTTGTCCGGATGGACACTCGCTATGCTGGACGCACATGTCGTAGTCCTTCTTGTAGAAGTAACCCGGTTTACACTCGCACTGACAGTCGCTGCTTGCGCTGCATTTCTTCTTCACCACCTGGTTCCGTCCACAGACCCCACAGCGTAAACATCTTCCCACGTAGTTCCAGAATTCGGTGAACGAACCATTTGGACACGGAGCGCATTCGCTCCTTTTCCCCGTGGAGCAGCGAGCGCGCAGGAAGGTGCCCGGTGGACAGCGCTCACACTGCAGGGACATGCCGGTGACCGGGTCCCGGTGGAGGAAGGTCAGCGAAGAGGACAGTCCGTTCACGGACACGGTCACTGGAAGCAGCACCACTGGAAGAAGATATAGGACAGACGCCTACAGAAGGGTCGAACACAGCAGCAGAAAAAAATGGGTTATTTTTGGACAACAAATTAGACATTACATATTGTAGGCAGATCAGAATGTAACTATGGACACACTATTGTAAAATATTAACAGAAAAAAGTCACTCATTCAGAAAGTAACTTGATTGCACTTCACATTCATCGTCTGTCTCAACCTACCATTGTAGATGGATGTGGCAACTGGACCAGTCTGTCAGGAGGACGTGGCTCTATCTCTCAGTGCTATTTATGTCAACATTTTTTTTTTTTTTGCCAGGCAAAATAGGATACTTCCCTTTGATCTTTAAAAATAGCTACAAACAACAGGTGGGAGGAGGGGTTGGACATACCGCACAAGATATGAGTATATTTTATATTTATGAGTATAGTATTTATTTTGTTTGTTTCAAACAAGCTCCACTTGTTTACAAAGAAATTTTACCTTCCGTTGCTGAAAAAGGAGCAGGCAGAGGGTTTAACACCTGCCCCCCTCCAAAAATACACAGTTCAACATCTCACCACTAATTATGGGATCACGTATCCTGTAATTAGTGGTGAGAAGTAAACACAGGTAACAGTAAACACAGGTGGGGTCAGGTAGACATTAAAATGAATAAAACTCAGCATTGTCAATAAACTTTGATAAAAACTCAATTTTCTGTATGTACATAGTCAAAATAAAAAAGTCTGAACAACTTATTGTTTTTAACTGGAAAAAAAAAATGAAATCTGACATTTTTTTTTACCTAAACAGGGACTAAAGTCCAAATAAAGGACAACATTTGTGTTAATGGACTGGAATGAAGTAAGACTGAATGTGTAGTACTGAATTAAATAATTCATACTATAACTTTTAAATAATAGTCAAACCAGGTTGGGTCTGTCTGATCTTGGAGGACAGAAGGTGTGTGCTGCAATCAGGAGAACATTACAAGAAAAAAATAAAAACACAAATATTGATGGATAAATCTTTCAAAGTCATAACACCACCTCTAATTGAGACATTTCTCCTAAAATATATTTACTGTAACCCTAAAACTGTCACATGAACTCCAGGCGCAGTTACATATCTGTGTGGCCCCTGGCTCAGAATCACATGCTGTGGTTCCCTCTAGTGGAGAAAGATTGTACAGTTTCTAACCTTGTGTGTGAAGAAGCTTTTAGTGAGATAATTTCGTTTGATTAGTCTGTTTGGATTTTTGCATGGTGGTGCAACATCACAGTAAAAAGGTCTGACATTTAAATATGTGAGTAATGGGAAAAGTCTAGCGGGAGGTTTCCTCCGACTAACACCAGCATTCAATTATTAATGTTCAGTCAAGTTGGTTCACAACCCAAAATGCAGCCGAACAGGTTGGATTGCAGTAAAACAGATTGTTTACAATCAAGTGAAGTGAAAAGCAAACGCACACACAGCAGGAGGAATAAAACTGACAAGAGTTAGTCCAGATCTTCTGTGAGATTAAAGCAGACTTACTGACATGTGAGGCGCAGACTGGATCAGTGTCGGGTGGCAGAAAACAAGGCCAATAATCCAAGAGTCCAGTATCCAAATCCAAACTACCAGAGAACAGGCTGAGATGAAGTCAGGAACATTCAGGACAATGTCAGATACAGAACTAAACTTTAACAAGACTTGACAAAATAATAGCACAAGCTTGTGGAGCCGACAGCTTTAACTCAAACTGACAACAACATGCTGCCAGCCTGCAGCTTAAATACTGTGGGATGTAACAAGTGAGGGCAATGAACTAATGACAGGAAGGACATAGACTGGAAATACCACTGCTGCTGCTGCACACCGCTGATTCATGACAATTCATGAATTTGAAATACCAGTCAACAATTTGAAATATAATGTCCCAATGCATTCAATGATTATACCATTACATTGTTTTTAAAGTAGATAAAAGAAAAATGCTTAACACCAGTTATATGTGCTTTAGTTTTTCTTTTGCACAGTTGAAATCTATAAGTTCAAATATTAAATAGCAAAATCCCTGATTTTCATAAAAAAGTAAACACTGTTGCACCATTAGTTTCTGGTACTTAGAGGTCTGAGGTTTGTCAACAGTAACTGCAAACAAAAACACAAGCACTATACCAAAATGTTAAAATTGTGACTATTTGCAAGCTGTTTGCTCCAGCCCTTCCCACAGGTGGAGTCTGTTGCAGCTACATAATGGGCTGAACCTGGTAGCAGCTGACTCTGCCTCTTTAGCCTATCAACACGCCACTGTCTCTCAGCCAGTGTCAATAGTCTTGCATCAATTCTAGTATTCTGATTTTTTTTTTTTGTGAAATTATCTTCTAATAGATTTCCTCCAGTGCTGCAGTTGTGCAACGTGTGATCCATCTGTGGAAATTTCCTGTGTTCCACCAGCTGATGATCAGAGATCTTCTCCTGTGAAGCAGATCATCTGCTCTATCTGTTGAAATAAAAGGAACTTTACCGCTTGTGAGAACTCTCCATCCCTCATTGCTGCTACTGTGCTGCATATTTTCATGTTCTCTGCTAGAGAAAACTGCTAGCAGCTATTTTTATTGTTATCAATGTTGTTTTGTTTTAGATTTTAATACTTACACATGTGATGTGGTTTTTAGTGTTAGTGTTGCAATGCAGTTTTAAGTTAACCAGTCAAATCAAATCAAGTTAATTTATAGAGCACTTAGAATGACAGCTGACCAGAGTGCATTACAGGAAATCAAGAAATAAAGCAAAATAGAAAATACAACAACAAACAAATACTTATAGAATATAGGTGTTGATACAACTGAACAACAACATCAATAACCAAAAGCTAACTTAAAATAACTAGTAGTAAACCAGTGTGAAAAACTTAACAGTACATATAACATGATTCACACCAACAGAGGTCACTACTGTACAACTTTCAGCAGTAACTCGCCTTGCAGACAAACTTGTGCTGAAACAGTAGATCCTCTGAGAGAAAGTGAGAGGAAATAGCAACAGAAAAACAACTACATCCTACATATCATGTGCACTATTAGTCAAAAGTTTGGTCATATGTTCCCCTTGAACTGAACATCAAAAAATATGAAATAAAGTAAATTAGTTTATCTTTAAGAAAAAGAAAAAACTGCAGAAGCACAGAAAGGTTTCTCTGTGCTTTCAGCACAGAGTTAACTATGCAGCAGTGCTTTTCCACTGCTGCAGCACACGTCGGTTATTGCAGAAAGGTTTTATATGCCTGAGCCTGCAAACAGAAAGAGGTAAATACAAGCAGAAACAACCTAGACTGTTGAATTGTGTAGTTGTGTTATGGAATTTTTTGTTTTCTTTTAATCTGAGTGAAACTTTCATCCTTCATGCAGCACTGTCAGCTCAGTGACCCAGAGGGAAAGTCTGCACAAGAAGGAGGATGACTGGTGGATGAAATCACAGTTTTTATAATGTTAGAATTAGCTACTGTTTACTCAGATTCAGAAATGTGGTTGGATTTTGTTTATTTAGTTTATTTTGGGTTTTCTGCGGTCACAGAATTAAGTTAAATATACAAATCAAATAATACGATTTCAATTCGGTTTTATTTATATAGCTCCAGTTCATAGCAGAAGTCATTTTAAGGGACTATGCAAAAACAAGTTAAATTTGATTTCTTGTAATAAGTAATTAGAGAAAAGAAAGTTGTAAAATACCAATAAGTAAACAGTTTTTTATATAAAGGAATCAGCAGATTGGTTTGAATTTGTATTTCAGTACAATCCTGAACAGCATAAACTGGAGATTTTTAAGAAAATTAAACACATTGTGTAACAGGCTAAAAAAAGATTTTAAACAGTTACTAAAAAACCAAAACAAAACAATTTGTATCCAATGTATGGTTTTTAATGGTCAGTATTTGGACAAGCGTTCAACTATCTAGATATTAATCTTTTAGGGACCTGTAGCCTACTATACACATACTTATCATTTTTGATTATGGTAATTATTTCATTATTTACATTAATCAGAGAACAATCTTAGTAGATATTTGTTGTTATATTGAATTATGAATGAGTTTATTTATTCTGAACATAAAATACGAAAATCTTTGAACAAAGTAGAAAGTTCCGATCATTCGTCACTAAATTAGTAGTAGCCTAGGAATTTCTGGAATCCCCACCTCCACCCACCACAAAGGTTTTGTATAAATAATACTGAAGATTTGGAGAAAGCGTCCTACCCTTGACGACCGATCTACACTCCAACAACATGGTAGGTGGAGACTGACGCATACGTGCTGCGACGTGCTTTGGAGGATCACATGCAGCTTCTCTAGGCAACACAACGTCACGGATTCCTTTCGTCTCCATTATTTTCATATGAGCTATACTCTGTTTTATTCACTTTACTCGCTGCCAATTCTAATACATTTTTATAGCTACATTATTGATGCCCAAATAACCAAATATATGTTGTTTTCTTTTTTCCAGCTGTTTGAGTCTCTTCTTCCAGTGGTGCTGCTGTTGTTGTCAGCGATCGTCTCCATGAACAGAGTTTCCTCTTCGCTGACCTTCCTCCACCGGGACCCGGTCACCGGCATGTCCCTGCAGTGTGAGCGCTGTCCACCGGGCACCTTCCTGCGCGTTCGCTGCTCCACGGGGAAAAGGAGCGAATGCGCTCCGTGTCCAAATGGTTCGTTCACCGAATTCTGGAACTACGTGGGAAGATGTTTACGCTGTGGGGTCTGTGGACGGAACCAGGTGGTGAAGAAGGAATGCAGCGCAAGCAGCGACTGTCAGTGCGAGTGTAAACCGGGTTACTTCTACAAGAAGGACTACGACATGTGCGTCCAGCATAGCGAGTGTCCATCCGGACAAGGAGTGCGGACTGAAGGTACCAACAGATCTGTCACATGTTCTGAAGTAAAATATTTCTCAGGAAGTGAAATTTGTGATAAAAGTGAGTGTTTTGTAAAACTTCACCCGGACGGTTTGATTAGCCTGTTGAAAACTCTTATTCACCTTGAAATTACATCTATTGTAGCGTTTTCATTCGTTTCAAAACATTTTCTTATCAGCCTCTAAGATAACCTAGATGTTTTTTTCCACGGTTTCAACATACCATCACACAGACAGGCCTTTAATCAGGCTGATTATCAAAACAAAATTCATCTCCCAGCTGGCATTGTGTTGTATTTTTGCATGGGATTTCACAACATCCATTAAACAAATCTCCAACATCCCTAATGTCACAATTTATTTCTAACAATAATAAAAAGACTTTTTACACTGAGGCTTGTTGCGGCATGAGGCAGACTGCAGTTATACCACCAGAGAGAACAGTGTGTCTAAAATTGTCCAGTTGCAGTTTCTATAACGACTGAGTTAATTAATTTATTAATTAACAGCTAAAACTGTCACATAACACTTGTGTGTGAGTGAAAATGAAATACAGAGCTAAATTTATCAACAAATATGTTGTAATGTTAACCAGGACAACATGTGATCTGTCTCCAGGTACACCACACAGTGACACAGTGTGTGACAACTGCCCCAGTGGCACTTTCTCTGACATCTCATCCAGTCATGACAACTGCAAACAACACAAGAACTGTAGTGATGCCGGTCTGCAGTTGGGGCTAAGTGGTTCCACTTGGCACGACAGTGTGTGTGTCAACTGCGGAGAAGCTAAAGGTAAGATCCATGGCTTGTAAAGTTTTTCAAGTGAATAAAAAAAGCAGTAAGATTCACGTTATGATCAAGTGCATCAAGCTGCAATGGTTAATATGCAGCACAGTTAAAAACTAGTTCACAAAAATGCCATCTGAGGTCTGACCTAGTAAAAGTTAAAATCTCTCATATTTGATTTGAAGTGTCTTTTAATATTTGATTCTAGTTTTCAAAAAAGGAGATTGCAAAAGCAATTCTAAACCTGTTCTAAACCTGTTTTATCTTTGTCAGAACAAGTTGAACAGGACTCAAAAACTCCTTTATAATAAACATCTAATTTAAATTGTCATCTTGCCCTGTGTTGACCCCTAGATGAATATCATAATATCAAAAGCAGTATTGTTCAGATAGTTTGTAGCTGTTTTTATTGTGCCAGAAGTATAAATACAGAGATTTTGTAACAATTTCCATTATGGACAATTTTTTATATTCTCAGTATGTGAAAATACCAGAAAAAACAGATTTTTTTTATCACTCTGACAAAGCCTTTAGTGGATTTTTGGAGTACTTTTGTCAGTAATACCACAAGCACACAACATGTTGAATTGAATTATTCTGAATATTTATTCTATCTGTTTTTTTTGTAGATGGAGCCGATTACCTTAAAGAAATCATCCCAGCTTTCTTCACTCACCAAAAAATGAACATCAAACGCCTGCGTCGAATTTTTCACAAGCTCAAATCTGACAAAGGTAAAGTGGAAGGAAAAAATTCAGAGCTCGGCTACTCTGAAATTCTTTCCCAAATCAACACATGGGTTTCCACTACCACAGCAGATCAGATTAAGCAGCTTCCGGGAATTCTGCATCAGATTAATGCAAATTTTCCTGGTGACAAACTACAAGAGATGCTGAACCAAATCAATACGCAACGGACTGTTAGCTGCCAGGCATGGAACATGAGGGAAGTAGATTTAAATTCTGTCTAAGGTTACTAGGTAAAGTTTGTATGTTTTTTTTTTAATGCACTTCCAAAAATGAAGAATGGCACGACACAATTTACCCATTTCTAGTTGATGTCCTGAAACTTTTTCTGAGTTACTTCTCATGGCAGCCGAGATGAATGAGTTTGTTGAATAAAGTGCTCCAGGATCATGCAGGCAATGACCACTGACATAGAGAAAAGCTAGAACAGGAATTTCTGTCTTTTTCCTTTCTTGTAAAGGGAACCTGAAAGCCTGCAACGCAGTCATGTTATAGTCTAATTTTGGAGCCAGAGTCTGTATACTAGAAAATCACTCATTCAATTTCACCATGCAACAGCTCATCCTTATGTAGAGGATTGCTCCACTAGTACCTAAAATGTGTTGCAATATGCATTCACTTTATTTCTACTCTGTTTACTTTTGTACAGCTTTACCATTTTTGTCATGTGTGCTATAAATAGGATGTTTTGCTGGATGTTATGTGACATTATTTTGTGTCATATTTTCCTGTTGTGCCATTTCTCTTGTTGAAGTTTCACATAGTTCTAACCTCCATCTACCTGCCTGTAATCATCCTTCATCATACCTTTTTTAATCTTTACAATTGAAGTAACACTAAATGTGGTGTCTCATTTGCCTGTTTCCATTTATTTTATGGGTTTACATTTGTTTTGAAGTTAAATGTGTAAAATGTTTTAATTTATTTCATTTTTATGAGGGATGTTGTCATCGATGTGGTGCACAATGTGGAAACTTTGTTGGCATTTCGTTCATGTTTTTATACATAAATATAATATAATTGCATGCACATATATAATATATATCTGGATTTAATGGTGGCCCTTGCTGTTTTCACTGTTCCTTATATGTAAATAAAAGGTACATGGCCTGTTTTTGTATTGTACTTATTCTTCACCACTCAAAGTGCTTTAACACAATTTATTTGACCCACTCACACACAACCCAATTTGCAAATTGAGGAACTACATGGGATTCAGTGCCTTGCCCAAGGACACTTTGACATGTGGTCGTCTTCTGATTGGAAGACGTCCGTCTTCCATCCTGAGCCACAGAATGTTTAGCAGCAGTCTTACAGTGAATATGACACCTATGATTAGCTTAATTTCAGGTTGGTGCTCTTTACAGAGCACATAACTGAAGACAAGATTGACTGGGATCATTTAATTTTTGAAAGGATTTTTTTTTTCAAGGACATCAGTTTAGAAACTTCTTTTATGGACTGGCAATCTGTACAGGTGTAACCCCGCCTCTCATCCTGTGAAAACCTGTTAAATCCTGTGGAAAATACAAAATCAATAGGCTCCCAACGTCTCTGCTCCTATTTTTAATCTGGCTGAGTGAGATCATTTGGGTACTTTGTGCTGGTACATCCTGGCCTAGAAGCAGTGTTCTGGCCGACATTCCAGGTTAAAGGTGGGATTTAAATTGTTCAGAGCCAGGCTGCCCAACTAAAATCGCCTGGCTTCCCTATGCAGAACGGCACATGCGGGCAGAAGGAATCGGTAGCACATCTCAACAGGTAGCATATTTCAACAGAACACCTGTTTTAGCAATGGCTGTCTGAGACATTATTGTTTACGAAAGCAGAAAATATATTGATTACTTCTTTAAGTTAAACTTAATATTTATTTAGGAGAGCAGATAGTTTTGGTGCTACGGCTCATCGTAACTGAACACTTTTAATATAAGATAAACAGATTGAAACATTAAAATAATTAGAACAAAATCAATTTTTCAAAAATCAAAAGCTAAATAAATAAAGTTGATTGGATAACAAGAGGTGCTTTTAGTTCAAAGTGGACAAACATACAGTGGTTTAAGATGGATATTTGGTATGTGAATACAGTTTTCATTGTTTTCGTTGAATAGCAGCTGTGGGGCGAGTCTTCATCATCAATAGCTCTGGAACCGGTCGGCTGCTGCCTTGGTAAAAGTCCAGTCCTGTAACCCACTCAACATCTCTGACCCGTGCCTGGTGAAACCAGATGTGATCCTCCACCCAGTGGGATTCATCCTCTGCACTCTGTTAACATCAGGTATAAACAGTTATCTTTTAAGAGCTTTTCTTAACTTTAACTGTGTATTTGGATGAAAAACTTCTGAATGACAAAGTACAGTGCATCTAAAAAGCTGGTTTGAGTTCCTAAAGATGGATCAAAAGATGGATAATGTGAACAGTGACTGATGACAATGTCAAAGTAAAAAAAAAAAAAAACATACTGTTGAAAGCTTCAGCTCAGACCAGAAGCTGTTTTAGAAAAACCTGCAAATCCAAGCTTGTCAGGGTCTGTGAGCTGTGGTTGTGTGTTTGTGTGTCGAGTGCGTCATCTTCTCAGGATAAGATCTTCGCTGGAGAGTTGGAGCAGGCTGATCATCACCAGCTGGAGGACATCAGGCTGATGAGGAGCGGGAGCGTTCTTAAGCAGCTTTTCAGACGATCAGTCATCCCCTAGTTGTTGACCCAAGTAGTAACTACAGAGCCACTTTCTGAGATTTCCTTGAGTAATTCAAAGTAGTATTTCCTAGAGTTTAGATGCAAAGTGTTTTTGAGTAAACTGTTCTTCTCCAGGACACATCTCAATGCCTGCACTCCATTGCTTCTCACCCTGCCTGCCCACTCTCTGGCACCAGCTCACTCGGTACACCTCCCTGGACCATCTTGCACAGCCGCTACACCGAACCTGCTCTCCCCCTCGCACCTGTCATCATCCTGTCTCACCATGAGTCTCCTCTCCTCATGTGCACATTCACCCCATTGCCCTGCTGGACTTGAAACTAACATTTCATATCTCCCACGGAACCTGATCGTCCCGAGCTTCCAGCACGTTTGCACATTCCATCACTGTATATATTTTGTAAATAAACCTGTTCACTTTTCACCTGAGCTTGTTGTTCATGTGTGAGTCATGCATGTGGGTCAAACATCTCTCTGAGGCCATGGCAAAGCTAACAAACATTAATTTGAGAGAGTTTCACAAAATGCTGCGTGGGTATATTCCCATTAAACATTATCTTCACAATCAAAGAATAAACAAAAGCCTGTTACAAAAATAATAACGTGTTTAGATTGGTTAAACAAGTTGAGTTTGTTGGTTATCAATTCCAGATGAACTTGAATAACATGCTTTCTAAAAGGAAAGGGTGCTGCTCCAAGTCTCAGCTTGATGTTTGTTGATCATGTCGAGCAGAAGTACTTTTGTTCAAAGAATCAAGTTAAATACATTCAAAATTCATGATTGGAAATAAATTAAACAATTTCTGGTACTTCTCCAAACCAGAATTATTCAGCTGTAAATATCATCCAGGACCACATTGGTGAGAGTCAGCTTTTGAATGTGTTTTGATTTACTTGTCTGGCCCGGCGGGTGTGTGTTTTCTTTTTTTAACAAAGGAAACTTATGAGAGTAGAGCTTAAGAACAAACTCGTTTAGAGGATGTACTGTAAGTTTTTTTTTTTTTTCCAGGTCTTACTTTGCAACTTTCCATGTTGTCAGCTCTGTGGGGTAACAGGAAGGACACAGTCTGCAGCTCATTGGTGCAGGAGTTCACTGGTTGACCTGAGTCCTTGCAGCTTGTCAGCACCATAAAGTAGTGTGTGGGAATGGAGATGTTTGTATTGGGTATAAACCTGGAGTGACACAGAAAAACCCAGTAATTTCCAAAATGTTCCATATACACTCCCTTGGTTTAACATGATGCATGAGCCTGGTAAACTCCAGGCTTCCGACTTCAGCTGAATGTGGTTGATGAAACTCAAGGCTGTTCCCATAGGAGATTAGAATGAAATCAACAAACAGTGTAGATTCAAAAATTAAAGACTGCTGGAGAGAATTTTGCCTGCATGATATAATTAAAGTTTGATCATAATTTCTACAGGGTTTTTGGGATTCATTACCGATAACAGTGTTTTTATCACTGGATTAAATAATGAAATAATCATGTTAAGATGATTATTTCATGTCCACTGTGACTGAAAGTTGAGCCGAACTAACTGCCTGAAACAATATCACTGAAAATCCCAAAGTGATGAAAGCCACCTTAAAAAAATATCCCTTTAACCGTTAATGGACCCTCAAATAAATGCAACACTGGGGATCCTCGGCTCAAAAAAATGTCCCAGGGACGATTAAGGGTTAAAAGAAACAGCAATGTTGAATCACTCTGTTCAAAAAGAGCAAAAAAAAAACGATTTGACCTACTCTCTATTTCAACTTTTAAAGTCTAGATTTCAACGCCGAGTCTGTTGGAAAACAAGTCATATGAGTTATTTGTGGGGCCCACAGGTTTTTTTAACATAAACAAGCACAGAAAGAATAATGAGGTTATTTCATTGTAAACGTATTTAAAATAACAAATACACATAAGACACGTCCATAACTGGATAATTGTGCTTATGATTTGCAACTAGAAGAATTGGCCACATTGGAAGGCGAGTGTCTGCATTTCTTTCAAGTCAAATTCCTTGTATTGTGCAAATGATACTTGGCAATGAAGTTCAATTAATTCTGATTCAACTAGATGTAAAATTGTTACTTTGTTCACCCCTGCATCTGGAAAAAAAACAAAGTAACCTCGTCCTATTCTTTGCTTTTATCTAAGAAGTAGAATAAAATAAAAAGAAGGGTAAAAAAATCATTCTAAATTCTTGGCTTTTGTATCCAGAAATCCTTTCAAAATGCAAACTTACATAGGAAATGTATTTAGAATGATTGTAATGATAATCAAATTAGGGAATGGTGCTTACTGCTGTATCTGCTCTGGAGTGTCATAACGCCCATCGTAGTTGTAATCAAAGACTGGACCAGTCACTACATTGATACCATTGTATGTAGAGGCATATTTCTTCAGTAAAATACCAAAGACGTAATCCCAAATCTCTGAAAAAGAAGAAAACAGGACAAAATGAACAAAGTCAAAAAAAAAAACAACAATGAAACAAAACACAAAAGAAACCAGTCCAGTGTCTGAGGGTTTGCACGGGTACCAAACCTGGACTTACTCTTGAATTCAGGGTACATTGGGACTACGTTACTCATCAGTAAAGCATCATACTGCTGGTCTGCTGTCATGTTCAGATCTGTAAGAAAACAGCAAACAAATACCTTTAAAAAATGCAACAATACTTTTACTGTGGTAGGATCTTAAGAAGACATTTATATGTGGTGGATTTATTCAATTCTAAATAATTCTACTCTTTGCCAAAGAAACAGCCTGTACATCAGATTTTGGTTCATAATCACCACACCTGACTAATTGTCATCCCACCCATCAGTATCATGTTGGCTGAACCTTCACAATACAAAAAGCATCTACATTATGTATAGTCCCCAGCCAGTATTATCACTTCTTATCAGATTATTGTGAGCGTTGTCAGCTGTTAATTAAAGCAGAACTAAGTAAGTTTTTTCACCTCAATAAATGTTTTCTAGAGTCCCTGTGGGGGTAAACAAGGACTTGGCGGGGTGATTCGTGGGTCCCTCCCCTCCCTCCGGGGTCTGTGTCCTGAAAGCAGCACTTGCAACTTTCAGTGGATCGGACCCGACTAATCTCGCGAGAACAAACCTGCTTTACGGCACTCACACTCACGTACATAAATACAAGCATGAAGCCCTTGCAGTTGTTAGCAACGCCACCCTTAGGAGCGCAAAGATGACAATAATACTCACCTGTCGAGACATTTTCTTGGTTTTGTTTTTCTTTCTTCTTGCAAAAGCGTTCTCTGCGCGTTGTTGTTGGGGGGGCGGCGGCGGGGTGGAGGGGGTGGGGGGTGAGTGGGGGGGGGTCTGCGGCGGCGGCGGGGGAACGTTACGACAGTGAGCTTTCACAGGGGACCAGTAGGGGGAGAGCGAGAGCAAAACTTACTTAGTTCTGCTTTAACATCTATTATATTTGTATCTGTTTTCAAATGTTCACATTAAAAAAAAAATCTGGCTGTGATCATACGTATGTTAGTTTCCTGATATTGCAATGAAACCAGAGCCTCAAGTTTAACAGACAAACTCCTACTGGGTTGAGAAAAGGTCAAAGATCACTGATCCAGTTAATCATTTAGTTTTCTTTTGTCCCAACTTCCTGTAAGTTAGGTTCTCGTCACTTAAACAAGAAATGTAACATGACAACAGGATTTGTTAAACCGAAACCGGGGGATACCAAAACAATGTGACAGAGGGAATCCTGTAGTGACGTGAGTCTTTTTAATAACAAGGAAACAACTGACTCCCGTGACTTCTTCACACAATGAAAGTCTGTCATTTATTTTTAAAGCTTTACCTGTTACAGGTTTCAGGTCACAGAGCGGAGAAAACAAATGAGTCTTTATAAGGACAAGATACAGTTGTGAAAAAAGAGTAAACAATTTAAAAGTGCTTTTGTTTTGTTCCCATTTGGCCCTCTGAAAAATCTGTGGTATCATGAGGGAGCTTGTACTATGTAAATATTGATACATACTGGGTGGATACAAGAAGTTGTGGGTCCATTTCCCAGCAGCTTCATACTGATCACATCTGGGACTCTGAACAGCTGGCAACCTCACGTCAGCCCTCAAACAGTCTGGCATCACTGGTGGCAGTGGTTCTAAGTTGGCCTAAAAGAATTAGAAAAGGATGCATTTAATTTAAAACCATGCAGATAAAAAAAGAAAACATCTGAGCTGGTTTTGGCTCCTAAAACTTTAGCACAGAAAACGTTATTCAACATTCAGACATTCAGTTATAACAGTTGTTTGTTTTAAATGGAACAGTTCCATGTCAGTGGGTGTTAAAAGAAAACAGAAAAATAAAAACACAAAATGATCCAAAAGCAATAGATGATCGAGGATATGTGTACCGGTGGAAAAGAACTGAACAGGATATTCCCAGTCATGAAAGTTATTCTAACTTTATCCAACCTTTTAGAGTCATAAAAATTCTCTGTAAATTTTCTGTATTTTTTCCAATCTTAAGTAATGAGTACAGGATTAGTAAGAGGTTATGGGATGTTTTACTCTTTAAAGCTTATCCGTTAAGCAGTGATTTCACAAATATTCTGAATTGCATATGTAAAAACACAAGTGGTTTCTGTAGTGCAAACAAGCCTGATAAATGGGGCCATTTGTTAACTCCCATAAAGTAATCAGTTCTACCACATCTGAGTCACAAAAAAATCATCAGAAATTCCCAGAAGTAGCTCTGAGTTCCTTTACAAAAACAGGTTATATATATAAAAAAATGTACATGCTCTGAGGGCATTTTATGTAATTTTGGCCATTTGCTTTAAATATTCCGTGTGTGCAAAGGTTTATAACTATGCCTTTATACAGTTGAATTACTTATTTTTCTGAATATTTTGTTCTTAAAATATGATCTTACAGGTTTATCAATGGTAAAAGAGCTCCACAGAGGCATAAAGGCTTTGTGGCTGTAGGCGCTGACAAATCCCTGCTGGTGGAGGATGCAGTAACTCTGATCAGGCTGCAGCATTTGAGGACGACCAAACAGGAGGTGCTTCATCTCTGCATTTGACACTAATAGAAAATATATGTGATAAAGTCAGAAAAATTCCACAATAGCTGCATTTAAAAATTATTAACCAAAGCAATTTGAATTAAAAAAAGACCAATTAAAGCTACTCACTTTCCTCTGCCGTCAGATTCAAACGGGTGTTGGTGACATTTTCAGCCTAAAAGTACAGAAAGGTTTAAAACAAATTACATTTAATCACTGTTTACTTTTCAAATCAAATATGAAAGGAATTATAAAGGAAATTTCACATTTCTACATCATCCAGAGGAAGACCTCTGCTCACATGACACTGGAATGGAAACAATAAAAAGTAATATAAAAAAATACATTTAAATCATTGCAAAACTGATCAGATCATGTCAGGCTGCTATCTGAGTCACATTTTTCACCAAATTTGTTTAAAGAGGCCATTTCATACAAATTTCAGGACTTTGTGGTTATTTTTTAAGTATTAACCAGGACTATGAAACATTTTATATCTAAAAAACGTCAGGAAACACTGATTAACAGACCTTTCAATCTGTCTGCATTAAAATTCAGCTGTTTCCATCAGGCTTCGGCAGCAACTCGTTCATATTCAATATTCAAATTTGCTGGACTCTGATTGGCTAACAAACTAGATTATGAGAGGAAGGTATACTGTTTCCTGCCCCGCTGCACATGGTAACATCAGACGTCGTGTCTTCTTATTTGCTACATCTTATGCTAACAGCTTTTAGCCAGCAGCATGCTAGGCATGGTTTCATCTGCGGGAGCTGCCGAATACTAATGAACAAAGGAGTTGTGACGAAACAGATACGGGCCGTTAGGACTCAGGTGTTATCGCCACCTGCATAGTTTGAGAGATAAAAACTGAAAGAGAAGTTGTTGACCTGTTTTCACACCCACTATGAAGGTAAGAACACCTGTGGAGCTAAAATATTCAACAGAAACCTCAGAAAAAACGTTTTTAATGGAAGGGCCTCTTTAACAAAATAATCTATGCAGCTGATGCAAATCCATCCATTATCTATACCCAGTTATTCTGGGTTACAGCAAGCAGGTGTCGATCTCCAGCTGTCATAAGGCGAGAGGCGGGGTTATACCTAGACAGGTTGCAGGCACAGGCATAGTGTGTTTTCAGTCACAGGTAATTTTTTAAAAAAAACATTAAATACATTCTTCGATCTAAAGAGAGACATTTAAATTAATAGATGATACAGCAGGTGTTTTTGTTTGGGTTGTACTTGGTTTCCCAGCACTTGATGCGTTCAGAAACTGGCGCTGGATAGTTCATCCAAATGAAACTAGACTTTCCTTATGACATGATGTTAGTGTTTGTGCTCAGATGAGTAACTATGACATAAACTAAATTACTATTTCACAAGGCATTGAGCTTGAAGCAATTTAACCTCTGTTCTGATTTGTAGGAAACAAAACCGGTTCTGAGGAAGCACTTCGTTGTTCAGCACATGAAGAGAGAAAAGGTGTGAGAAACATATGACAACATTACTTAGACTTAAGCCTGTGACTCAAGTTTTCATAGTCTTAAGTGCATAAAGTGTGTGAGAAAAGTATGTAAATTGGGAGAGTGAAAAGAGACATTGCAGCCCTTAGAATTATGGAGACCTAAAGACTCTACCTCTTAATTTTAGAGCAGGATGATAAGAATGAGCTGGTGATAATACTCACAATGCCCAAGCAGGAGCATCCCAGGTCATCCACAGGATGTAGGCTGAGCAGTGGACACTGATTGGGTCTACTCTGCTCTGCAGGGACTGTTAGCGTGTTGTACGGCTTTCTCAGGACGTGGTTCATGCTTCCATGGGTCCCATTGTTGTCAGCCGGAGAGATTTCCAACACATCTATGTGAAACATTTAGTTTAATCTTGTAGGTCAGAACAAGAACGGAGCATGTTTTTTTATACATTGTGTGTTTTTTTTTATCATAATCTAAGGTTTTTTAGCCTGTTAAACTCTGCAGATTTGTTTGAGAACCTCAGAAGCCCTTGATCTCAAGGTCACTAACGGGTTTGAAAAGTTGAAGCCTGATTCACATTCTTTAATTTTCAACCTTCATGGAAAAAAGTAATCTTTTATTCTCAAAGAACCACAAGGAAAACCTTAGTCCGTGAGCTTGAATTAATGGTCTGTGGTCATTCAGTGTGACACGTCTCACTAACAGCATGGTCATGACCAAAAATGGCCCATGACAAGTTGGAAGGAGTGATGGGAATTTTCTGAAAAAATGATCGAGTCTGATGACAGTAACCAACAATTACTAACGTTTCCAACTCTCTCCTTTACCTCATACTCATTTCCTCTCTTTTTAGAATGTAATAATAGGAGCCAATGCCATGTTTACTTTTCATTGATGGACTGATCTCTCTGTGGGATATTTGCAACACAATTCTTCCGTGGCGAGAAGCCATACAGTCTGCTATCCATTACATATCCAGTTTGACTGCTTGACACAGATCTATATATTTTAATAATAAAACCAGATTTTCTCTTTTTGAGCCATTAGACTGATACTATATCTATGTTTACCCTTTCTGTTGATTAACATTTTTACATTAAACATTAGGATTCCTGACTGATTATCTGACAAATAGAAAAAACTCACCACACATGAGGTTGTAGAGCTCAATGTTAGAAAATGGTTCAATTGTCAATTTTTGCTGAAACTTGGGACCATAGCTGAGAAACATGGCCTGCAAAAATGAAGACAGAAAAAAAGTGCAGCTATACTTGTGTTTTGTAATTGAAAAACAGTTTACTTGATTGTGTCAGGAAACCTTACATGCATGCTCTCAGCGTCGTTGTCATAGCCATGATTCCCACCAGAACAGAATGTGAGTGATCCTGGAGCTCTGTTGAAGGTGGAATGGATGAAATAATACATGACTGTATTTAACATTTTTCCCACAGCAAGTCGCTGCAATTATGTGATTTATTCTGGATTCAGAGGCCAAGTGAAACTGTCAAATTTGAACCCATTTCTGCTGCTATGCCAGCATTACCTTCTTCTTTCAAGAACATTTGCGTAATTGTCCAAAAACTAAATTAAAGGTTTTACAAAAGACAACTACTACATTATTGTCATTGGGCTTCTATGATACTGATGTCGTTTAAACTTAATCTCTGTTGCATTTGTAATGTTGGATTCTACAAGGCTCTAAGCGTCTGCTGATGTTGTACAGTTCCAACAGTAAACCACTCTGGGTGGGTCCCTGTTAGGAGCTGGTTTATTTATACTGCCATGCTTTTATTGAGAGCAGGCAGTTTTCTAAGGCAGTAGTGTGATCATGTCAGAGCCTGGTGTGTGTGTGTGTGTGTGTGTGTGTGTGTGTGGGTTTGTATTTCTGACCTCCTGGGGACCCGTTTCCTGACTTTTACTATCTTTCTGGGGTCCGAGGGTTCTTGTGGGGACCGAAGCCTGGTCCCCATGGGGGGGAATCCCCTTTTTAGGGTTAGGGGTTAGGTTTATAGGTATGGTGTGAATAGAGTTTTAGTTAGTCTTAGGGTTAGTTATAGATCAGTAATGGTTAAGGTTAGGAAAAGGGTTTGGGTTAGGTATAAATCTTGTTACTAAAATCAATGGAAGTCAATGGACGGTCCCCATAAGGATAACAAAACACACTTGTGGGTGTGTGTGTGTGTGTGTGTGTGTGTGTGTGTGCGTGCGTACGTGACGGAGTCGCACCTGAGACCCCGCCCTCGGTACCTTCCACTGTAATGTCTACTGGTTCTTGTTCTGGGAACTTGCAGTGGTTAGCTCTTAAATCTATTTATTTATGGGGTGTTGTGTTATGCTTTCTATTCCCATACACTTTTCCAATATAGTTCAGTATTAACTCTGGGTGGGTCTGTTCTCTGCCTTGATCTTAGCTTCAAACTTCCTCCTACATAAAGTATGTCCAATTTTTTTGCATAAAAATGTCAAAAGACATATGAGAGCATACAAAAGAACTCCGACTCAGAGTGAAGGTGTTCTAGAACCGAAAATCTTGTAGATAATACAAACAGGAACAGTATGATAAATACCTCTCAAATAGCCATTTAGGCTCAACCAGAATGTTTACATCTTCAATGCGACGACTGTTGGCAAAATGGAGGCGCTTTGGCAGGTGTGCCTTCAGGTATGGTTTAATCTTTTGGTCAGGCTTCTTGCACTTAAATCACCACAAAAACACAGATTTTATGAGGAACATTGCGCTCCTTAAATTACCCAGAGCTGCTATAAATAGTGTTTTTATACAAAGTCTCTTTTTTATACATAAACTTTTTTCTGTTTTAACTGAAAAATATTTTATTTGCCAGATGTCAAATTTTAGAATAATGTTTTCATTGCAGGGATATTAAATACTTACAGTCATGTTGGCCACAAGTCCAGCTGAGTCCACTGTTGAAGTATGAACACTTAATGTCATTGATGGAATTTAACAACTAACAACTGACAAAACACTGTAAATACAGTGGACGACGGTTATATGCACAACCTTGGTGCCCAGCAGTTTTGTGCATATCAACGTTGTGTACATTTATCTGTCAGTGGTCATTTGGACTGTAAACACGGGTAGCAGTGTTCAGTATTAATAACAGATAATTGGAAATGATGTCATAACACAATTACAATATATTAGGAGAATAAAACTCTCAAACAGACTGAGTTATACTTGTAAAGCAGATGCAATATGACAGTAACAGATGCGCCAGATACGCGTACATGGACGCCACAAGCAAGACATGGGAGAGCAGTTTAAACTCACACACTGTGTCTTTGTTCTTGGCTCTGATGCGTCCAAACGGCCCCTCTGTGACGAAATAGTTGCTGATATCTCCCACCATTTCCTGCATCACCTCCTTCCTGTCACAGCTGATTTCTTCCATACCTACAAAGTATTTAAGTTTTGCATGAATCTACAAGATGTCATTGACAATTTTTTAAAGAAGAGAGACAAGCAAGTAGATTTGCACTTTATATTCATTATTCAAAGGCGGTTGAACTGAATTTGGAATTAAGTCAAACAGGTATGTTGCAGTTTATTTATTACTTTTATTACTTTTTCATATATATTGATTTCTTTATCCCATCAGACCTTCATTTCCTGACACAACACATGGGCGTAAACTCTGTCAGTTTTAATCTATAAGGGTTCGGTTGAAGCAAGACTAAATAAGCATTAATTTGCTCAGGCCCTCCATTTTGGTTTTAAAGAGACCATTTCACACACATTTCAGCATTTTGTGGTTATTTCTTGAGAATTAACCAGTAATATGAAACACTTTATATCTAAAAATGTTAGGAAACACTGATTAACAGACCTTTCAGTCTATCTGCATCAAAACTGAGCTGGTTCCCAGCTGTTTCCGTCAGGCCTCGTTTTCCCAGCTGTTTCCGTCAGCAGCTCGTTCATATTCATTATTCGGATTTGCTGGACTCAGATTGGTTAACAAACTAGCCTATGAGAGCAAGGTATACTGTTTCCTGCCCCGCTGTGCATGGCAACGTCAGACATCGTGTCTTCATGTTTGCTACGTCTTATGCTAACAGCTTTTAGCCAGCAGCATGCTAGGCGTGGTTTCAACTGCAGGAGCTGTTGAATACTAACGAACAAAGGAGTTGTGATGAAACAGATACAGGCCGTTCGAACTCGGGAGAACTCGGGTGTTATCACCACCTGCGTAGTTTGAGAGATAAAAACTGAAAGAGAAGTTGTTGAGCTGTTTTCACACCCACTATGAAGGTAAGAACACCTGTGGAGCTAAAATATTCAACAGAAACCTCAGAAAAACTGTTTTTAATGGAAGGGCCTCTTTAACAACTTACAAACCTGGAACTTCCAACCCATGGTCCTCTTTTAGATGGAAGGTGAAACATTTGCATGAGACAGAAAGATAAGTCCATTTGCTCTTTTTTTTAATGTTTTGGATTTACATGTCATGGATGACTGAGAATCTTGTTGAAGTTTAAGAAGATACAAATACACTGCTTATCTCAATCAGTTAGTAAATACCAATTAGAATTCACATAAAAACCTTTATAAAAAAAAAAAAAATCATTGAAAACTTTCTCAGGCTGCAGCCATGACAGAATAAATGCATAGAGAAAGGGGTTGTGTGGAAGCTTTATGATTATGCTGGATGTTTTGCTTTACCATGGTCAGCAACAATGATGATGTTGAGACAGCGATGCAGATCAATCTGTTTTAAGCCGTTCATGAGCTGACGCATTATTTTATCCACACCCTGGATGGATGAAATGACCTGGAATTGAAAATTGAATTTATATTTATTAATATTTTCAATGTAGTAACATGACACAATAAACCTACTGCTAAAACTCTCAGGAAAACTGATAAGGTTCTGAGGAATGACTTGCTGAAAACAGTCTCATAGCCTGTTTTCTTTTGACTTTCCTGTAAGTGGAAATCAAAATTTAGCTTTTCCCTTCTTCTATTTACTTTTCTTTACAATTTTCACTAGAGAATGTCTCATTCTTCAAGCTTTGTGTATGTTTCCTTGTAACTTGGCTGTTAAAGGGACTGATGAAGACAAACAGGATGCATTTGTTTTGATAGCTGGATATATCTGCCTCCAAACACGCGCTTTTAGTGCCTTCTCTTTTAATGCACCGATACAGATAAACATTGTGGACAGGATTCTGAAGTTCACCACGCTTTGTAGCAGTTTCTCCAGACATTTCAGTTTATCATGTTGGAAACATTTCATTATTACAGCTTGCTTGCAGCATCAGGGGACAACAAGGCTGTTTTGATCTTTCTGCAGTCTCCCCGACCATCGGAATGACATTTAAAGGTGCTGTTGGAATCACTATCTGCCTTTTATGATAATACATTTTCTAAACTATGTAATCCATCATCATTTGATGTCTCCAGAGAATCCTGGGTCTGCCTTCCTATTGGAGTGCATCCAGAGGGCATCCTCACCTTACTTACACACATAAAAATACATCACTAATACACTAATTCAACTGAATGAGAAAATATATCCAAACATTTAGGTGGTGGTGTACATCAGAACTATTTCTTATCTTGGTCCACTCTGAACTTTTAAATCATTAGACAGAAATGGTAGTAGTTTCATAAACTACTGACCTGATGGCATTTAGGTGAATAAAGTAATTTATGTTTAAATATCTTTAAACAAAATATAATAATAAATATAATATCTAATATTATCAAATATCTGAATCCAGACAAGTCCAATTGGTTTATTTTATTATTATTTTATTAGTTTATTGGTCTTTTAAAATGATGTCATGTCTAAGTCAAATTTTTTCATGGTTCATTCATATTATTTCTTCTAATGACACATCGGCTTGTTGTCAGTATCTAAGATACCAGATTGAAATACCTAATTGGCTGCAGTGTTTCTGTATGAATAACTTCCTTTCATTTCTTTTCCTCAATGACAGCAACACTTTGCTCAGCTGAACTGGTCATGCGGTTCCGGTTTTGGTCCCCGGGAGCAGCTAGTGTTTATTCTGCTTTATGTTTTTATAAGTCTGAGTCATGTAAAGACTTGTCTCAATATTTCAGTTGTCTGTGGTGTCAGTCATTTTGGAAATATGCTGCTAACCCAGTTTTGTGGGTTCAGATGTAAAACCAATATGATTGAGTTTTTGTTGCTCAACTCAAGTGGTAAAACTCCACTTATAAGTGAAACTGTCACATTGACAGGCAAATGCTGTCATTATCTGACTGGATTTGAGGGTGGGGATGTGTCCTCATTCCCCCCCAATTTTTATAGCCCTTTGATCTCCAAATTTGTTCTCTCTCCTGACATTTCTTTGTCTAGAAATGAATTATACCAAGAGTAGGAGCTCATACACAAAAGTTCAACTTCAACCATGTTTTAATGTTTTTAAAGCAGTTTTGGAGTGAAATTGTTGAATTAGAACTGTTTCATTTAAATGGCATCTCAATCTGGATCTGCAAAATAGTGGAAAAACATGTATATGTGGGCTTTCTAAAAAGAGACCTCAAGGGCAGCTCTTCTAAATTAAAAAGCAGTGACGAGGCACCTGAAGAATGCCAGAAATCAGAGGTGATTCATCAACAGAGAAGCTCCTGATTGTCAGACAGGAATAAAACCAGATTAAAACTGTCCCTTTGATCACAAAAACATTCTGCTCAAGTCAACAAGATGTTACGGTCAACAGCATCAAAAGGAGCAGAACAATTTAAAAGCACTAAAACCACAAGGTTTCCTGAGTCAGTGCAAGGTTATTAAAAACACATAAAAGTACCATCTAACCCTTTGGCTTAAAAACTCAACTAGAATTTATCACTATTGATGAAAATCTAAGAACTGATTCAAAGTCTGCTTTGCTGTGTGTACCACTAAATAGCTTAAATAAAAGCCAGTTTTTATGTGTTTTGTTTTATGTTTTATTTCTGTTTAGCTCAAATTCTGCAAAAAATACAAAACACAAACCCCCAAATCTGCACCAACAAACCAAATAGATATGTTAGAGTCCTGATCACAGCTGGTAAGTGTGTCTATCAAACCGGTTGAGTCTTAATTCTAAGTAGTGAATATAAAATATTGTGTGAATTTAAATGAAGCCCTTATTTTATAGAGAAATGGCAGTTTTCTTCAACTCTTATATGAAATATAAATGTGGCACCCAGTATTACAAAAAGACTGGAACATTATAATTAAAAAAAGACAACTTGTTTTTAAGCACCTCAGTAAAAGCACAAAAGTTCTGTTGAACTGAAACTGGTAATTAATTTTAGTAGTCACTATTATTTACCTCTGGGACTGGAAGTCAGGTTAACTGTTGATTGAATAAAATAATAGCAAAGCAAAAGGCAGAATAATCCAGTTTGAATTCCCTCTTCAGAGTTAAACTGAATGCAAAGCTATGTGATATTTAGGTTTTAGGTTTGGTGAAAACTGCAATGGGGAGGCAGGATTTTTTTTCTCTGAGCTGAAACTATAAATGACATTTCTGCAAATTTGGATTTGACATTTAATAAAAAAAATGACAAGGCAGCCATGGAAATCAGATGTCAAGCAGATGTTTATGAAAAGCTTCTCAGTTGGCAGTAACTTCAGACAAATTTAGGCTCCTTAAAATGAACTAAGCAAACATCACTACATTCTAACTTAGTAAAAGTTAATCTAGATAAACAAAAATAAAAACAAAAACAAAAGACTGTGTTTAAATTTTTAAATACATTAATGGAATGACTGTTTCTTCGCATAAATACAGTTTGTTGTTATAACCATTTTCCACCTTCACTATCTGGATCTGTTGTGTTTATCAAAACCTCTCCCAGCTGCCCCATTTACGTTAGAGTAATCCATTAGTTACGAGTATTTAACATTAACTGTCTTTAAAGTCTAAACTTGAGTCACTCAAAGTAGAGATGGCAGGCATTCCACGGCTGTTAAAACATCAACACCTCACTGAGACGTCAGAAGTAAAAACATGAGCTCAAAGTTTCTCTCATTATTAAACATGGATCATTGAAACACGTGCTAAACACAGCTGCACATGTCTTTGTGGGCAGTGTCGTCACTCTGAATCACGACAGCATGACATTTGGCTGCTTCCTCCTTTTTATTTCCGAAGACATTTAGAGCCAACAATTTTTTTGATTTCGAAGTTCTCTTACTCAGAAATTTTTACTTTTGAAATGTTATTTTTTATTATGTTTGCTTATTAATGTGATTCAAGCTACAAATAGAACTTTGGCATAAGTAAAAAGTTCTACTGTAGAAACAGATTTTCAGAGAATGCTATTGTCATATATGACATTATTATCATAAATACTCTGTTTGGTAATGTAGCTATAACCAAGGATTTTTCAATGCATTAGATATTGATGAAACACTGTCTTGCTTTTCCATGGAATACATGTCATGCCACTGCACTGGAACAGTTCCAGATATAATCATCTGAGATATGTTCGACACTCCTAATACATTAATGTTTTATTGTTTTATGAGAGATTTCAACAGAATCTAGTCTATAGTCAGAGTCTATGAACTTCAAAACTGATTAATTCTACTGACAGTAAAATATTAAAAGAGCTGTTTAATGATTAACTGTTTTTTTTTTCTTTCTTATTATCCTGCAATAAAATCCGATGAACTTACCCCTCCGCTGACAGGACCAAAGTTGTGTCCAGATTTGTCAGGTTCCTCCAGGTACAATGTGTAAAAATCTGGTCTGAGAGAAAGATTGATTTTATTTGAAATCATATAAACACAAAATGTTATAGTTGTTCTTTTTTTACTTATGATAATGTGATAGCACTGATCTGAGCAGAGGAACCAACCTTTCATTATCTGGCAGCTTCAGCCACTTCAGAACTGTAAATACTCTCTCTTCAAATGGAACTTTTCTGAAAGAGATTTCAATAAGAACATCGTTTACATCTGTAGCTTTAATCAAGATGCTTTCAGTTTTGTATAAATAATAGAACAGAACACACTATTAATTATCCCAGTCTTTCAGTTATTGTTTTTGCTTTCTTGTGTGTCTGTTAATCTGTTTCTGTTACCACTACTACTTCCTTCTCACACCTGATATCAATTTGCTAAATATTACTTCATTAACCTCTCAGTATAAGGTGCTCTCACATTTCAGCTGCTCTGTTATGCATATTCGCTCTGTGTGTTGGAAGTTTATCACATCATTACTTGCCTGAGATCTCCCCATAAGTACAAGCACACACAGGTACACACACTTTGCATGACAAGAATGTTCAAACCAAATACTCTTTGTATAGCCTTCACTCATGAGAAAGGGATTAAACAGTCACAGTGAATTAAATTTTAACTTGAGATGAAGTTGAAATATTTTCAGTTGGAATAAAACATATTTTCCAGTAACCTGTATGACGTCAAAGGTGCTGCATACCTTATCTCATTTAGATAAACACGCTGTTTATCAAGATGAAACTCTGAGGAACTTAGTAGTTCCAAAAACATCAGCGCTGCATCAATGACTGTTATCTTAGTAAGGAATGGAAATAAATATGCCCTTCTTCATATGTGAGACTGAAGTAAAAGTATGAGTAGAAAGAGTACCCTATGGAAATAACCTGAATTAGATTAGAAGCTGAATAAGTAACAAAACATCTGCCAGGAAAGTTTAACTGAAAACAAACCATCCCACACACTGATACCAGTCTCAGTTTGCCTAACCCTAACCGTTCCGCTTACTCACATGATCAAAGATGTGCTTACTATATGATCAGCTTTGTCTTTGCTCTGTTACCATGACTTTACTTTATTGGTGATCAGTGTTAATTTTGTTGACTGAAATATTTCGTCATAATTTTAGTCACGAATATGTTTTTGCGGACGAAAACGAAACGAAAACTAAAACAGACGGCCCTATTTGAGACGATTGTTATGACTAAAATTATGTTGATTTTCGTTGACAAATAAAAGACGGCACGAAAATAGACAGTGACGAAATCCAATCAGAGGAAAAGAAAGATGCAGAGAGGAATCAGTCAAAAAAGCTAACAGCTAGGGCTACTGTGAAAAGAACCAATCAGAGCTCGGCTTATTGAGCGGTGAGCAGAGGCTTCTGCAGTTGTTTGAGATGCTCCCGGGAAGACGCCAGATGAAGCGTGGAATGGTAAGAAAATGTCCATACTATATTGCAGTTGTTAAATTAATACTTCAGAAAATATACTTATTTTAGTCGACTAAATCTACAATTGATTTTAGTCGACTAAAATTAGACTACAATTAAAACTAGTTTAGTGACTAAAATTGTGACCAAAATTGTAAAGAATTTTAGTCAAAAGACTATGACTAAAACTAAGTTAAAATTTCTTGCCAAAATTAACATTGTTGGTGATTTACTCTGTTTGTCAATTACCAGCAGCTGTAAATATGGTACCTGTTAGCATAACGCAGCTAATGCAATGTCTGAATATACCTGTTTCTTTGCAATATTTATTGCTGCTATTAAAAACACTGCATGCTAGTTATTCTGTTACTTTTGTTGTTCTGTTGAGTGAACACTGTTTTCACAACCAAACACTGTGGCATTACGGAACTTCATGCTGCTGCTGTTGAAAAAGAAAAAAAAATAGACCTTACTGTTGGATATCAATTTTGCAACAACTTTGACAATTTTTGGGGGGAAATGCTGCTTTAAATTGACAGTTATTGTCTGATTGAAAGGGAAAATAATGCTAGAGCTGAGTCATTATTACAAGCTGTTAAATCGTTTCTTCAGCCCCTCTGTGGCCTACAGAGGGTTTGTTTTGTACCTTCTGAACAGAAGAATCAGGGTGTGCATCTTTTAGTCTGAGATGAAAACTCTTAAGGTCAATTCAAATTAACAGCAGAAGGCACATGCCCTGGAACGCTGCTGTGGTCACTACCAAGGATGTATCAACCTGCTCAGATTACACATAAGACTTATTTTTTTCCTGCAGTATTTAGGCAGATACCAAGGGATGTTAAATTTCAGACCTAATACCACATCACTTACTTTATCCACACAGAGGATGTTGGTGAAGTAATCATCTTTAACACTTCTCTTTGCATCTTACCCATCATAAGGTTTGTAGATGTGGGGAAAGCTCCCATTGATTTTCACATCTGATCCAGGCCAGAAGAAGGTCCCGGACTTTAGACCATTGTAACTTGCTGTATGCCAAATCTGAGGACAAGAACAAGAAGAGCTTTTCTGCAACTGATTGAAGCACTGAATTGTTTTTAATCAAGCTATTTATTCAGTATCAGTGATACAAAAAAAATTATTTCT
This sequence comes from Pachypanchax playfairii, assembly GCA_006937955.1. Classification (NCBI taxonomy): domain Eukaryota; kingdom Metazoa; phylum Chordata; class Actinopteri; order Cyprinodontiformes; family Aplocheilidae; genus Pachypanchax; species Pachypanchax playfairii. The sequence goes on from SSNP01000048.1 coordinate 2,258,899, forward strand.
GAAGAAACATATCCAAAATCTACCCTGCATGAGTCGCTGTGAAATAAATACTCACAGGCTGCCCAAGATACCAAGCAGGGTTGTTCTTCTCAGAATTCGATAGGCTGAAACTAGCATCAAACACTGGGTCATACATATTATTGTCAATCAAACCATTGGACTCTGGATAAAGACCCTGAAATGAATCAAAATGGGAGAAATATGCATATCAAATATTTGAATCTAATCCTCTTGATGAAATAAATCCCATATAAACAACTTTGGGATGAATTATGCATTCCTCGAAGTTGCCCCACATACTTGTTCTCCTACTATTTGTTATGATAAATCCTGTATTTCACACATGAGATGCGGGCTGACAGAAAGTAATATTGCTCTAGTAATGAATGTGTATTACACATTAATGATTAGTTTTATGTTGTAGTGAGTCATGTTGCAAAGCAAAGAACTATTTGTATGCAGCATTTCTGGCATGAAATGTGTAAACTGGTTTTCTCTGATTGAATTTGAATAAACGTTTTCTCACAAGGAATTCCTAAGAAATTCTAGGAACTTTCTGACTCAGAGCTAAACAACTACAGCTGAGTCAAATATCGTAGAGATTCCAACAGGTGAGAAAATCATTAAAACTTCACAAATTTAAAAAAGTTACAATGGCAATACTAAATTAGTTTTCCTGTTTTTTTGTTTTTATTTCTTAATAATCAAAACCATGTGTTTTATGTTTCCTTATCTATTCCAACATGCAGGTTAGCAGAAATTTAAAAGGTTTTATTGGGAGCAGACTGAGTGTTCTTACCGTAACAATTGTGTAGTGATTAGGAAAGGTCTTGCTGGGAAATGCTGCCTGCATAAAGGGAGCTGAGGTTCCACAGTTTCCTGCAGATTATAAAACATGTTAATGCCAGAAGGCCACTGTAGATACAACATATGCTATTGTAGTGTTCCTCAGAATACGGGTGTGACACTGTGTGACTGCGATAGTTTTTGATTTGTCACGTACACAGTTATACGTAGTATAATGTACTGTTCATGTGGGATAAATAAGTTCAAGCAAGGTCATACCATGGAAATTGACTAAAGGCTATTACTGAGGACACATAACAGTCATTTAATGAGGAAGAAAATTCCAAAGAAATTCTTTGTTGCATCCCTTAATCAAATCAAATCAAATCAAAAATACTTTATTAATCCCCGAAGGTAAATTAAATGTTGTTGTAGCTCAGTTCTTCTTTAGGGAGCCATTGTAGAGGGTTCTAGCTGTGGACAGGAAGGATCTCCTGTAGCGGTCTGTGCTGCAGCGGATCTGGAGAAGCCTTTGACTGAAGACACTCTGTTGTTGAGTTATTGTGTTACGAAGAGGATGATGACGGTTCTCCATGATGATTTTCATTTTCCAAACATTCTCCTTTGGACAATCAACTCAAGAGACTCCAAAACAGAACCAGCCCTTCTTATCAATCTATTCAACCTTTTCATGTCTCTTGCTCTGATGCTCCGCCCCCAACAGGTGACAGCAGATGTGATCACACTCCCCACAGCAGATTTACAAAGAGCTTCAACATCTTGCTGCAAATGTTGAAGGATCTAAGCTTCCTGAGGAAGTCCAGTCTGCTCTGTCCCTTCCTAAAAACAGCATCACAGTTGTGTCTCCAGTTCAGTCTGTTGTCCAGGTGAACACCAGGTATTTACACTCCTCCACCACCTCCACTTCTTCTCCCATGATGGAAATGGGTTTTGGTATGTTGCTTCTCTTCCTAAAATCCACAATCATCTCCTTTGTCTGAAAGTTTCTGTCTTATCAGAAATCATGCCTCTCTTGCAATAAACAGGCATGTGTATGTGCAATGAGCACATCCATTTTCTGTAAAGGGTTAGTGTTGTTCCAGAATAAAATTAACATTATGAACAAAACATGTTAGAAATTTACTTAGTTTATCCAGAACAGGGATGAGAGCACTCCATGTCTGCAGGTATTCGGCTCTCAGTCCATCCAATGACACAAGAAGCAGTGGCTGCCTCTTAAAGCTGAAAAAAGAGCATCAAGCAGGAGATAAATGGGTTTCATACTGACCTAAACATGTTAAGATGCAATTACTGGCACTGAATGGAAAGATGCACTTTGAAAAGATGTGTGCAGAATTTCTTTCATACAACTGACAGACATTTTCAGCGGTACTACAAATTCTTACCTTGCTGGACATTTTGGGGTTGACAAGTCCTCACATGTGTCTTCTACCCACTCTGTCTCTCCTACAGCAAGTTGGAAAACATAAAGAAATCTGAGGAAATGCTGCATTGAAATGACTGTATTGTTTTGCAGTTTGCTGCATATCTTTAATTAAAATGATCTAATGATGGGTAGGCATGTGCAGTTTGGATTAAACTGGACTTCTTTTTTAACTCAGTATATTTGTGAGTTACTTAATCCTCTCATACATAAAGGCAAAGTAGGTGAGAATCAAAAATCTTTAAATGATGCATGACAACCAGATGTTTTCAGTGTACAGTGATATAATTCCTCACACAAACTAGTCTTGCATAGTTGCATATTTCCTTCAAGCATGTATCTTGTCAAACATTTTTGAAGCGCTTCTCTCTGTGCTAACCTCTGGATGATTTATTACAACAAATAAAAAGTAAACAGTCTGTCATGAAGGCTAGAATTTGACAGTTGGCTGCAAACAGGAAGGCGTATAATCGAACACGTTTTAATGATGATTCCAAGGAGCAAAATTAACTACAGGCATAACTGACTTGACCTGACTTGACTTTAACTGAACTAAACTTAACCTGGCAAAACGAAAGCTTTGAGATATAGTACGTGCACAAACACATGCACATAAATATTCACGGGCGTGACAAGAACAAAACATTGGACAGACAAGGAAAAACAGGTGGCACACATGAGATAATTAACATACCAGGTGGAAAACATGAGGCTTAATGAGAAGGGGCTTATAAACAAAACAGCCATTATGAGATCAAAGATTTTGTTTTTCTACCTGTGCTGCGTTATTAATAACCTTTTGTATGTTTTACAAACATTTTAACCTGGATTATGACAACAAGGTTTTCATAAAACCACCAGATCATGTGAAATCAGAAATATTGCTAAATTACATGCCTTGCATAATTTTTAAACAGGTTTTAAAAACACTAACAATTTAGAGAAAAAATAAGAACAATGAAAAGTTTACAGTTTATTTGCATTTAGATGAGTATGATTAGTATATGAGGGATTTAGGAGATATCATCAGCCTTTCCTCTTATTTGCCATCTGGTCATTTAACAATCTTGACAGTCTTACCATAGCAGATGTGTTTGTAGTTGGTGCAGCAATCTCCTGCAGACAGACAGTCATCTGAGCAGTGACATTTACTCTCGGTAAGCCTCGTTTCACCACAGCGCATCTTCGTGCATTCCCACTGCTGAGCTGAACCAAACATTTATCATGTTGAAACAAGACTGAAATTTGTTACATTAAATAGCATGAATCATGTTAATTAAAGGCTAAGAGGAAGGCACAACCTGGGCATAAACATCTTACTCGGTACAGTGCAAATGTCATGATAGTCATGACAACAGCTGTTGCTGGTGATGCAATTTTGGTCACATCTGCAGCCTTCAACCTCATCATCAAAGGGCTCATAGCATCTGTTCCTGCAGGAGGTCTGGGGGATAACTGGAAGAGATAGAAAACAGATGTTTTTTTTTCCTTTACAGGTAATTTTAACTCAAATGAGGGAGTTGCTGGCTACAGAAACACAACAGAAAAAAGGTTTCAAAAAAATACAAAACAGCACAATAAAATGTTTAGTAATTATTTGTTGTTCAGAATTGTTTCTTAAACTATTGTTAAGAATATGGTAGCAGTACATTATGATACTGTATAGATGTTAAAATTGATATAAAAAAAATATGAATGATTTTCTTTCATATTTTGCCTGTCATATGAATTTGAAATCAAACTATCTAAACTTTTCTGGTTTTCTGTATTTATACATTGAGAAACTCTTCAAGTTCATGTTTTTATAAAAAAATGTAATGTATATTCTGTTTTTCTGCCATGAATCAATTGTATTGCACAGTGATTTTATGAACATATGAAAATAAGGAAGTCCTCCTCGACTAGTCTACAGATGAACTGTGGGGTTTTAAATTGTCCAACAGTTTTTATCTCCCATCAACTCCAGAAGGAGTTTTCTTGCAATGAAAATATTTATCAAACATGCAGCTTTCATATAAACGTGTTAAATTTCATTTTCAAAGAAAATTTCTCACTTTAATTTATGTATATATTTTTTTCAAACCTCAGCAACAATTTTCCGATGTTTCTTTTTCTAGACTTCAAATGTTGAATTTTTAACAATTGTATTTGCCATGTATTTTTATTCAATTTTTTGTAGAATTCAAGTGGACAAAATGGTTGATTAACACCTCAAGCAACATCTAGAAAATGTTCGGCTGCTAAGTATCAGCTCTTGAGAATGAAATCAGCTGGAAGCAAAATTGTTAGGTTTTATCCCACCCCACTTTGGATCTGATTACAATGCAAACACAAATTACTCTTAATTCTAGTTTTTTTGCAGCAGGCATTTTTGGGAAAAAAAACAACAACAAAAAAAAACATAAGATGTTTTAGCACATGATTCTTTAGAATTTGTTACTTTTTTCTCTCCCTGATGAATATGATGCAGAATAATGTCCCATACTGATGCTGAAAAACTAGTCCAAGCATTGATTACTTCATATTTGAACTGTTATAACTGTCTGATATTCTGTTAAAGAGACAGGGTCTAGGAGCATATTTCACCTGTTGCATCTTATGTTTCAGCAGCATAATTGTTAAATTGTTTTTATATCTCATTTTTCATTCATTTAAAATTTCTTCTTTAATGTCACTTTTTTAGTCTTGTTTATTTATATTTCTGAAAAGACTTATACCTGTCTCATGATCAACTGAGTATCACCAATAATCCCCAATAACATATAGACATTTCAGTTTTCCATAAATGTTAGACTCATTTTAATTCTTGTTAAGCTGCATATCTGAGTCATCAAGCTGAAAATGTGTCTAGTGATGTAGATAATATCTGAAAAGTTAAAGTGCATGTCCGACAAATCAGATGAGAAACACAGCTGTAAAAACAAAGTAGTGAGCAGAACAAGTTGGTTCCTGACTGATCCAGGTAAAATATTCAAATTGTCATGCTGGGTCAGGAATCACAACTCAAAGGTTTACAATGAACACAGAGCTTATGCGTCCTTTCTGGCTGCTGTTTAGTTCATTAAGTGACATATCTTGGCATATAGAAAAATGTTTGCATGTAACTGATTGTGCGTGTCTTGTATTACCTTTGTTTCTACATCTCTGCAAATCCAGTCCAAGACCAAGTCCGAGGCCAAGTATCAAGATAACAATCGCTACAGCCAATACACCAATCTGTCATAAATATGTAACAAAACAAGAAAAAAGTTCATCTGATGTGATGCTGACAGTGTAAATAAATAGACAATAAATTAAAAAAATAGACATATTCAGCTATAAAGTAATACTCATTATACTGTTCACATACAGAAACATTTCAAATTAACCTCAACATAACCTTAACCTCTACATAAAAGCAGCATTTTACATTATGCAATAAAATCATTTTTGTTGTGTTACGCTAATCTAAACACAGCACAACTCATTAAATTAAATCTAAATCATTCCAGAACAAACAGCAGTACTCACAATGATTTTCTTCTTTTTTTTCTGAGCCTCTTTTACCCAAGCCATGTCTATAATATTCTCTGGTTGCACGCTTAAAAAGTGCAGAGACAGAAAGACAGGTAACAGACAAACAAATAAAGGAAATAGAAACAGATGTGACCTCTGGACCAGGATAACAGCAAAGTAATTGATTACCAGAACAACAAGATAAATTGACGTGTCTTTGCTTTACCACTATAGATAAAGTGCATTTGGACACCTTCAGAAATATAGATTCTCACCACCAATAAACTAAAAAAACAAACAAAAAACAGTCATGTTAAACAGGTAATGAATGAAGATGGGGCCACTAAAAAATTTTGGGGTGGCACATCAAAACCAAAAGCAGTAACTGAATTTTAGGAATTCTATTACCATTGTAGTATATAGTATACATACAGATAAACCTTGATTTCTTATCTTACATTTAATGTTGATATGCGCATACATGAACCTGTGCAATCAACTTTATGAGCTACACAACAAACCTGTCCTGTATACATGTTTTAAACACATATGCCTCCAATTTTTTCTCAATATGGTAATATTTGGCAGTTGTATGAATAATTGAGGTATCAGTTAGAAGCATATTAAGCATATGCAAGTGGCTAGTTGGTGGGGGTGGCCAGAAAATGCATCAGAGTGACCGAGACCCCCTTCTTGTTATAAACAGTGCTAACTTGACAGAAAATGTTGACTCATGCTGTACTGAAAGTAACAATGCCAATAAAAAAAGAATAAACAAGAATAAGTAAATAAAAATAAGCTTGGGAAATCAGGTAACTGCTACATGAGAAATGATTTGACTTGAATAAACAAATGTCAAGATCTGACAGAAGAGAAGACAGTGCACTGTACCTAGAAGCAGGTGAGCCACATCAAGGCTGATCCGCAGGCACAAGCGAACAGCGCACAAAGTAAAACGACATGGCTCGGTGACAGAAACACGTGACGTGAATCAATGTGAAATAATAAACTGAAAGGCATGACAAACATGGCCGAGAACTTTGCGGGAGAAACACAGAGGACAAGGAAACAAGTAAACCAGAATGGAACATAAACAACACAATTACTGGACAGAAGAAAATCTGTGACTAGACTATGAGGAAAATAAGATAAAAGAATAACTGGTGGGGAAATAACCATGACTAAATAAATATTCACTGGAAACAATACAGAACTAAGAGGAAGCGACTAATGAGAAACACTATGAATGAAACCAAGATTAAACAAGTTCACAATAGTAAAAAAAACCATGGTAACATTAGAATACAGTAAAAATAAATCAGAAACACACCCAATAAAAAGATTAGGATAAACTCTGGAATAGCTGGACTAAAAGGAACATAATCAAACATGATAAACCAGAAACCAGGTATTAAGAGCTAAGATTATTCAACACAAGCAGCAAACTAGAACATGGGAAAACCCTGAGGCCAAATAAACAAAAACCTAAGACAGACCCCAGGAATGTAACACAGCACATAACTTGATAATCTGGTACACTTATAACATAAGCAACATGATGATAAAAGCCATTAATCTGGCCTAGTCAGAGCTGAACACTGATGATACAACACTATTTGTATTCGAGCAACTGAGGCATATGCTGTTGTACAAGTGAGTCATCTATGGGCATGTTTTTCCAAACTCAGCTGACTCAGCATGTGAGCTCATGTCTTCCCTTAAAGGGGTTATGACATCAAAATGCACTTTTTTGAGGTTTTTGGGGTATATCATGATGTGTTGTGCTCTGATGAGGCCGTGTGAACGTCCAAAGCGAGTATCAAAGTTCCCGTTTGTGGGCGGTCCGCTTTGTTTCATATTTAAAAAACGGTTGAATCGGAAAGCACCATTTTTTCCTACGTGGCATTTCATCCTATGTATTTCATAGCGTCCAATAACAGTGCACAGTAAAGTAAACAGTCCGCCCCCCGCCCCCCAGCCCATACACCGTTAGCTGCGTTGCGCTAGCTTGTGCTGCTGCTCTTGAGAAGAGATGGCTACGCAAACGGGGACCTGTTGTGTCCAAGGATGCTCAACCCATGCTGGCTGTTTCCACTCACTCCCGAAGGATGAAAAAACTAGAGAAGAGTGGCTGAAGTTCATTTATGGAGAAGTGCCACGCAGTTATAACCTCAATTTGAGAATATGTTCAGCTCACTTCACGGAGGACTGCTTGAATTCAAGTTGGGATTGTCAAAGAAACTGATTTTAATTAAAAATTCTTTACCAACCCTGAAGGAGGCGACCACATCGTCAATACCCGTAAGTTTTGCTAGCATGTGATAGCCGCTCTAGCAACAATGTCCGTGAGCAACAGGTTTATCATACCATATTGTGAATCTATTTTCATTGATAACATCTGACAGCACTGTTTATTCGCTTATGTGATTAGTTGAGTTTTATGTGTTCACCCCTCCGTCTTCCTCAGAAGACGTTTCAGGCTCGAACATATACGGTTGTAAACGTCCACTCGCCATGTTACTGGACTGTTGACGGAGCCAAGAAGAAAGGCTTGCTGCGGGCAATGGTTGTAGCCAATCAGAGCGAAGTCAGCCAGGGAGACCCACATATCATTAACGAAAGGAACCGTCTTGCTGAGAAGAGGATTCTGACCTGCCCGTACACCCCCGCCTTGTTAGTTTTTTAATCAAATTCTTTTGTGAGTTGACATATGAAGATGATGGAGGACTCTTCTCACCCTCTGCACAACACAGTGATCAAACAACAGAGTGTGTTCAGTGAGAGGCTTCTTCAGGTCCGATGCAAGACCGAAAGATACAAAAGATCATTCCTGCCTGCAGCCATTAGCCTCCACAACAAGAACAGACCTTGATTTTTATTATTGTATTGTTGTCTTCATTGTTGTTTTTATTGTTGGACAAAAAAAAAACAAAAACAAAAACTACTACAACGTTGAATTTCCCTTCTGGGATAAATAAAGTATTTTTCATTTCATTTTCATTTTCATTCATTTCATTTCATTTCATTTTCATATGCAGGCATATCTACTACATGAAATAGCTTTATGCCAGTTTAAACAGTGATGTCATCACACCTTTAAATGAAGGTGTGCAGGACAGAATTATAACATAATCTGTGTGAGGAATAACTACACGGTGAATTACCGTATCGTAATTATTTTGCATAATATTTTCTGACTAACAGCTGTTTGGGAATCACCTCAGTGTTTCCTGTACCTATTTAAAGAATCACAGCATGGACATGTCAAGGCATTTATACAACAACAGCTTTTATATGAGATTCCCAGTCTGCAGGAGCAAGGAAACATGGTCTATGTGAAAAGGCCAGTACAATGGTAATGTGGTTAAGAGCAGACAGGACTTATTAATGTTTGCAGAAAGCTTAGCCTGACTCATGATGTTTAGAATCCCACAAATAGTTTAGAGTTTAGAACACTTCTCATAAAAGGAGTCTGAACACTCAGGCCATCTCAGACTGATGCATACAAGTGTAACCACAGAGTGTCTGTGTCTATGCTTACTTGTTTTGTTTGCTTAATAAGCCACAGTGTGTTTGTGGGCATTTGAACTGGAATAAAGAATTCTGGAAAAAGGTAGCCTGATTTCCTGACTGATCTGACACACACATTCTTGTATTGTGTGTGTCTTATGGGTGGACCTCAGAGTGCAAAAGATGAAAAGGGACTGACTTTGTCTTTCAAACAGTTTAATAAAATAGTTCTTATTAGTGTGCAGGGGGGTACAAAACACAATCTAAAACCAGTCCAAAAGACAAAATAAGGATCACTTACGGGTAAGTAGATGGCCAGAGGTACAGGTGGGGGCTGATGCAAGGTCGTGGTACACATGCACAGGTCCAACAAGTGATTTAATCCCATCTCGAGTAGTTCCAAAATGACCAGGCAAAGGGTGAAGTCAGAGATAGTCCAGGGTCAAGAAACACTGATTTCAAACAGGCAGACAGGTAGAAGAGAGTGAAGCACAAGGGGGAGGTGCAAGGCATTTTAACAAACTGGCAACGAACAAGTGACATACAAGGGTTTAAATACTGAGACAGACAGGTGTGAGGAGTGAGTGTAACTACATTACAGGACAAGGTGAGAAAATGAGAGAAGCAGCACAACAAACTACTAAGATTACTGAAACAGACCCTAAACCACAAAACTAAAATAATAATGATCACATGGTGTGGAGAAACACAGAACATTGACAGGCAGGTGACATGAGGAGGGCTGATACGCAACCATTTTTTAATGCTTCAGGTGAATGACCACCCGGTCTATTTTCATTGCTTGCCTGGAATACATAACACCAGAATTTACTTTTGGGAGAATTAAACCCAAAGTTGGAGCAGTATGACGAGTTGGACAACATTCTGCTGGGAAATCTTGGGTCCTTATATTTATATAACTGTGATTTTGAAATATACAACCCATCAAAACAATGTTGCTAACCAAGAACACACTCACAAAATCAACATTGTCCAGTGGCGGTGGCATCTTTAAACAGGACAGAGGGATCTGTCATAAAGCAAGGGTAAATACAAAGAGTCTAACATGTTGAATCGGACTACAAATTTCCTAGAGCTCAGTCTAATCATCATCTTCTGGGATCTGGGATTCTTGTATCAGATGCCACAGTAGACCTTCCGAATCCCAGTGACTTTTCTCCTATTGGGTTTCAGAGATTGTTGAAAAAAATAACTCAGTTCCACTCACTGAAAAATGTCCTAATCTATTTGTCTTTTTATTTGACAGACTACAGGAATATACATCACTTTGTCTACAACTTAAAAAGCTTGCAGTCATTTAATTGACATTTTTTGTCTTCTACTATGACGACATTTGGTTATGTGAGGTCATTAACGTAATGTTACAAAAGTAAATAGCAAAGATGAAAATAAAAGATGAGTTATGACTGTTTGATCTGTACACAGTTACAAGTATGACTGCTGGATTTTCATAAAACAAAACAGTAGCAACAAATGTGACATCAGACAAGTGCTATTTATGGTGCTTATAAGTGAATTAAAGCTAAATCAGTTACTTTCACTGCTTGGATCTAAGTAGAAACTGTCATTTTTCTGGCACAATGTTACTCTGGACCAGGCAGAACACAGAAGCTTCACAACATCCTGAACAAAAACACATTATTGGTCTTGCTGCTTTGATGGAAAGCAAACTTTGATGAATTATCAGTATGTGCTGTTATTATAATAATGCTACATAATAAGCATTTGCAATGGTACAGTGCTGTTAAAAAGTATTTGCCCCCTTTATACATTTCTTCTTTCTTTGATATTTTGTTACATTTAAATGTTTTATCGCAGAAAAAACCTGGGTAAATATAAAATATGGTTTTCTAATTTTGATTTCATTTAATTGAGAGAAAAAAATGTCCAAACTAATCTGGTCTTATGTGGAAAAAGTAATTGCCCCATTCAAGAATAGATGAGAAACAGTCCATAAGATCTGGCTTCGTTTGAAAAGGGTTATGAAGTCATTTCTAAGGCTTTGGATCTCCAGTGAACCACATTGAATGTCATTATCCACAAACAAAGAAAACACATAGTAATGATGGGACACCTCAAAAGTGGCCATCCCACCAAAAGTACACCAAGAGATCTCCAACAACATGTTGGTGGAAGTGGGATGGTATGGGGCTGAGTTGCTGCTTCAGGACCTGAATGACTTGCTGTAATCTATGAAACCATAAATTCTGCTCTTTACCAGAAAATCCTGAAGAAGAACGTCTGGCCAACAGTTAATAAGCACAATCTTAAACACGCCAGCAAATCCACTTCTGAACGACTCACCAAAAATACAATAAAACAAGATGAAGGGTGTTTGCATAGGGCCAGATTGGATTGAATAGATTTATTGTTTTAATACATTAAATTATATTTCACAAACTACATACTTAATTGGGTCTTCATTTTATATTATTTATATATATTTATATATATATATATATATATATATATATATATATATTTATATTATATTATGTCATTTAAATGTGACAAAAAAGCAAAAATAGAAGAAATCTGTAAAAGGGCAAAAACTCGGGCAAAAACATTTTACAGCCCTGTATAAACAAATTACACCTAAATGATCATCTTTTTGCTACATTTTTTCTTACCCCCTTAAACACAAGTGTTTCCTTTTTAGCCCCATGTGATAATTACATGCACGTATGCTGTATATCACAAGTAAATGTTTGATACTTTTTTGATTTATTTCAAATTTTATTGTCAATTTAGATAGCAATATATGTAATTTTGTACTGGTTAAACTGTTAGCATAGGTATTTTGATAGTAGGCGGATTTTGTTTCCTTTGAAATAGCAGAATTAACTGTATTTTCCATCTTTGTGTTTTGAGAAGCTAACCATATCGTATCTATCACTTTAAATTTCTCATTCATGATACTATTTCTCTTCTTTGTTAGTTACTCTAAAAGCTTTTAACGTGACAGAGTAGATTTAATCAAATTCACAAGGTTATGATGCACTTACAAAAATTGTAAGTTCCATATTTTTAAGGGGTTCACCCACACTAATCCTTAACTTAAGAAATGTATAAAACTCTACATTTATTTCTTAAATTTTCAAGTTTTCTATATGATTTCAGGGTTAAACTGTGTGCAGCTTGCTGTCATTAAATGATATTTAAAAGTAAACAGTTTTTAATAGTTTTACACTTTTCTGCATATGTTTGATGTTCAGTATGAATAACAAGTAGAGATCACATGAAATTATAGAGCTAAAATACTAATATGGTGCATTTTATGTATTAGCTGTGTTTATGAAATGTGTTATGACAGCTTTATGTACTCTCTCTGACTTGTTTCTCTGCTGTGATATACTTTTGAAAAAATTCTGATAGTATCAAAGATCCTTGTCACAATCTTCCATGTATTCCATTGGTAAAGCATTTCCTGTGCACTTCTTTTAGAAGAAAAACAGTTTTGCACCATCTGTCCAGTGGGCATGCAGTGAAAATGCAGGGCAACTACAAAGGGCAACATCCTATATATCTGTCCCTGTTCATCTAGTCGTCACTTTCGAAGGTGTGCAGGTAGGTTTTGAGACTCAGGGTGTAAGTATAGGTGAGGTTGGTGGTTCTGTACAGGTCTAGGCCGGTCAAAATTTCCACATCTCGGACTCGAGCCGTGTGTAGCTTCAGCAGGTCTTCAACCCACAGGGATTCATCCTCTGTGCTCTGCAGAAACAGGAAAACGGTGATTCAATGTTGATCAAAACATAAATTGGTGCCAAAAATCCAAGGATACATTTACTGGATCACCTGAAAATCTTTGTTTACATTCCATTCTCGTTTTATAAGTCAGGCATTTTGGCAGAATTACACAAAGTCCAGATTGTCGTAATTAAATGTAATTGCAACCGGCAAAGATCGGTAATAAAATTCTAGATTTGTTTTGACCTCAGAAGGCTGCTACATCATAAACAGAGATTAAATGAGAGATAATCACTGAGCAATGCAGCTTCTCCCACAGATTGTTAATAATTAAACAATGTCAAAACAAAACTGTTTGAACCCATAAATCGCTTGCTGCTGATGAAGAAATGCTTTCAATTGGAGTCAAAATATACTGTGTAATAGCTACATTAATTCTCAGCAAAAAACTGTATTTGTTTTTAACATTCACACGACACAAAGTGCTTCAGAGAACAAAAGCAACATTCAAAACATGCGTGAGAACAGAATAAAGACTAGATGATTGAAACAAGATGTTGGTGTAGATAATCAGTGATTTGACCCTTAGTGATTGAATAGAAGGTAAATGTCAAGCTTTTAAGCATGAAAGTCTCTATCTGCTTTTAGAACAAAATATATTTTTTTTTAAATAAAAACAGAAATATCTTCAGGATACAAAACAAGATGTCAAGCTGCTTTCTTTTTAAGCCATTTTTTAGGGAGAGACTGATAAAATCGGAGATAAAACAGTTTGGTCCCTGGGTCTTTTGCAAACACTCAAAACTGCTCAAAGACATTCATTTTCTTCTTGACTCACAACTAAATAAACACATTTGAACTGTCTTGACAATTTTTTTGGTTATTTGCACATGTAATGAATAAACATTTGGGAAAGTTTGCTGGTTGGAGACCTGTCCTGTACTTTGTTCATTCAGGTACTTGTTTTCAATTTGCTTTCATTTTCAGTTCCTCAATTACAAAGTTTGTAGTTTAAAATAAAAAGGTTTAGATTACAACTAACCTCTCCAGTTAGGTTTATATTTTAAAAATGGATTCTGTAATGGTTTACATGTTTATTGTTGGTTGTGGCTGCTGTTATGGATGTTGACATGCATTAGGCAACACCCCACAAGACGTTGTAATATCCCAGCTACTGTTGGCATGTTTGCAAAAAATGTGCATGCATGTTTCATAAATACACTGGGCCTAGAGCCTTTTTGTATCTGTTATGTCATATACAGTCTTTTCCTTTCATATGCAAGAGTTATGGGAATGCCACATAGTAGCATGCAAGAAGTAACTGGCAAATACATGATAGCTTTCACGTAAAAGAGCTGATGAATCAACTTTTTTTAATTCTCTAAATTATTCCTCAGGGAAAGCACCTGCAGATGTAAATGCTATTAGCAGCACATGATGCCTAAACTTGTTTCTGGTTAAGAGGTTTTTTTGTTTTTTTTCCCAGTTGTACATTTCACCAAAAGCAAAAGGACTTCCAAGTTAATCTTTATGAATGAAACATGATGTGCTGTTGAAAAATAAAAAACAGATCATTAAATTACCAAAACAAATTGAATGTGTGAAGACATGTTCACTACAATCAGCTTCCACTGAATCACTGGCAAATAATTCATAATAACTCTTCGGAATTTTCCATATTTATATATATTTATTTGTTAATTCTGACCATGTCTGTTAGATTTAAGCTTTTTAGCTGTTGTTTATAGCAGCTTTCCATCTAACCAGAGATCTATTACTGGAAAGCAAAGATAATGGAAGTGAGAGGTAGAGGGTGGGTTGAGTAGTGGTAGAATGGAGTGCTTTTATTCTGGGATATAGTGCGGAACTGGGAGTGGTGTTTTCCACAAAACAGTGTACTTTTCACTAAAATATTGATTGGAAAACATGGAATATGAGAGAACTTTTTCCTCATAATAGCAGCTCATTTTTCCAGAGAACAGCTTCTGTGAATGAACAATTCCTATGATGAAAATCCTTCAGTCTGGTTCATGAAACCGAGTTAAAGGTGAAATATGGAACACGAACACCACAGCTACATCCAGTGTGCAGACTTCCTGGAAAGCACTGGGTTTTACCTTGACACAACATGAACTTGCTAAAATTAGAATTAAATACGAGGTAATGAAAAAGTTCAGTGACGTAACTTTCAGAAGGAACTTCCTTCTATTTCCACTGCCTGACCTACCACCCTCATTGTGAATCACATTTACAAAGCAATGACGGACAAATATTCAAATGAGTAGAAACTCTTCCTCAACATTTTCAATGACTCAGCATTTTCATTGTTATTTGGTAGTACATTTCGTAATTTAAATGCCACAAAAGGCTTCATCTGCAGGACACACTTGTTATTAATAAACACCATCTCTATTTATAGACACGTGGGCCGGTCTGGTAACATATCTTTCTTACAGACAGGACTATATGTTGACTGTCTTGATTGCTAAAATGATTAAAATATGCACAATGTTACATTTACAATGTGTGTATTCAGACATGAGTATATTTATCATCAAATCTTCTGCCAGACTTTCATTCATTTGTTTCTTTTTGGATAAACACTACTCTCAAATAGTTAAGGATATTTGGCTTCCAAGTCCAATTCCAGGAGGAACTAAAAATGCACTCTAATGTTCACTAAATGTTTGAAAGGACATGTCCAACAATTCAATGTTTACACAACGGGATGTTATCTAACAAGGAAAACAAGTGTTTGATCCACAAATTGACCAATAAAGTTCATGTTTCAATCAGAATTAGTATTTAAACAGCCCTCCTCATCAGGGTATTCACATTTTGAGATCATAAGACAAGAACACATCTAAAACTCATCAACAGTTCCCCATCACTGCAACACTTCAAACAGGATGTACTCAGATAGAAGTGGTCACTGAGCTTAGAGTGTCACAGTTCCATCAGCAGGTTACAACAGATATACTGGAAGAGACATAGAAAAACATAGAAGTGGACGACCCATGACTGACTTTTGAGATGATACCAGAAACCATGACTCAGTGTTAATGTTAGTGTATACAACTGTCATTTTGATGATTACATTAGCAGCACAGGACAGCTCTGACAACCTGTTTATGACATGTGACACACACTCGTCTGAGTCAGCATTAAAAACAAATTAGACTGAGGAAAGCTGTCACCTGACTGTGATGCATCAGAAATGAATTCATTATAAAGGGAATGTGACTCTGACAGTTAAGTTTCTTTCTTTCTTAATACAATCTGTTGACTTTTCTTTTTTGTGAATGCAAAAAAATATCAAAACTATGGTTTCCATTTGTAAAAGATTAATAATAAATATTTTTAAGGCTAAATTTGAATGAGGAAGAATTTTGTCAAGTTAGATGGATTTTACTGAATTAGGATAAATATATTTTTTGGGGTAAACCTATTTGAATATGAAAATGTTTATATGTGTGATCACTCCCCTTCAGGTTTCCCTTCATTTTAATTTATCAGTGACTGAACTGAACTCATGCAGCCATCTTAAAGCTTTGAAAACGTCTCCCTCTGCTGGAGACATTTCAAACTTACGATGCAGACTTCACTGTTTTCCGGCCTGTGAGGAAGGATGAAGGAAAAGACCTTTAGTGGTCCATCACACTCTTCCACTGTCTGGTTTACCTCCTGGCAGCTTGTCACAATGGTGTAAAAATGTGTAGGAATGGGTCGGGAGTCGACCAAGAACCTGCAAAAGGCATCATATATCAGATATAGCTTTTAGCTCACTGGTACAACTTATCCAATATATTATATATAAGCATATTTGGAGGGCAAGACATCCAGGAGTTTTTTTGTCATTTGAGTATTATTTGTTAAAGAGGCCCTTTCATACAAATTTCAGGACTTTGTGGTTATTTCTTAAGTATTAACCAGTAATATGAAACATTTTATATCTAAAAAACGTTAGGAAACACTGATTAACAGACCTTTTAATCTCTCTGCTTCAAAATTTGGCTGGTTTTGTCAGGCTTCGGGCAGCAGCTCGTTCATATTCATCATTCAAATTTGCTGGACTCAGATTGGCTAACAAACTAGCCTATAAGAGCAAGGCATACTGTTTCCTGCCCCGCTGCGCATGGCAACAGTAGACGTTCTCTCTTCCTGTTTGCTACGTCTAATGCTAACAGCTTTTAGCAAGCGGCATGCTAGGTGTGGTTTCAACTGCGGGAGCTGTCGAATACTAACGAGCAAAGGAGTTGTGACGAAACAGATACAGATTGAACAGATTAAAAGGTCTGTTAATCTGTGTTTCCTGACGTTTTTTAGATATAAAATGTTTCATATTACAGGTTAATACTTAAGAAATAACCACAAAGTCCTGAAATGTGCATGAAATGGCCTCTTTAAACGTTCAAGCTATTACAATAAGCTTACTCTGCAATCGTTTCTGCATTATCTCGAAGACCATCAGAGTTGTGGTCAAAAATAGGCCCAGAGAGAATATTGATGCCATTGTTTTCCTCTGTATAACGTCTCAGCAGTGTCCCCTGCAGAAAACTCCATATTCCTGCACACATAAAGAAGACAGTCAATACACACATTTATGAAAAAGTAAATGAAAATCAGGGTTTGAGAAACATTACAGCACAGTTTCACATATACAGATCATTAAAAATGAGAGAATGAGAAGTGCACAGGGACGAATAACAGCTGGATGCACTACAGATTGAACAGAAGATGATCTAGAATGACTTTAGACTGTAACCACAGCTGAGTGCTATTGCAAGCACCTCAGTTCCAGACCCAGACCATTCATTGTAACATTTAGATCCACATGCACTGAAGACAGCCCTTTCTCTTTTATCAGTTGCTCCTTGACCCAATATGGATATTTCCCAAAAAAAATCATGAAAATCTGTCCACAACCTTTCAAGTTATGTTGCAAAAAGACAAACAAACAAGCCAATGCCAGCAGAAACATTCCCTTCATGGTGGAGGTGACAACCCTTAACACTTAAACACAAAGAGATCTAATGACAGGTTTCATTTTTGAGAGTATATATTTTAAGCCAGTGCTTTTTCCTCCCTTTCTGAAACACAATGAGCATCAGACCCTCCTCACTCAGTCAATGTCACCTGTTTTCAGTTCTTTGTCTAATTACACCACTAAACATTACACATTTAAAGGAGAGTAGATGTAAACTATTTCATCACCTTCAGACAGAACCATCAAATCAATACACACATATGAAGAGAATAACTGATTTGCATCTGCATGTGACTTTGGTTCTGAGACTGTCTTGTGTTTTGTCCTGATAAGAGCTCTTTTTCTGCAGAGACAATGGGTATCAGCCCGTCCTCACTCAGACCTGACATCACCACTTTGTGCTCTTTGTCTCGTGTAGTACGGCTGCATGTTACCCGATGTAAAACAGGGATGAGTGAATCTTCCACAACCAGATAAAAAAAAAAAAAACATTAGCACAAAACAACACATTTGTTTAGGATTTCAAACTCTTTGATTCACACTGAAGATATCAGTTTACCAAAAAATACACAAATTCTGTAAATGACCAAGAATCATCCGGAATCTACAAATTTCCATTTCGACTAACTCTTGTTAAGTCATTCTTTTGTTTGCTTGCTTTTCTCTAAATAAAAACTAAGCGTTAAACCTTTAATTAATCACTTGTTCAGCACATAATTAACAAATCACCAGCAACATAATTCATTTTATGACTAACAGACCTCACTTCCACCTCCTTTATTTGTTTGTAGCATTTTGATGAAGCCACTTACTCTTGAAAGCAGGATACATTGGAACTGTGTTGGTGATGAGAGACGCATCGTATCTGGACTCTGGGGATGTTGCCAGTTCTGTTAATAAAATACATGAAATAAGACTAAACGGGCTGTTTGGATTGTTTATTATTTCATCTATTAAGCAACATTAAACTCCTCAAAAGATCACATTGCCTTACCTGGAGGGAAAAGGAAGCCGTAGGTGAGCTGGCTGTTCTGGTTGTAGTTCATGCAGCTCTGACTGTGATCAGGTGAAACTCTGGGGTCCACTCGGATACACTTAACACTAGGTGAAACCTCCGGTAATGGAGTCAGGTAATCCTGCAGGAGAAAGGCAACAAACATGAAAGGACAGTGTGCAGGAAGCTACAGTTTCAAGTCATCTGCTAAGTCTTAAGGGTTTTTAAATATAATAACTAGTTAAAATACTGAGGCAAATGAAACATTTCAGTAGTGAAACACTGTGTTTCATGTATGTGCCTGTAAGTCTTTCTGCAGGCATTTAATAGTTTGGGATTCAGTGTGTTTGTTGAAAGAACGAACACATGTATCTTGTAAACCTGCATCATGGTCCCGTAAACCTTAGAAAAACATGCATGTTCACTCCTTGATAGAGAGTCTCTGTGTTTGCAGCTCAGTAGGAGTTGATGTTGTTGTTAGTGTACACAGTCCTAAGACACCATCATGTTCTGTTGTGACTGTTAGTGCAACAGTCACTAAAACAAGAACACAGGGTGCTTTTAGCATAGCTGGCATCAGCCTTTAATGACTTGACACCCAGAATGAAAAGATTAAAATCAGGCAGTGAACAAAGAAGCCTATATTTTGAGTGGGGAGATCTATAAAACCAATAAGAACATAATTTAACCATATTGAAACCAGTCATACACACATATTTCAAAACTATACTGACTTCAAATCAGTCTTATACCTCAGGTTATATTCTTTTGTATTTTTGAATCATAAAATAAAGACTTAAGATTGTTGCTCTGGTGCTTTAGTCTCCAGCTCAAACACTAGCACATGAAAAACATTGTTAAAGTTGGATTCAAAATGTACATAAACTGTTTTCTGTAAAGATTTAAGAGTAAATTTAGGTGCTAAATTGTAGTTTATGTAAGTTTCCAACAAGCATTTAGGAAAGTAGAAATGAATATACCTCTCCTATTCAAAGGACTCCAGTTCAGCTGAAATGAAAAACTAAAAATACTACAACTTCAACATTTTTATCAAAATTCAGATTAAACATTGATCGATTCCTTGTTTAGTTTTAAATAATATCCAAATTTATAAAGAAGATGTATGTGTACCATCCGGGGCAGCGTGTATGCTGTCCAGAGAGGCATGGCCAGTTCTTTGCTGTATCCACTGATAAATTCCACATGATGAAGAAGACTGTATTGAGTATCAAACATTACTGCTGGCCGCCCAAATGGCAGATGGGTGTTATCTGTAAAAACAAAGTCAACAACATGACATTAGAAGGACATTTTAAAAGAAAAACCCAACAATGATGGTAAGCAAACATGCAAAATAAAAAAGATGGAGACCTGCTGCCTTCATGAACCCAACCTTGAGTAAATGGTTAGAAATGAATGAATGAATGGATGGATGGATGGATGGATGGATGGATGGATGGATGGATGGATGGATGGATGGATGGATGGATGGATGGATGGATGGATGGATGGATGGATGGATGGATGGATGGATGGACGGATGGATTGTTGCTCTATTTTTGTTTAACATTACAATGTCTGATAAAATTGCAAAAACTGTTGTTGTTTTTTTGCACGTACTTTCATTTCTAGGAACATTTTAGAACATTTAAGAACCGAGAACAACTACAAAATGTCCATTAAATCAAAACAAATACAATAAACTGCAACATCAATCAATCAATCAATCAATCAATCAATCAATCAATCAATCAATCAATCAATCAATCAATCAATCAATCAATCAATCAATCAATGCAAATTCAAAGTGCTTTACAGGATAGAAACAGAATTTCCCATGAATAAATAAGTGAATGATTAAAAATAAATAAATAAGTGAAATTATTAAAATAAATATAAGATTAAATACGAAAACTCTGATCAGATAGAATATGTAAAACAATTAAGGACAATAAATAGCAAGCAATTAAAAACAATTAATCAGTTCAAAGCTAGACAAAAAAGGTGTGTCTTGAGCTTGCTCTTAAAAATATGAATGTTCTCTGCGGCCCATACAAGACACACCTCTGTTGCTATGAATCCTATCGTCGCTTTGAAAAGTATTGATTACCCATTAAAAGTAACGAATAGTAAGGAACTTACTGTAGTTATAGACTCCATCTATTGCAGGAGTAAAATTTTCAATATTCTCCTCAACCCTGTTCTAAAAGAAAAAGATGGCAGATCATTAAAACATGCATTAAATCCTATATGTTTTGAGAACATAGTATGTGTGCTAATACACTTGATAAAGTAGCCAACTGTAGCAGTAGCCAAATAATTCCTGGGATGATAATAAACATTCTCTTTTTTTTTCCTCCCTATTTTCAGACCTCATCCTCACAGTTGCAGCCCAGATCATGGGTCACTGTGACGGCTGTATCTGACGGTGGTGATGGGGGTGACACTTCTTCTGGCATGGCGGGCTGGAATGGCGGCTCCTTCAACATGTCATTCAGGCTGCCATGCGTCCCGTTGTTTGGAGCCGGCTTCAGACCCAAAAGATCTGATGTGGAGGAGGAAAAGGAAGCAGAAGATTATTTAGGACATGGTTAAAAAAACATCGTTTAAATCTGATATTTTGAGGAAAGAGTCTGTGCTTTATTATGTAAACAGTGTTTTGGAAGTCTCAAAAGGTGTCAAGAATAAGAATATCATGGCATCTCCTAATTTTATCAATAATTCATCTATCAATTGAGAAAAATAAATTCATTGTCTTATTAAAGGGTAATAAAAGTTGTTTTCTTACCACACATGACGTTGTATAACTCTATATTTTCAAACTCCGACACTCTTTTCTGAAACTTGAAGCTTGGTCCATGACCGATAAAGATCGTCTGCATGAAAAGAAATAGAGTCCATAAATATAAATTTTCTAATTAAACTGTTTTTAAAAGAAAAACTACTACTTTGCCAGTATTTAGCTGTGTTTAAACTTAGGACACAGGCATGATAAAGTCATACCCTCATGCTGGTTATCTTGTTGTCGTAGCCGTGGTCACCAGAGAAACCACATCGAGGCTTCATTTTTTCTGGAATTTTCCTAAATTTACCAGCAATTAAGGGCCATGTTATTTCAGAATAAGTGAGAGAATGCAGACTGGTTTATTGTTTGATTTATGATTGAATAAGTTTGTCTCAGGTTACCTGACGATGTGCCACTTTTTTTCCACAAGCAGTTGAACATCCTCTATCCTGCGATGTCTGGCATAGTGAAGCCTTTTGGGTAAATTCTGCTTCAAGTACGGTTTGAAGTGCTGAGCTGGCATTTTACACTAAAACAGAAATATACAATTGAACAGCCAGAACATTCTCTGTCTCTCTTTTACTCAAGCAGCAATTCAACAACTGGGAAATAAAAGAAATGTGCAGTTTCAGTTTAGTATTTTGATCTTGTTTTGATACTTACTGTGAGGTTTGCAACCACAACCTTTGGGTCATCTGCAAAAGGGAAATAGATACTTGAAACTGATGCTTTTTTTATATTTAAAGAAAAAGTTGCAGCTTGTAGTTGAAACAGTTACATTCATCTTACATGTGGTGGATTTAAAATCACGGGGACGTATTCGACCAACTGAGCCAGGGATGAGCCAAATCTCATCCAAGTTTATAGGGTAACTGCTGAGAAATTCTGTCCGGTCACAGTTTGCTTCTTCCATTCCTGTCAAAAAAAAAAAAAACACACAGTCACACAGACTGTTAATGTCCTTTCATTCTAATTATTTTTTTGTTTGTTTTACAATTGCAAATGTATCTTCTTTTATTATAGTTCTTGAGAGCAAAAAAAAAATCTAAGAAAATAAATGTTCATAAAAGGCATCTCAGTTTTTAAAGTCCCAACTACAACTTTCAAATGATTTTATATTACTTTTTTAGGAGATAGTAATTTTAATTTAAAATGCTTTGGGTATTTCTTACTAGTATGAGGTATACTACATCACAAATATTTGGTTGTAAATTTAAAGTAAGTTAGAAACTGTCAATACATCTAATATTAATGTGGTCTTTTAAATAACTGGGCATTTAGGGTCACATCTGTATTATTCTTCCATTTACATGCACCAGGGCGTCAGTAGCTTCTCACCAAAAGTTATTCATTTCTCTTTGTAACCGACTGTCATTGAAATGAGGTTAAAATTGCCATTTGGCGTTTTAGAAACTCTAATCTCCAAATCCAAAATCTCATCGTGTTCACAAGAATATTATGTACTACCCCATTATGTCACCAAGGTGTAATGTTTGTGTGATTCCAGGATTAAAATACAGTAAAGTGAGTCTAATAATTGGAAATATGTGTTTTTTTTCATCACATTTAACACATTAACTGGATGAAAATACAGTTTATTTGAATTAAATCTAGATTAAAATTCAATGATATTTAGTTGAAATTTAAATTGTTACAGGTTGTTAAAAATAAGAATATCTGTAGCAATGAAAAAGATCAGAAAGTACCATGGTCTCCTACGATGATGACGTTGACACAGCGGTGCAGATTCATCTGCTTCAGTCCGTTCATCAGCTGACCGATGACATTATCGAGGTCTGTCAGAGTGTTGTCCAGCTTAGGGTGAAACACAGGATTCAGACATAGATAAACTTGCAATATGATGAATTAGGACCCCAGCATTTTCATATTTATTAGCTCATTTCTGGTCTTTCGTGTACCTCATTGTTGAGTGGTCCAAGACGATGTCCAAAAGAATCCGGCTGCTCTGAGTGGACAGCATAAACATACGGTCTGAACAGAAATGAAAAAGACAATTTAGATCAAATCTATTTTCATTTAAACTTGTCCAACCCCCACAAAAATTCACCTAGTTTTTCATTTCAATCTTTGCTAAACTCAGATACCCATAAAAACGACTTTACTAGCTGACACAAGAAACTTTGAAAACTTCTCCTGAGATGCCTTCACTGACTCTGCATTGGCTCAGAATTGAAATAATTTTGATATTTTTTTTATGCAGAAGCCCCAAAATAACTGTATGGCATCCATCCATCTATTTTCTATAGCTATCTGTTGCTGCTCAGAGTTACAGGTACCTGTCTCTAGCAGCAAATGATGTGGCTTCACCGTGGTCACCAGTCCATCACAAGGATACATGAAGACTGGCAAGCTCTCATATACAGACTCATTAACGTGCATGTTTTGTGATTGTCGGCGCAAACAGGAGTCCCCGGCGAAAACTCTCACATGCACAGGAAGAACATACCAACTCCATGCAAAAAGGCCTTGGCTGGTTTCATCATACAACATAAATGGACTTCTTCATACAAACTGAGATGGGGAAGGAACAGACGCATTATTTTAAGGCTAATCTGAAACAAAGACACAAGTTACTGTAAAGTACTACTTGTGTGTGTAGTAGCATGTAAAAGTTAAAGACACTTCACTGTTATTCACATACTTGAGCACAAGGAATGCCCAAGTCTGCTGAAAAAACAAGAAACCAGAGATCTAAAATAAATGACATCAATTGTTGGGAAGTTTTTTAATTTACTGTGATAATCTGTTGTTCAAGTACGTGTTTTTCATGTCTTAGATAATTCTGGTTTTTCCTTCTTTGGAAATAGCTTGATGTAATCATATCAGCTGGACACATGTGGGATGTTGGAGCTCAAACAGGCTTTTAATTGAAAAAATGAAAAGTACAAGCTTTACTAAGTTTAAACTTAATAAACTTTTTATTTTGAAGTAAAATCTTTTGGTTTTTCCTCTTTTTTTAACTCCTTTTTCTGTAAGCTGGATGCTTCAGGCTAAGTGGTACAAATGTTGTTGGGCTTCTGAGATGAGGAGTCTTTCCATCTTTCCTTTCTTTTCCTTGTTTTCATTTTTCACACCAGCTCCCTGTCAGCTGAATGTTTCCTGGATCTGGTCAAATAAACTTTTAATCAAGTTTTACAGTCTTTGCCAGCTCATTTTGGGTTGACATTATGACAATTATTAGGTTTAAAATAACTGCAGAGAACTTTAAATAACAAACACCTTTCATCATCGGGCAGTTGCAGCCAACGCAGCATCGTCAAAATCCTCCTTTCAAGCGGAATCACCCTAAAAAAAAAGTGAAATATTCTTTGTAAAAATTTGTTTTTTTAAAACACTGCTGCAGAATGAGTTGTCTGAATTGTTGCAGTGTGTTTTTATCACTCGAGCTACATGAAAATCATGAATGTGCATGTCTGAATGTTTTACTAAAGACCAATATATGAAATCTGTTCTGTGTGTCCTCCTCTTTTCTTTTCTGGTAAAATAATATAACTTGGTCGGGTGTCAATTCTGGTTAAAAATATTTTAAAAGTGACCAGATGAACACAAAATACATTATTAAGAAGAGCAACAGTAGTGAAAAGGAAAATAACCCCATTGTGATTTTCTAGCATCTCAGTAAAGTGAAGTTTCTAAAACTATTGAAAAATATTTCAGTACTAACTTAAGTACCAAGGCCAGAAGAAAGTGCCTGCTTTTACTCCTTGTTTCTCGGCTGTGATCCAGATCTGCAAAACACAAAGGACTAAATCAATAACATAATCTCACATTCATATATACATTTTATTACTCTGTATTAGATGCATCTCTGTACTGAATGTATGTAATGTAAAGTCACTCAGATTTAAAAAACAAACATAAAAAACAAAATATCTTTAAATGAGCATGAGCACTCAGTTAGAAGATGCATTATTTCAACATTTGATGATGAAATATGAGATCTAAATGTTTTATTTTTATTAAAATAATTTATAAAAAATCTTTCTAATACTATCTTTGGTAAAGGGAGGACAGGACATGTTAATCCATGTTATTAAAGGAGGCCATCTTAATAAACAGATGCAGTCTGAGTTATACTCACCGGCTGTCCCCCCCACCAGCGGTGGTTTAATTTCTCTCTGGTGCGAAGGTTGAAGGTGGCATTAAACTCTGGGTCATACATGGTGTTTCCCACAATTCCATGAGACTCTGGGTACAGACCCTGCAGAGAGATCCCATAGTGTAACATCAAGACAGGTAATTTTAAAAACCTGTCTTCTAACAGTGTTGCGACATGAAGAGACCAACACGCCAAATTGAACATGGCTATCAGCAAACATTTGTGTGTACTTAGCTGTCCAACGTGAGGGTTTTCATTGACAGATACGTTCTACAAGTCTTGCAAAATAGAAGCAGAATTTACTCAATATTATCCAAGGTCACTTACTGTGGCTAGGGTGTATAAATTGGGGAACGTCTTTGATGGATAAACCGGTCGCATGTATGGCGCTGATGTACCACATGTACCTAAAAAGAAAAAAGTTCTGCTTCATATTTATATCAAATGTTTTCCTTTATGTATGCAGTTGCAAAGAATCCAACATTAGATAATAAATAACAGTATTTAAGAAGGAAACAAGCAAAATATTGGTATTGCAGACACATTTAGAAACAAAACAGTAAAAAGGAATGAAAACACACTGAGTTTATGTAGGTTGGGGATGACGGATTTGCTCTTCTTCATGTAGGAGGCTCTGAATCCGTCAACAGACACCATGATGAGAGGAGGACGAACAAAACTGTAAAATCCAAGAATGACACAATTTATTAAAAACAGAAAAGATATATGATCACCCTGCCCTCATTTGCTGAATCACATATAATATAAAGGTATGTTATTCCAAATATTTAAAAAGCACCAAATATCAATTTTACTTAGGGCTTATTTCAAATGTATTAAAAATCACTGCACCCTAAACATGAAATCTGAACATTATATCAAAAATCAATATTCAACATACAAGTTTGTCATTAGTCTTACCCTGCAGGACATTCAGGAGTCTTGATCTCCTCACAGTCTTCTTGCAACCAAGAAGTCTCACCTAAAAAGAAATAATGCAAAATATATTCACCTTCCCTGAATAACACCTAAACTTTAGTTCTAGATTTTTGAAATACAACGTTTCATCATATGTCAATGTCAATTTCAGTGTCAACATTATTGATATAGCATGTTAAACAAACAGAGGACGGTACCGAAATGCTGCACAGACATTGCCAGACATAAGAGTAACAGACTAAATCCATATAACAATAAATTAAATGAGAAATAATGCAATTAAATACAAACAAGTCAGAAAAAAAATATTGCTTGCTGAGTTTAAAAGAGCTGACACAAAATTACATGAAGGTTTTCACAGAGGATTAACTATAAGGTGCTGAAGAACCCCAGACCAACATCTGCATTAGCAACACATTTTATTCTGCTGAACACTCTGATCAGTTTTATCTTTAATAATATGGAGTAAATACTTATTTATCAATTATTTAATATCATTATGAAAATGCAAAGATGCTCAAAGGATGGCATGTTTCCACCTTAAAGACTGAAGCAGAAGGCAGCATATGTATAAAGAAAACTTTATTAGGCCTAAAATGGAACCTTGTGGATCATTACAGTTCAGTTCAATCACTGATTAATAGTCACCAAACCAGAGAGAGAAACTTCTGACAGATAAATAGAACCTGAACGTCTGCAGAAACGGGCCTCTGATAACTAGATGCAGATCAGGCTGTGACAAACAAATACTGCAATCTGCAAAAATACCTTTGCAGAGGGATTTGTAGTTGGAGCAACAGTCTTTTTTTTCCAGACAGTCCTCTGAGCAGTGGCAGGCATGGTTTTCATTTCTTTCCTCCCCGCAGCGATTTTCCGTGCACTCAAAACGTCCCTCTTAGAAAAGGGGGGAAAAAGGCACTTAATTTACTATAAACTAGATTCAAACCCCAAGTGTTGGATTATAGTTCCAAAACACAATGAAAAATGGGAAGCAAATTTACACCACTGTATCTAATAGTACAAAAAGACAAGTTATTAAGCCAAAGACATGCAGCAGAGTTGTACAATTTGTTTAGAATATTGTCTTTCTGTATTACAAAAAACCCTAAAACTTTGAATCTCTAGGTGTGATTGTTTCAAGATGAAAATGTGATTACTTGCTTTTCAACCAGCCAAACTTTAAATTAGCATCAGATGAAAAATTTGGCTAACTTTATGTTGTATCATACAGCAGAGAACACTTATCTTGTTATTTATGCTGAACTGCAGTATATGGGTTATTTTACAGTACTGTATGTTTTAAAGGTAAATATGCTAATTTACCAACTGATTGTTTTGTAAATAAAACACTTCAAGATATTAAAAAGAATACCAGTTTCTAACTTTTTGTAATTACTGTGTGACATTAATTTAAGAGTTATATGTTATGCAACTGTCAGAGCACCACTTGTTTCTGTTGCACTGAAAGAATAGTTTCAACTTTGCTGCTGCAAAGCATTTTGCATCATTTTCTGCTGCTGTTTTTGCCTTACAGAATATAATTCAAGTTGATATAATGACTTCCAGTTAATTGAAAGTCAAATTTTTTTAAGTAATAAGGACAATGTACTGAGCATAAATCCAAGGTGCGATAGTTCCTACAGAAACATGCCACTTCAAATATTTGCAGTTGCAGCTATGTGAAGATTTTATTCATATAATTTAATTATAGTGGCAGCAATCCTCTTTAGTCTAGGCCCTGCTTGGACTTTAGTGATGGTTCAAAGAGTTTGGGGGGGGGGCAAACAAATACCTAAAGGCTGGAAGATTCAAGTTGATTTAAACACCTAAAACTTTCAACCTGAAACAGAACTGAAGAAACCTTTTACATAAAAAGTGAAACATTAAAAAAAAATAAAAACAAGAATAAAATCACAGAATGATGTTTTAAAATCCACATCTATATCAGACAGAAGAAATCAGAATAACTGACCCATGTGGGGTAAAACTGTGCAAGACAGACCTGTTTTCAAGCAGTGAGCATCAAAGTCAGAGCAGCAGCTGTAGTAGGTTTTACACAGATTGTCACATCTGCATCCTGGAGGATCGACCACCTCCAGCTCGAAGCACCTTCCCTTACAGGAGCCTGCAGTGCTGACCCAATCTGATAGAACTGGAAGGAGCAAATAAGTTGAATAATTCACAATCTGCAAAAGCGTTTCCATGCATTTTGGCTAAGTATCCACTAAAGAGCCTCTAGGATTAAATGAAAAAAGTTAGCAGTACAACTTCACTGAGTCATTATCATATTCAGGCTGGTGCTCTGTGATGGTGGACAGAATGTGCTTCTGTTGATGTAAATCTGTTTAATAGAGAACAATGTTCTAGACTAACTTGGAGGAGTTTTTATAAAATGTCCTTGAGAGATAGTTTAATTCTTTTAATTACATTTCTAGTTTCTGAAGCAAATTCAAACCAGATTGAAGTAAATGGACAACATCTGCTCAAAAAGTTAAAACAATACGCTTTTGTTTTGTGGCAGCAGTACTAAGATGGTAAATGCTAATAGTTAGTAGACAAGGGAACATTAAATCAGTGGTTTACTTTAATTAAACATGTCAGCGTGAGGGGAAAATGTTCTTACCTTTAGTGTGAGGTAATGGATTTTCTACTCCCTCTGTAGGTCGGTTGACGTGAAATACATAAGCTCTGCTGACATCAGTACCCCACAGACAGAGCACCAGCATTAACACTACCTGCAGAAAAAAAAAAGTATTAATTCATGAGTCTATTTCCCATTTTCTGCTTCAAGGTCAGACTTTGCAGGAAGAGTTTCAGTGTTAATTCATTCCAAATACCATTCTTAAATCAGCTTGTTTGTATTTATTGTTCATTTTCTCTCAGGTAAGTCATTTAAATGATTCATAGTTTCAGTGGTTCAGTTTCTCAGTGAGTTTATCAAATTTATTATACACATATTCAGTCTTGTCTCATTCACAGCCTTCTCCAACCGTTGGTGTCAGAGAAGAGGTTGCCATTTGATTATTGTTTATTGTTTAATTCGGATCCCCATTAGCTTCCACAGCCGTGGTTGCTAGTCTTCCTGGGGTCTACAAGATTAAAATACAAAAATACAATTAACAGTACATGTGAGTAAAACATACATACTTGATTCGAACATTTTAAGCTTCTACGCTGTAAATCTACCCGATACCGGCCAAAGTGAACACGAACGGGCGATGCAGTGTGCGTGGAAAGCACGCTGCATCGTCGGCAGTTAGCATCATCAGTCTGTCTGTCCACTGAAGGAACATTGACCCATCAGCATCTTGTCATTGAAGCAGCTACAAAGTGACAAGGCTGAAGCTGGATTCACATCACCAACCCTGGGATAACTAGACAACCTGCTCAACCTCCTGAGACACTGACCACCCAATGATGTGTGTCTGTAGCAGTGAAGGTGCCTCTACAGTAAATATTTGTTGATCAAATTACATTTTTAGACCTCAAAAATAAAGCACACACCCTGAAAGCATATTGTTGTCTAATACTGATGTGGTACCACAAAATAAAACCTGGAGAGAAACCACTGTGCAAAAACACAAAGTCGTAAACTGGATTCTCAGGAATGTGAAAAAATGTTTAGTTATTTTCAAATGTATGTAAGTTTTATCAGGGTCTTCAGATGTCCAGAATGTCCAGTGTGGAGATTAACAAGCAAGCATCTTTCCTGTACATTCATCAAGTACATCTGCAGCATCATTCTGCCCCAACACTTTCATTCTGGGAACTTAAACACAAAAAAATAACAACAGAATCAGATTAAACCTGAAACTGGATCTGCATTTTCCTAAAGTTAATCGTCTTGTTTTTTTAGCTGTTTGAGTTTTGGATGAATTTCCAATAGATTTTCTTTTTGCAACAGAGTATATATTCAATTTCTGCTTATTTTGTTTTAAATCAGAGTTCCACAACTCCTGATTCTCAGCCTAACATCCAGCAGGTTTTAGATTTCCATGCTCAAACACAGCTGATTCAAATGACTGAATTACCTGCTCATTAAAGCTGTATGACAATAGAAACGCTTACAATAGCAATATTGTTGCTGAATATTGCAATGATTATACTAGTTGGAATATATGTGCATTTTTCTCATTATTCTCTGTTTGTTTTGTCATTATGATGCTCCAAATACATTCCATGTACTTCGGCAGTTTGGCCACCATCATCTAAACAAAGTTTGGGCATCTAGAGCCACGAGAATCATTGGTTATAGTCAATCAGTATCTATACTGTTCAGGGTCATGGGGAGCTGGTGTCTGTCTCCAGCTGTCACTGGGTGAGAGGCGGGGTCACACCTTGGACAGGTTGCCAGACAATACATCTGACTTGTGATGTTATTAAGATGCAGAGCTTGAATGCATGACACTTGAGCTAAAATAGCAAAACAGCTAAAATTATTGTAATCCAAGTGGCCTTTTGTGAAATAAAGCACATTGATATGAAAATAAAATTGAAATATCAGAATCAGTTTATTGCCAAGTATTATAGTAGAAGGAATTTAATTTGTGTGAAGGTGCACATATAAAACTAAGAAACATTTGCATAACCAAACTCTTAGTGTAACAGTGCAAAAGTCTGTGCATTTCTCAAGGAAGAACTATATTGTGCAGCCCTATAGCTCTGCATTTTATTAAATTCTGCTGAAGCTTGTTAATTACTCCTTGTGTTGACGCAAGACATGCACGAGTGAGTTCTAAGGATTGACCTTATCTACACAAAATCTATAGAGTTTATAGTTTCTTTTTAAATGACTGCAACCAGGAAACTATAGGAACTCTCAAGAATATATACTTAGTAAAATATAATTCATGGGTGATGAGCTGTTACATTTTAGAGATAACTAGTTACTGCATAGTTATCCTAATTACGGGAAAGATTATAGACCAATCAGGATGCTGAACAGATCCATGTTGTGACAGATGGAAACGAGGTCAATCCACAGTGTAACCATTAACCCCCAGCATGTGTTTACCTTTACCTTTCCCAGGTAAACAAATCCATGTAGTTGTTGCAATTTGAGATGATTCATCACCCTCAAACGTCCTGCTCAGCATGGGTCGGAATAAAAGCAGACAGTCACAGCTGCTGATTTATATTCATCATAAGAGTTATGTAATTTCACATCCCTTAAGGCAAAGCTTGCGAATGTTAGTGTGAGCGCTGACGTGAGGCAAAGAGCACTTCTCTGACATGTCGATTTATCATTGCTGCGACTGCGCTATCTGTTTCTGTGAGGGGGGGCTGGGAAACCTTCGGACATCCAAATGAGAGCTCAAACACAACGAAACGGGGGGTTTAACGGTGAAACCGTGACAGTCTTACCGTACCAAATTTCCCAGTGTTCCCATATTCCAAAAACGGAATCCACTTTTGGCATTCCAGAAAATTCCAAACTGTGAAACGTGTGGCCAACGTCCCGACAGAGGATCCTCGGCGCACCTCTACAGATCGATGGAGCACAGCGCAGGGGTCCAGCTCTCTCTCTGTTTGCCTTTGCTCTGCCTCTGCCTCTCTCGGGCCTGCGCCAATAAGCATGAAGTAATGGTGACAGCTGCGCTTTGGTACAAGAGTGCGTCAGGTCGGTCAGACGCTCTGGAGTCCAACACAGTCAGCAGCACTGAGCTGAGGGGGGAAAGAAGAGGCACTCACAGGGAAACGAAGGGTTTGTGTAATCTCCCCTCAATTGTTTTCAGACTGTAACAATGAATATGAAAATTTGACCTTTTGCACAATTTAAGTGACATCACAAAACCTAAAACTCTTTCATTTATTTGAGTCATGATGAAACCATAGGGATAAATTGTGATTCTAATGCAAAGCACTGATGTCTAACCCATGAATATTAAACATATGTTGCAATGTAATACTGTTACAAATTAGAACAATAATCAAAATGAAACCATGTTAAATTTTGGCAAGAACAACTGCAATAATCTGAGTCACAGTTCACATCGACTTGATAAATCTGTTGCATAATGTTTTCTGCTGAAACGGCATCAAAACACAAAAACTGGAAGTTGCAGAAGAAAAACACAGTTTCATATTCCATCACGAGTCACTGCTAGTAGCTGAAATGAGCAGCCTTATATATACTGTATGTATTTTATAAGCAAAACAAATCACGATTAATCCTCAAGCTGCACAAAAAACAATTCAAGAATTGTTAAATGTATAAAACTTAATGTTGTTTTTTTTTCCAAACTGACACGAATCATAAGTAACTGTATCTTTATGATGCAGGAAATGAAGCATCTTGTTGAGACAAATGCTTGTAAAATCACTTTCTACTGACGTCATGTCTGTTTTCATCTCTTAATGTTACATCTCAGAAGGACAGGTGAGGAGTCACAGATAGAAAACAAAAAACAAAAATAAATAACTGAGAGCTCAAGTGTAGAATTTCCAAAGTTGGACATAAATTTGACTGAACGTATAGAATTTGTTCTAATTCAATAACTGATTAATCAAAATGCACCGGCATTGTCTGCTCTGCCCGTAAACTGTACTAATGCCGATTTAAAAGAAAAAGTCATTTATGAAACAAAACTATAGAACAAGCTTAAAACATCAAGAACAAAATTTAAAAAGTTTGTCAAAGTTTATCAACTGTTTTATTTTTTAAAAACCTAGCTAAAGACACTTTGGTATAAATACTTTGAAAATCTAAAAATAGTTGAGGCAGTGCAAACTAAACATTTTTCTGTAACGTCAGTTTTAAACCTAAACATCTTAATTACAACGTTTTGCAAAATTTATGATTCCATTCTATAGATAAAAAATAGCAGGCAGGTATAGGGACAGGTTTACCTGACTTACTGTCCATGTTCACTGATCTGTTATCTGAGCCTCAAACAGCAGTCGGTTCAGGTGCAGCAGGAAGCTCCATGAGTTCAAACCACCCACGTAGCTCTAGCTGGCTAATGCAGCCCACCTTAGATACAGATCTAAAGTGTTTGGATCGTAGATTATTGAGCTCCTCGGAGCTTTAGAAATCTTTGTTGAAGAGCTCCATTGTGTGTGATACACATTTAGTTTGTGTTGATTCTTAGTCACGCAGGTTTTGATATTTCCTACTGAAAGATGTCAGACTTTCCTCTAAGTTAACTGAAGGCTAATTTAGATAACAACATAAAGGTTTATTTTCCTCTGAACTACACCAAGGATACACATTTACCTTGACACAAACATACATCTTCAAATTTCAGCTCAGGGGTCAGAGGTCAGGTGCTGGAGCTCTGAGATTAGTGCCCAAGTCAAGCACACCTGCTTCAAGCCCAAGTCCCATCAATCCTCTGGGTTTCTTACAAGTCCTGCAGCCTGAAGCATTTCAACAGATTCTGAACTGAAACTGAACATAGCAAACATCTTGATGATGACAGCATGGTTGCGACAACGTGATTCCACTTATTTACAGAAGATTGTACATTTTGAAAGACTTGTAAATGGATCAATATTTTTTGCAGAGCTCAGGAAAGTCCCCCAAAAATCCAACCAGCAATATTTCAAGCTTTTTTTTTTTTTTTTGAAAGAAATGTCTTAAAAAGTGAAAAAGTAAATTTACATTCAAAAACACAATCATCTTCACAACTTTTACTTATTGATACATAGTATCAAAAAATATATACAGTAGCAAATCTGTGTATGCTTTTGTTATGACTATTATTTTCAGAGATTTCAGGTCGGTGTGGTTGAGCCGCTTGAGGTCAGAGGTCGTACTTCTGGCTTTGTTTTATTTGAGATTTCTTATTAGTTCCATTTTGTATAATATGACCTCAACATAACTGATAATAACATGAATGAACTAAAAAGTTAAACAATATTGTTAGTGCTCCAAAAGTTTTAAGTATTTAGATAAATGTCTCAAGGAAAGTTCTCCTATTCAGAGTTGTTTTGTTCAAACTATTTGTTAAAAAAAAAAAACCTCCAGCGGAGCTCTCTGCGAGACAATAAGCCTTAATAAGACATTTATCTTTTTTTTAATTTATTTTAACAGAATACCACAGAACACTATAGCGTTATGCTTCTTTCCACAGAACTTCTCCATAAACACAGCAGAGCTTTGGAAAAGCTTTGCTCTCGCTGACAGCCTGCAGTCTGCTGGGAATATTTTGTTCAAAAGGGGAACAAATCTCTTGGCTTTGAAAGTGATCTGTACATCCATCACCACAGGGGAAAAATCCTCCTCTTACAAAGACCACACACATACATAAACATTCACATATGCATGGGCATGCACACATACAGAGGCACGGCTGCATGCCAAAATCAAACACATACGCACAAAGATTTTCATGCACATGAACACACAGAAAACAGTTCAAAGCTTTTTAAACAAAGCAGCTAAAATCTGTGAAGCGAGAAACTTGTCTTAAGGATTGAAGCCAAAACATGAAGACTTCCACTCCACTGTCCCCCCCAGCACAGATTACAGTCCTTGAATGGTAGAACAATCAGGTGGTCATTGTGCTCCTTTGACCTGAGGCCATCCTTAAAGACCTCATCCTGGGAAAAGGAAACTTGAGTTTCAGTGCACCTGGATAGAAACTGCCAGAGACGTTCAAACCAATACACCAAAAAACACTCTGTAGACACAAAATGTATAAAGAACTTATTTAAAATCCTTAAAAATAACGTGTTGTTCATGTGATAATACACCACTGGTTTATATTTGAACGCTAGAAACATGCTCAATGAGTCAGATCGAGAAAACATTTCTCTGGAACGGCTGAGGCACTGGTCAGAAAATGTGGAAAGTAAAGTTTGCTTTACTAAATCATCACAGTAAAACAAGGTGACTAATCAGAAAAAGAAACAAACTCACCAACATCTGGGAACAAAATGTCTTATACTGGCAAAAGTCAGAGTTGTTGGCAGCTTAGTGTCTGACTTCCAGGGAAAAATGGAAAGCAATGAAAATAATAAAAAAAAGTAAAACTCTTTATTAGAGGTGGATGCTGAGGGATTTATTAATTTATTTTCCAGTAGTTCAAACACAGTAAACCCATGTTACTTGGGACTCTGGACTTTATACTGTCACATTACCACACAACAGTCATCTATTGATCAGTGTTCCAGTACATGACACAGTATTCACACGGAGTTTACTTGGACGTGAAACTAAGCACATGCTGGAATAAACACTCCATTTCTGAAATGTTCTGAAAACATAAAGAAAAACCATTAAAACACTTGACATAAATTACACCTGATTACTGCCACGCCTGTTTGCAGTCAAGAAATCACTTTAATAGGACCTGGCCGACACAGTCGAGTAGATCAAAAGATCCTCAAAAGCCAGGCATGCCGCAATCCAGGAAAAAAATGAGAATGACAAAATTAAGATCTATTAGTCTGGAAATGCAAATAAAGCCATTTCCAAAACTCTGGAACGCTAGCAAATCATAGTGAGAGCCAATTATCTACAAATGGTGAAAACATGGAACAGTGGTGATCCTTTTCAACAGTGTATGACTGACCAAAATTAGCTCAAGAGGGCAGCAACAACTTATCTAAGAGATCACAAAATACAGCCTTACTTGCCTCAGTAAAGGTCAGAGTTCATGACTCTACCATGAGAAAAAGACTGAGCAAAATGTCTGCGTGGCAGAGTTCCTAGATGAAAATCACTGTTGAGAAAAAAAACCAATAAAAGATTAACATTTTGGAAGGTGTCTGTAAGGAAACATCATACCATCATTAAAACATGTTGGTGGTAGTGTGATGGTCAGGGTCTGTTTTGCTGCCTTGGGACCTAGACCTGCTGTGGTAAATGTCTGTCATCAACCAAAACATTCTTAAGGAGAACGTCTGGTCATGTGTTCATTACCTCAAGCAGATCAAACTCTGGATGGCTCAAGAAAGATCAAATGGAGACGTCTAGTAAAAGTCCTGACCTAAATCAGACTGATGTTCCCTCAGTAAAAAATACATTTAAATAGCACATTTTTTGTGTTAACTTGTGTTAAACTGGTCTAATATTTAAAACTGTTTGATGATTTAAACATTTAACTGAGACAAACATACCAAAAAATAAATCTCAAAGGGGGCAAACACTTTTCACACCAATGTACTTGTAAATGTCATTGACGGGAATGTTGTGAGGGAACAATCACTCCTGTACGGTTTCAAGTTCAGTTTGGAAATGACAAGTATACATAGGTTCTGCTGACATTTGCCTTTTTCAGAAAGAGTAATGTACTCTGTACTTCAATATTTACTTTACTATCTTCAATCACTGACCAATACGTTCTCAAACAAACACACAGATGAGCAAATAGTTCCAACATTCACATCTCATTTAACACAAGCAGGAAAGATTTGTTCTCATTGTTTTGTCAAGAGAAAATAAATTGTTATGCTTTCATGCAAAGGGGATCTGTGTAGGAGTCAGTGTTTAACTTAATACAAAAAACTGTGGAAATTAAACTGAGCCCTTAAAGTTATTTGAAAACACAATTATAAGGTGAAAATACCCTCAATCAAATGTAAAATTTGTGTTTTTAAAATAAGAAAATGGCATTTAAATTTACACGGGTTGCAATTATTATTGAGCTTCCTTGTAAGAAATGTTCTACTGTTCCCATGAGCTCTCCTGATCCTCCACAAAGAGTGGAAAATAATCAAAATATTATAAATGCATTCACATTCATACAGAGTAAGGAATGGCTACATTGCAGATAAAGTACTTGTTATAAAGTCAATTAGAGTAAAGTTTTAAACCCTCTTAATTCCATATTTTGGATCTCTGTGCTTGTTTAAACCAGTAGTCATTTCTCATTTTTCTCTCATAGTTATTTATCTCCTTCCCTTTTCTATTCTTGAAATGTTTTCCATCATTGCCACTTTCTTCTAACTTTTATATTATAATGCTGATACTTTCATTCCATAATCTATTGTCTTCTAGTTGTTGTGTAACATCCCCTGTAACTCCTCAACTAATCACATATAAGTGCTGGCTTTCATGAGAATGTGTTCCAGTTGCAGGAGGAACAAGTCGACAAAAAAAAAAAAAAAAAAAACAGTTTTGGGAGTTACCTGTATGAAAACCTGTAGTGATTGTGATAGAGGATTTTATCCAGCAGGGGGCAGCAGTATCACAGTTTATATCAAATAAAAATGCACGAGACAGATAAAAGAGGCAAAAGAGATCTGGATTCACACACTTTGACAATTTCCAGGGTTATTTACATAGAAATCCTTCCATGCTTTTATTGAGCAGATGTCTATGAGTTTTATATAATCATGTTCTTTTTAATTAAATTTTTATGTTGCTCTGTTGACCAAATTAATATGTATTTCATAACCAATAAACTATTACATATTCATAGTCATAACCTATCATAAATCTATAGCTTGTATTTGTAGCAATAGAGGCATATATTACACATCATGTGTTATATAACTACTGTTTAATTCAGTTGCCTTCTGATCTAATCTATTCTAATCTCATGTGCTCTCCTTAATTTGAATTTGCATCTTTAAACCAGACTGTGATGCCGCAGAAAATATATGATATCTGTTTACTCAGATTAATGCAAGGCATTAAAAAGTTTTTGCAACATTTTCAAACATCTCAAGGTGAAACTCTGGCAGTGGCTGCAAGTTTGTATCTGTATAGACAAACACCAGCCAGGTGATAAGATGTTTTTCTTAATGCGTGACCTTTCCAGGTATCAGGAATGTCTACTGAAAATCACTGGGAAAAGTGCAATTTATGTTCAAATATACACGAGCAGTCAATGATGAAATGCTGTGTTAAGTCCATCTAACACTCTGTATATCGATTGCAATGTTCTCAGCCCTAAACTCAATGAGCTTATTGATTTATGAAATCGATGGAGCATGGCAGTGTTAGATCAGCAAGCTGCTGTGTTTATGTGGACAGTGCTAAGGAGGGAAGTGTCACTGCAAGTCCTTGGGATGGTACTTTACATCCAACAGCTATTTCAAAGTGCTTTGATAGAAAACAGGCAGTCCCATTGAGACTAGCACATTTGTTCTTATCTTTCTACAAAAAAAGAAAACTACACCCATCTCTGACCAAAATATTCAAAATTTGTCTCATCTGTATAGGATATTCTCCCAGAAATGTTGAGGCCTGTCAACACATAATTTGGCGAATTCTCATCAGACCATTTTGTGTTTTTGTGTTGATAGTGAAGTCCTCTTTGTCCATGGAGCCCATTTGGTTCAAAATACAATTGATGAAGCAATCAAAAGTGATAGCTTAACTTTAAAGTGCAACTTGAAAGGTTTGCGATGGTTATCCTGCACCTCCTTTCTTTTTTAACTGTCATCTCTGTACTACTGATCAACCGGGGCTTGTATTTTCTCTTGTACCCATGTCCTGGGAGGTTGGCTATAGTCCGATGAATCTTATACATTTTTAAATAATATTGGCAGTTGTAGTCACTAGAACATGAACCTGCTGAGAGATGATCCTCAAACTAAAATCTTCTTTTTGGCCTTTGTTTTTTTCTGGTCTATATTCAGTATGATGTGCACAACAATACCAAACTACCCAAGAGCCTGTTTGTTCTTGAAAAGCTTAAAGACACACGTGATTCTAATTAAGGCTAAACACTGTTCAAAACAAGACTATGATCTATAGAATGATAGTGCTACCAAACCTAAATTTGTTCACAATATCTTTTACATATATTTGTAGATTAAACAAGAAATTATTTATTTTCACAATTATAATAGTGTTTTATGCAGTCATATGCTAAAATATACCATACCATACCATACCATACCATACCATACCATACCATACCATACCATACCATACCATACCATACCTACTGTGGAGGTACCGACAAACCTGTTCTCTTACATCTATAGTGCAGTTTGAAATACAGTCACATGAAGCAAATGCAACTGCTTTCAGTACTAAAGTTTCATAGATTAGTGAAAATCTTTAAAAATAAAAAAAAATCTTTGCCTGGCCATGAAAACATTGACATAAAGTCAGACTAACAACAGCAAGTGACACATTGCAATATATTAACTAAACATTAAATCAAAGTATCGACGCATGAGCTGAACTAACTCAAACTTTATACTTGCATCCATTAGGATCTATAGAAATCTAAAACTAAACAAAATAAGTTAAATGAAAAACATTCCAAGCTGTGATAATGACTATGTGTCCTTGATAACAATAATCTCAAACTGTCAAACAAAGGTGCTCATTGAAGAATTTAACAGTTTAACCAATAATCAGCAGACTCAGACATGCAGTGAGTGTGTGATCACAGGAGCTTTGGAACACAGGTCACTGGGAAAGAGATTTGGGAGCTTGTTTTGGTTCATTGGGTTTCCATCCTGGACAGGGAGTTCTCAATTTTAGTTAGAAAAACTGCCACTTATTATTGAAATCAAGGAGTCATATCAACTAATTTGTTATGACACAGTGATGTTGAATCCTAGTCCTCAAGGGTCCCAATCCTGCATGTTTCTGTGCCCCAACGTTCTTGATTTGAAACATTGAATCAATTAACAGGCTCCTGCAGAAGTTAAGGATATGCTAAACAGGTAACTCCACCCTTGAAGCAGGTACTGCATGTTAGAACAAGAAAACAACTAAAACATATAGAATGATGCATGTTTGATGCTAGCCTTCAAGGACCAGGACTGTTTACCGATGACCCAACAGTTGTACTTATTTTGCACACTTATTCCAAGTTGTGCAAGACAACAAAACTAAACACTAAAAAAGCAAATGTGTCTGTGACCTTTAGCAATAATTCAGAACTTTAAGAAATTCCAATAACTTAGACAACCACAAATAGCAACAATCATTGATTTCTACAACAGAATGCTGAAACTCAGCCACTCAGTGAAAAGACGATGATACTCTGACTTCATGTTAATGATGAGTGATTTCAGTCAGACTATCACTGTAGCTGGTCATATTTTGTTCCTATTAGTTCAAGTCAAAATAATTTAATGATAAACATCCAAAAGCCATTAGAAATGTTGTCTTTGATGTATCTGTAAAAACACTGACCGGTCACACATTTCCTAGTCTTTTAATATATTCATCATAGTAATAATTTTCATTTTACTACATTTTTTTCATGACATGAATAATGTAAATCAAGTGCTGAAGTTTTGTAGTCATCATACAGTATCTCATTCTGATGATGCATTGTCCTACCAGTGCAACATCTAGATCTAAAAACTCCCCAAAATGAGGAAAATGATCAATGATCAACACTCTGCATAGTGCTTTGCAATGTGTGACTCAAACACACATACTGCACATTTATTTTAGTTGGACTATATCCAACATCATATAGCATTATTCTGAGACCTCCCTGTCTATAGCCTTCCTCTTACAAGGTGTTTAAAATGTGGTCATGATTATCCACTGGAACCTGGGTCCATCCATGGGCCTCATTCCTGTTGGATGAGTCCAAAACTCACCTTTTGGATTAATTCACTTAACCAAGACTAAGACCTCGAGACACATTAACTCCTTTTCTTGGGGCAGACACTCACCCACAATCCAGCTTCACTCTTTTCCAAATAATGTTAGAGGGTACTGATCAACATCTCAGCTGCATCTGCAGTTTATAAAACCATTGCTCATTCTTATGTTTGTTATTCTTGCTTTGGTTTATTCTCTGCACACCTTCACCCAAGACAAATACATCATATCATGCAAATAATACTTGGCAATAAACTGATTTGGATCAAATTCAACTGCCAACTGTCATGTTTGTGGATGACATCATCCGCGAAAAGAATCAGATGATCTGTAAAAAGCGGAGATGAGATCCAAAGAGCTCCTGAGTGTCGCGTTAATGTGTTTTATAACGGTTCCATCCTTTTACATTTACTGATTTCAAGAGCATTTTTGTTTTGTTTTGTTCTGTTTTGTTGTCAGCAGTTATCTTTGTACCTTTGTGCCGTTATCTTCAGCCATGCTGGCTGTTTGACTCGTGATCACTTACTGAAATAGCAACATTGACTGACTTTAGATCTAAAGAGTGAGGAATGTCCATCTTGTAGACAAAAAGGAATGCAGAGTTATCTGAGGCATGTTTACTCTGTCTGCATCATGTTGTTGTTATTGATGGTGACCACAGCAGCATGTTTCCTTTGTTGTCATTCTCAGCCACGCTGTCCAAATGACTCAGCTGACAACTGTTTACACAAGAGCTAAAACCAAAAAAATATTATTATAAAACTATAAAAAAAAAACTAAAAAAGAAAATGCAATGAAATAAATGACCATAGTTGTTGTCATGTTTCACAGGAATAAAATATATGATAAGCCAAAAATAAATGAAACACATCTCTGCAACTCCAAGTTTATTACCTCCACCAAGGAGGTAATGTTTTCACAGGGGTCTGTCTGTCTGTCTGTCTGTCTGTCTGTCTGTCTGTCTGTCTGTCTGTCTGTCTGTCTGTCTGTCTGTCTGTCTGTCTGTTAGCAGGACGATAACTCAAAAACTAATGGATGGATTTTGATGAAAATTTCAGGAAAGGTCGGAAATGACCCAAGGAAGAATTGATTAGATTTTGGGGTGATCCGGATTACCGTCTGGATTCAGGAATTTTTTTTAAGATACGGACATAGTACTTTCTACAATACGTCCAATTGGTGGAGGTCTGCGCTCTCTGAGTGCTTTTCTAGTTTGGTTTATTTTAGAAGGTTAACGCTCATGAAATGACTTCAGAGCTGTAATCATTATTTAGTATGTTACTTGATCTGGATAAATGAACATAATATGCGACAGAAACTCTCTCATGTGGCAATGTTTATGCTGAAACATCTTTGTCATCTTGTATTGCTGTGTTTGCATTTGTTGTTTAAATAGTTTTTTTAAGTAGAAATTGTTGTTTCAGTCTTTTAGAACAACTTCTTCATATTAAGAGGATATTCTACATGTTTAGATTGGTTTCATGTCTTTGGATAGAGTTTGTGGATGGAGTTGGCCCTGATACCAGAGGATCTAGTGTTTGTCACGTCAAAGGTTTTTACATCTGATTTTTTTTAGAATTAAACTATGGGGTAGTAAAAGAGTCTAATTGTACCTGTGCAGTTGTGGAGCTACCGTCAGTGCCACTGTGCAGCTACAGTGGAATCTAATAAAAGTGAAATCCAGTTCTGAGCTGTACTGACTGATTCCCCTCCTTCCACAGGCATCAAAGCGTGAATAATTTTTTGTGTTTCCCTTTCTTCCCCAAGCTGTAGCCTCCTACAATCTGCATGGCAACCAGGCTTTTAAATCTATTCTTTAAATTTTAGCTTGCTTCACTTTATTCTAAAATAAAATACTGATTAATGAATACAATAAAGGTATTAATTATAATTTATTTGGTTTAGGAATAATAAAGTTTTTCTAAAAGATTAAATGTAAAAATAAATCTTCAAGTTTCATGTTATTAATGATGATGCATCAGGAAATTAAGCTTTTTAACATGTTTATAAATATATTCTGTCATTAGTGTGATGACTTCACAGGAAAAAAAAAATGTCTTTATGACAGCTGTCTCTTCCTCTCTCCTGCGGATGGTTAGTTTGTTTGCTCAGGGAGGTAATATTTAACTCACTCACAAGCATTTTTTCCAAGCAGTTGACTCTGTTCACATTCAGACTTGTAAACACAAAGAACATTTTAACTAAACACCTGATTAGAGAGGCTTTACTAGCTGTTGTTCCAGCCTGTGCAGAGAGCTGCAGCAGACTGATTATCCATTAATTGTTGTTTTGTCCATATGAAAATATCTTCATCTTCTAAATTAATCTTTTACCAACTTTCTTAACTGAGCAACTGGATGAACAGCTGAAAAGAAATGGGCCCTTGTACAGCAGGTAAGAATTGTTCAGTTTACAATGAGTGTTGTAAGTGGAAGGATTAATTTTGCTGACAAAATTTTATAATTAAAGTTAAATTAAGTTTAATGT
The DNA here is from genome assembly GCA_006937955.1 of Pachypanchax playfairii. Taxonomy (NCBI): domain Eukaryota; kingdom Metazoa; phylum Chordata; class Actinopteri; order Cyprinodontiformes; family Aplocheilidae; genus Pachypanchax; species Pachypanchax playfairii. The sequence continues at coordinate 2,302,630 of SSNP01000048.1, forward strand.
CTTATTATTTCCAGCAGAACGAGACGAGAAGCCTGAATTTGTTTGAGTTTTATTTTGAGCAGAGTTAGAAATGTGTTTTCTGTAGGAGTACAATCCAAAGTCATGATAGTTACTATTAAACAAATAGCATTTCAAATTTTACTTTTTTAAGAAAAAAACACTGAACTAAAATATAATGCTAAAACCATTTATTGAATGTTTTCGGTAAAAAAAAAAAAAATCTCACATTAAAAATAAAATGTGTCCCAGTGTTGCTGCAACTTTTGTTCAATCACCACGATATACTTTGATAAATGCTGAACACACAAAATATTTTATTTTACTGTATATGTCTGAGTGTATCACATTTTCCTGGTGAGGAGGTGGGATTTTGTATCTTTACTATCTTATGAGGAAAAAGAACGGAAGTTTACCTTAAACGGCACTTTGTCTCAGTATTTGTTAAAAAGAGTTTCACGTCTTTGTAAGTGTGGATTTGATTAAAAAAAGAAGCAGTGATTGAATTGGAAATTCACAGGAAACCAGAGAGGAAAATGATCCAAAAAGTTCCAAATGCTGAAATTCAAGTTTAATATTGAGTCACTTTTCATGCACCAAGCACAGCAGATTTCCTGGGAAAATTTGCAAGCAGTCTGGATAGATGTCCAGCAATGGTGTTCTTTTATTGAGTTTTCTTGCACAAAAAACACACAGCATGATGCATATTTACTGCAATCTGTGCTGCACTTGTTAACTCCCTGAGTAAGGTACTTAATGACACTTTCTAATACTTTAACCATGAAAACGAATCTGTCACACTAGGGGTTCTTCAGAAGTTATTATTATCATTGTGTTTGAATGCATGTCTCATCAAGTCTTCTGATAATAGTTTGTTTGGTTAGGTTTGGATACAAACTGAAACACAAACTAATGCTTCACATTTGAAACAGCAGCACCTCTTGACCTCAAAGTAAAGGTGGCCCACTCAATTCATCTGTTCAATAGCAGGACCAAACCCACAATCTTCATCACCACAGCAAACAACACAAAACCCGCTGTTTGTTTTTCTTATCTTTTCCATTGAAAAAGCTACTATTATTAGTCAAGGTCAACAGAAACAGTCTTTATACTGAGGACGTTCAGTCATGGAACATGTTCAGATCACCACTGAATACTTCTGACTCAGCATTTAGGCTGTGATCTGGAACATTTCCACTGACAAGCAAAAAGGAAGGTTTGACCATTAGCTTATAGTTCATGCAAACTACAGGGCACATTCATATTATGCATGTATGTATTTATTTATTTAGATGTGCTGATATGTGATCAAAGCACTTGTGTTACTTTATGTTCAATTTCGGGTGTCTCTTTTCAGACAGTGCTTCTAAAGATGGGAAAGCAACTGGAAGCTGCAGCGGTCCTGTGAAGCCGCGGCTGAGAAGCAGCAGTGATGGAAGCATTTACACAAAGAAGGTTGTCGGTGGTCGCAGAGAGTCCTCTTTCCATGCACTGTCCAACCCCAAATCAGGTAAAGACAATATCTTATACTGACAGGAGAAGCTGTTGCAGGAGATGGTCTGCAGGTATTTTCAGAGCAGTTTCTATGATGTTTTTAAAATGTGCATATTTGCATGCGGGTAAAGGAAATGACAGCTGTGATGTTGACTCGTGTGTAAGAAGTTATAACGATAATGTGACAGCTGTATACTTAATAGGACCTCTGTCAACTGAATTTAATGTAAGGTTTGTTCTAATCCATCACAAGATTCAAGATTTGTATTTTTGTCTTGATTTTTATTGTTTTGTTGTTATTTTTCTCTCTTTAGTTTTGAAGAGACCGGTGAGTACAGAGGAGCTGCAAACACCAGGAAACCCCTACATCAAAAAAACATTTACAGTATGTCAGGGGCTTAACATTTCACAAAACTGATAGCTTTTTCACAGACCTGTGTGAGAAATGGGAGAATAGAACTACCAATATTTTTCTTGTCAGAAAAAGAAAAAGAAGTGCATTTTAAAACATTTTTAGATATGGTTTGCTTTTTCCTTCATTCATTCCTTTTTCCTTCTGTCTTTTGCCCCTGAACCAGTCTAGAACTTCCTACTCTTTATTTTTTATATCAACACATATCATAGGCTCATATTTTGAAATTACAAGCAAGAATAAGACGGAATTCTTGATGAGGTTCAGGAATGAGGAAGATGTTTGTATCTGCAGATTGTGGGTGATGCAGTGGGCTGGGGGTTTGTGATCAGAGGAAACCAGCCATGTCACATTCAAGCTGTGGAGCCTTGTGGTCCAGCTGCTGCAGCAGGGATGAAGGTGGAGAACATGAAACATAATCTAAAATAAACATAAACACATCAAGAATATCTTTCCAGTTATTGCAATGTCAATGTCTCTTTTTTATCTCCAGGTTCGCCAGTTTGTAGTTTCAGTAAACGGTCTCAAGGTTCTGGATCTGGACTACCGGACCGTGAGCCACCTGATCCTAACTGGACCCAGAACTGTTGTGATGGAGGTGATGGAGGAAACTGACCACTGAGAAACTGAAGATTTTTACAGGGTTCTTCGTTACAAATACGTCCTGATAGAGGTTTTCCTTGTAAAACTGATGAGGATGATGTTGCTATGAATCAATGTTAAAATGTCTGTTGTTAAATGTTTTCATGGAGCGTTTTTGTTTCTGGTTGGTGTAAGAAACGAATCCAACTCGACCAGCTGATCCATGATGTTCCTTTTTACTATAGCCATCAAAACGTCTATGTCTATGTCTGTGTGAGGCTAAAACAATACTTCTATTTATTTTATTCAAATTAAATTCTATATGTTATTAAAAACTGCCTTACTCTTGTACAGTAATGTTTTGGAAATTGAGCCGATAAGCATTGATGTCTTTGACGTCACATGTTTTTAGATTGTTTGAAGTTTTAACCCTATTCCCTGCTTGTGTCCTCTCAGATGAAGTAATTACATCCAGAACAGGAACATTTCCTCCTGCTCACACACGCACATGTCTTTTAATGCAAAACCCTCCAAGACCCCCTTTGACTGTGTTTACCTTTCCATCATCCTCCGTCTGATTCCAAGAAAGGAAATGAGAAGTGTGAAAAGCTGTGAGGAGAATCAACAACATGGTGAGGGAGCAAAATGTAACATAAGTCTTTTGTTTTTTTAATATCCCAGATTATTTACCATTTTATATCTATATATCTGTTCTTATTTTGTCTTTTTGAGTTTCTCTGTAACTCTCCCCCATACTGTATGTTATCTGTTCTATTTTTCTCCAAACATTCATACTTCGTTAAATGCAAATGAAAAATAAATGAAATATTGTTGGATTTATATATCAATCCCTCCAGTTGTCATGTTTCTACAATTACAAGAATTCAAAGGGACATTTCATTTTTTTAAAGACAGTGTCACCAGATGAGGGTAAAAGCTCTCTTGCTTGTGCTGAATCAACATAATTTAGTCTTTATTGAATTAGCTGCAATTTGGGGAAGTTGTTTCTAGCCTCATCTAATCTGTAGAAAGCATTCTTCTAAACAGACACAAGCTAATGAAAAGGTTGTGGGGTTTTGTTTTATTTTGAAACAGCTGCAGTTTATTTGATATGTTTTATTATTTGAAATAAAAAAAAAAGAAACATCTTTCTGTTTGACAGGTTCTGTCCTGTCAGTATAGAATCCTCTCAGTGATAGTTGCTTAAAAGGTTAATGAAAAACAAATAATAAAAACTCCATGAATGAAGTTCGAGACAGTAAAGATTTAGAGGAAAAATGATTAAATAATATGGTAGGTCAGGAAGAAGACAGTCCTAACATGCTCAGAAAATTTCCACATTCTCTCAACTTAAACCAGAAGAAAGGTAAATAACAAATGTAGCGTTTCATTTACAGCATTAGCTTCATCTGCACGCCTGCCTGTGAAGACAGTCCACGATTCTCAGCCACAACTTCTCTGGGGGATAAACAGGGTGATAAAACATTTGTGACATGTAACTTTCTCACATCACAAAAGCATCTCAGACTAATATTTTGAAAAAAATAAACTGAAAGGAGAAAATCTGAACCTTTTTTTTTATTGCTCTTAAATCAAGTAGTTAGTTGAAAATGCATAGTATTACCAGAAGGAGGCAGTAGCTGGATTGTTTGTGCTGAGTCACATTGTCACATTGCTGAGTCACTTGCATTGGGGGAAAGTTGTTTCTAACCTCATCAACTCTTGAACCTGGAAAGGTTTTAAGAGTTTTATATTGTAAAACTTGATACAATAACAAACTTTAAAAAAAAATGATGTCAACTGATGATGTTAATAACTAAAAGCCCATCAAAAACCTGTCTGTGATCAAAGTAATGTGTTATAATCATTCATGATGCTTTTTCATGAAATGAAAAATGAAAATACTTTATCATTGATTTCATTCGATAAATTCACAATTATAATAAAATATGATACAAATGAAAGAACCCAGAAAGTTTAGGAGAGGGTTTTGTTTTTTAACCTTGAACATCTACGACATCCTCATGCAAACCAGGAAATGGAAAGTATCAAAACTGCTTTGACTTTTGTTTAATAAAAGATGAATACTCTCATTTTTGCATGAACTTTATGATGAATATATCTCAAGACACTAATGTGGTTAAATTTTCTTTTTTTCAAATGCACTAAATTTAAAAAGTTAAAACCTCACAGAAAAATGCAGTATTAATGCAGATGATACAACTTACAGGCCCAATAATTGAATGAAAATGTTAACAGCTCACCATAAAAGAGGGAGAAATAATTCGCAAGTCACACTGAATAAATGTGGTCACTGAAACATGAACAACAAGATCAGCTTGTAGCACAGTGAGCTTAATGTCAAATGGATAAACGAAAGGTTGAAAAGTCATTGCTACAAATTATGTTTCATCCACAAGACCTGAAAGTAAAATCTGATGCAGGAAAACGAGAAGCCACAGCTCCGATGTGCAAAGAGCAAAGCAAAGTTTACAGCAACTGCTGTGAGTCTGGTTGGAAGAAATGTCCAGTTATTCGATATGTAACTGGTTCAACACTCACATGCACACAAATTGTTAATTTACATACTAATCAAAACTGACAGAGAAACAGAGACACATTCTGGTTTTGAAATTGTGTCTATAATAATCATATTGCATTACAAAGATAAACCTCTGGCCGCACTGAGGTGAAACTGACACATATTCACTCTTTTACCTTTGTTCACAGTTTGTTACTTGAAGACTGTCCTCAAATCCTTTTGTGTTTTAGAAAAAAAATCCCATTTAAAATCAATCAAGGAGAGATCAAGGAGAAAACCTCCAAGCATTATTCATGAGTTGGTGAGTGTGATGTGACGTGATGTGGAAAACAAGACCTGCATTGGGCACACAGTGAGGCTGCTCCTTCAGTGATGGAGGGAATCGTTTTAGATTTTAATCTTCTGTGGTTTTCTTTCAATCTCTTAGAAATAAAAATGTTGAAAATTGTTATTTAACTTGTTATATGATAGTACACATGATAGAATGGTGTGTGTGTGTGTGCAGAGCACAGACAGTTGTCATTATTGCACAGACCATTAATTGCTTTTCTTGTACCGCCATCTACTGGCAAAATTACTAATACAAAGACATCAAAGCAGATGCTAAATTAAAAAGAAATGCATATAGAAATAGTCATTTACAATATTGAGCCAGCAAATTTTGCAAGAACAGCTTCAATGTGGTGTGTTATGACTGTGCTGGAGGGAGAGAAACTTCATTCTCCTTGATAGAACTGCATCATTTTGTGCGATGGTGATTGTGATCGAGAGCGGTGGTTCAAAATCCCCAAAGGATTTTATTCTGCCTCTGCTGAGATCTGGATAATCTGGCTGAGATGAAGTTTTGTGCCAGATAAACAGATGTTTATAAGGGTGGTAAGACAGTAATGAGTCTTTCTCTAAAGCATGGTGCTTTAATGAGTCTTTCAAAACATCCTTCTATAACATACATTCTAATGTGTTTTATATTCATTGTGGTTATAATCATCCACACACCTGAGTTGTAGCATCAGCATATTCTCATTATCAAATTTCAAAAGAATTGCTCGTTTAAATTTAGTGTCTAATGTTAATGAAGATCAAAACCTACATTATAAAACGCTTCAGGGGAATAAAACATGAACAGAAAATACAGTGACGCCTCAAATAACAGAAAAACAGGCAGATTTTTTCTGGTTGCTTGAATTTCACACTTTCAAAGGCTTTGCTTGCTCATCACAAATCTGCTTCCAGGCAGAAATGTTAGCATGATAAATAGATCAATGTTTCTTAATGTAGAAAAACACATATTGGATTTTGGAAGTGAAGAATGAGAGATGAGTTTTACTTTAACCAGCAAACTGTTTGCGATTTACTTTCATCTCGTTATACATGAACTCTTATCAATTCCAATTAAAAACCTTAATGGATGTTCGCTTTAATGAAAACTGAATGTAGATGTGTAATTTAGAAGTATTGCCTAATTTTATAATCTATATAGCTGCAGTCAAACCTTTTTATAGGGATTATTTTAGAGAACATTTACTCAACTCTGTCATGCATCACACTGTAAAAGGATGTAAACTGATGATATAGAAATATGAGGAAGACATTGTTTGTTCAAGCTGTAGTTTGAGGGCTGTGGAACTCAGCATTTGAAGGAAACACTCAAGATTTCACTGACTTCTGAGTCCTCGATTTAGCCTGTTAAAGGCTACATGCACAGCAAACAAACCCATAACAAGTGAGGTAAATAAAGGCTTAACCCTCACCGTCAGCAGACAGAGGCTCATTATTCATTCAAGGCTCTGCAGTATCTTAAAGATAAGGACACCTGCACATCAAGAGCTGCAGGTCTGTGTGGTTGGTAGCCTGCTGCTGTAAAATATCTAAAGGTATCCATGTCCTGTTATGATGGTGAGTGGTTCCTGCAAGCACTGTAAAAAATGACTCTACAGGCTTGCTGACAAGTTCTTTCATTTGTTTGTAATTTAACAGTAATTTGCACTAATAATACAAATACATGAACATGTCTGATTATTATAATAAGTCAGCAGCCAATCAGCAAAGGTGTGAACTTACTGGTAAAACATGGTCTCAATAAGACTGGATGAAACCAATGAAAAAATGTTATTAAATATGCAAAATACCAGAAATGTAACCAAATGTATTGTTAGTGTTTAAGCATCCAAATGTTGACTGAGAACAAACAACATGGGGAATACAGATTGAGGATGTTAAATTAGATGTGAAAATATGAAATGATGAGCAAAAGTATCAAGAAACAAAAGGCAGAAATTTGAGCATGCACGTGATCAAGCTGAAAAAAAAATACGAAGTAATTTCATCCTCCTTAAAAAAAGTTAGGTGATTGAACTTGTGCCATTTAGTGTGAAACATTATAGTGTTTATTTTGCAGTATCCATTCACTGTTGTTGCTGTATGCAATGACCTTATCTTTCTCATAAAGAATTCAATCTAACAACAATTATAGCGCCTCGTTTGTTCTTTTCTAATTCACGAGCACCTGCCCAGAACTGAGACAGGTCTATTAACTGGGGCCCCTGACGATTCTTACAGCACATAGCCAGGAGTCACACATCATGCACGACCGTCGCTCACACGCATTTCTCTCTGCAGCCGCGCCTTGTATTAAAGAGAGCTAAAGGAATGAATAGCTGCAGGGGAGATGGTGAATGAGGCGGGAAACACCCATCAACCCGTTGCAAGTCTCAACTGAGAAGACTTATCATTTAAGTAACGTTCACTACAGCAGGATGGGGAAAAGAGGCCATTTCCCTTTCAAATTAAAACGTAAATTTTTGGAGCAAAGCCAAATGTGTTTTGCATTTGGAGAAGCGGAACATTTAATGAGAACATTATGCTAGAATTAGTCGTTTTTACACACACAAAACTGTTAAAGATCTAATCAACAGTGTTAGCTCACTAAAGGTTATTTGCAGCATGAGCACTATTAAAAACACAACAACAAATGATACAAACTGTATTAAACCATATTAAAGAAACGACTTTATGATTTCAGTTGTAAAGCACCATTGAGCTGAAGTATTTTATTTGAATGCAAGTTTATTTGTATGTTCTTTATAATAACAAACAACAACACTGACGACGACGACAACAACAACAACAACAACAACAACAATAATAATAATAATAATAATAATAATAATAATAATAAGAAGAAGAAGAAGAAGAAGAAGAAGAAGAACAACAACAAAAACAATAATAATAATAATAATCATCATCATCATCATCATTATCAACATAAGTCACTCTAAAGAAAATATGATGGAAAGTGTTGATTTTTGCTACCTAAATCACAAACATCGACCCAGCTAACATGTACTAAAAACAAACAAACAAACACAAACAAATAAGTGCCATATGTTTCCTGCATCATGCAACACGAAAGTTTCCTTTAAATAACCTGAATAGAACATTTTATGAGGCTCCACTACCTTGATATATGTGTTTTATTTTGAAAATTCCAAGCGGTAGTCCCGCGTATCACTCAGTCTAACTTATCTCCAGGTCGACAACAGAGAGTTGTTGAACGGACTGGATCAGAGTCGGTGTGGGACTAAGGAAGCTGTCACTGAGCGGTCCGGAGGAAAGCTGTAGAGCCTGGAAACATCTGATCTGAGAAGGTAAAGCTGATCTTTATTCATTCACGCACTGCTCAAATCTCCAAGAACAGCTGCTGAATCCGACCATGCACCTTTTCTCTCTGCGCTCCGTCTGCTGCTGAAGGCGAGACGTGCAGATCTCACCTGTGCTCATTTCAATTTAGGAAAACTTCAGCTGCTTTTATTTACTTCAAACCAAAACGCGGTTTATGTTGTGATTTCTGCTTTTCTACTTTTCAGTTTTGTTATTTCAGTGCGCAGTTACATGGTTTAAATATCTAAACACTTTATAGAGTAATTGATCAGGTGGTGAAAGAGCTCCATTGTGATGCCATAACGCACTTTAAAAGCATTGTCGCGTTCAAAACGTTGTTGGGTAGCGTAGATCTCTTAATATCCAAATTCTAGATCTATTTTCCTAAACAGAGAAATTTGAGGCAGGAGCTGCCTGATGAGACGTATTAAATCCAGCTCTGTTTTTGCTGTTTTTTCGCTGGAACACCTTGAGTAAATGGTGACATAGTTAACATGGCAAGAGGGCAATCAATCAAGTGCTGAAATAAGCTTGTTATTAAATATTCCCTTCAGTTCTGAAGGATGCATACTTTTCATATCCAGGTCTTCCAAGGTTTTACTTATTTTGAAAGAAAATTACTGGTTTATTAAAGTGAGCAAGAGAGTTCTTACAGGTGACAGCTGTGTTTGCTGCTGCACGTCCTTCCCCCTAGAGTGATGTGTTTCATGCCTGATGCAGCCTGAAAGACCTGCATGTGACTCATTCCATGTCAACTCGTCAAAGTCTTAAAGTTTATATGAACCTTTTTTTGATTGAAATACACTGATGTGATTTTTCCCCAATAAATATTTTCATAAACTATATTTGATTATTTCTTGTAGACAAAGTCAGCTGCTGCTGCTTTGTTCGAAAATGTATTTATTCTTCTCTGCTTGAATCAATAAACTCCATGTATTCCAAACATCAGCTCTGCCTAAATGCAACAATTTGGTAAATATACATTTTCACTTTCTTGAAAATCTGCTCAGAAGTGTTTCATTATTTTCTTTGTGCAAGAACTAGAAGTGGTTTGTATTTAAATCAAACAGTTTTTTTGTGTGTGAGTTCTAACAGTAGTCAGGTGTTCAGTGGGTATCATCCAGATTATTTAGGCTTTTTCACCCCTTCGATGCTGATCTAAGTCTCATTTCCTGCTCCTTGTTTTTCATCTCCTCCTTTTCGTCTTAGGTCTGCTGTATTCTTGGATCTGCTGGTATCAGGATGCAGCTCTCGGTCAGACTGAGCATCTTCCTGCTGGCCTTTGTTCTCATCACTGTGCTCCCTCACACAGCACAAGGCCAAGGTAAGAAGCCCACTTGTTACCTGTCAACCAACATATTCAGCAAGGCCAAAAGGGACTTTACCACAAAGAAGCAGACACTGTGAAGGTTTGCTTTTGATAAAAATAACAACTCATGAGGTAAATCAGAAATTGCAAACATTCAGGGCTTTCCAAATAATAGCAAGCAGCAAACATCACACAAGGACTTCTGTACTTGAGCTAGAGTAATAGTGGTTTTTCAGTATAGATCTCTGCAGGACTTCCTGTGTTGCTGCTGAAAGCTAAATAATTTCCTCATTCAGCCAGACTGAAGAGGTTCTACAGTTATATTTAAGGGGGTTGTGCTGAGGCATTTGGAACTGGAGTCCAAACAAGACTTCTTACTCCCAAGACAAACAGAGCTTGAAGAGTTAGAACAGAGATCTTAGAGCCAAAGAGGAAGATTTCAAGCCTGCCAGACCAGCATCAAACAAAACTTAAACACCTTAGTTTCTACAATGACTCAGAAAAACCGATGATGGAGATATTAGTAAGTTAATTGGTGGTTTGGTAAATCCCATCGTGACGTTGTTAGGAAATCTAGAAACCATCTTCTTCCTTTACCTTTTTTCTCAGCAGGTTATAAGTCTGAATTTCACTGTGACATTTTGGTTTAAGGAAACAGACTCTTGTTTTGAAAAACGTTTTTCTATTTCATTCATCCTTTCAGTGTTCTTTTATCTTCATCTGTTTATCAAAGGGAAACGCCATGATGCCCTCAGTCACTATGAAAACAAAACATGTTACATCTATGTCTGATCCAGCTAATTCTTTCCTTTTTGTAATTGGTTTCTACATTTTAAGTTGACTTATTCATTGTGAAAATTGAGCATTTTAAGTTATAAATCTTGGATCTTTATTTATTAAGTAGTATTTTTCTTAGAATGTTCTCAGCGCTGATGTGTTTTATAAGCATCCTTCTGTCTGTAAAACAAGAGCGGTTCATTTAATTAAGTTTTCCTACATGATTTTCATTTTTCAATCCAAGTGTTTACACTTTCTACAGCTCCAAATCTCCCTCATTACCTGATTAGCCTGAGACGAGTCTCTTTAACATAATTACCATAATGAACTGTCTTAAACAACACTTCCCTTTGCTAATGATGGATTGATATTTCACAATCATGTAGCTGAGCCCGTTTAACAGACGACCAGACGAAGAATCACAGATAAAATCATGTGTCTGTTTTCAGTTTTTCAAACTGGGGTGTCACATGTGGTGAGAGGCACGTAAAGATTGATTCTTTACCTTGACGTTTAACAGATGTTATACTCAGACACCTATTGAATCTTATTTATAAAACTTTCTTTGGGTCCAAAACCACTCTGAGTACGTAAGCCGATGCTTTGCCATACCATAAAACCATATCAAGGGTGTAAAAGGTCAATGTGTGATAAATTTAGCTAAGCTGGATATCTTTTATACCATAAGTTGCTCTCAGACTGTGTGGGCTTGTACTGTGTTTTAATTGGTGGTCAGCAAGTGACAATGATGGAGCCACGGAGTTTCTGCAATCTCAGCACTTTTTTTAAGCACTCAACTTTTGTCTAAATGTCCCATCTTGAATCTTATTAAGTTGCATGTATATATTTAAGAAGATAACAAAAATGATGTTTGTCATGAATTGATAAAAAGGCAGATAAATATCATTGTTAGAAGTGTGCCAAACACCAATGAGTGTTTTTGTTTCCTTTTTCTTTTTGTTTAATGTGAATTACAAAATGCAAAAGCTAAGTTGGAATTTATTTCAGTTTAGGAAACTATAAAACTGGAAAATATTCTAGTGTGTATATGTCATCAATTAAAACTATTAACTATGATTGGGGTTGTATGTTTTGATTAAGTTAACAGAGTTGCTGATCATCTTAAATCTAAGTGAGAGTATCTTTACAACTAAGTAAAGTGCACACATCTGTCTGCCAAGTGAAATTGGACAACAGGATAAGTTTGTCACAATGCAGACAGTTGCTAGGTTTTTGGACAGAATACCAGAAAACCGAAAACAACCACAGCATTCCTCAGCTAAAACCATTGTCTCCTAGCCTCAGCTACAGCGGTGACCCAGGAGAAGCTGAAGACTTATGGGCCGTTTCGAGACACTCCACGGAGAAACTCCTCCCTTTTGTGGCTCTTTGTTTTCAGTGAAGTCAGATAGGGTGAAACTTTTTTTAGTAGACTGAACCTGATAAATAGAAAACTTACTAACAGGTGGATAAATGTCAGAATGAATGAAAAACAAGTTACTTTAAACATCCAAATATATGAATCCAAGATGTCTTTATTTGACCTTTTGTTTTGCACTAAGCCGTGTGTCTTAACTAAGTTATGGCTGTTGTTAAGTAATTACTTAGGCTGCTTTAAATCACTTTCTAACACCCGTCACAAAATCTCTATTTGAAGGTGAAAAGTGGAAATTCAGTGGCAGTCTTTGCAGGGACTTGTCATGTTTGCATTGCCTGTAAAGACATTAGATCTATAGTGATCAATGCCTGCAGGGAAATTAGGTGAGAACATGTGGTCAAAAGTGAGTACTAATCTGGGGTACTTTTCTAGGCCACACCTGAGTGACATTTGGGTGAATTTGCTGTATATTCCAGTAGCTAAGAGCACACCAGGGCACTGATTTAATCAGATTTTAGGGGAGTGAATGAAGGTATGGATGATCTGAAGGCTGACACCCATTTGATTCTTGGGATTACTTCCTATGAAGAACAAGTTAGGATGCAGGTTCTGTCTTAGTAAACAGGTACCCGGGAAAAAAAGAAGAAATGCAGTCAAATGTAGGAATGAACATAGGGATGAGGTCAACGATAACAAAGAAGAATGATGTGCTAGACTGATTTGTTGTTGAATCAGATAAAACTTTATTGCAATTAATTTTATTTAATTTGACAGTACATAACAGGATTTGGATTGGATTTGTTTCATACAGTGCTGATTAGTGGGGAATTGGACTTATTTAAATCAACTTAATTGAGTTGAGCTGAAGTGAATGGGTGTGATAAGAAGGGGTCATGATATGGGGTGATGATGGATGTTAGGAATGAAAAGAGGCAGGATGGAGAATGTGCAAGTGGGATGAGAAGGGGTAGAAATTATGATGAGCAGCATGAATAGAATGGAAAAAGAGTTGGGATAAGGCAAGTGGAAGATGAGTAGGAAGAGAAGGAGTAGGGTTGGGAAGATGAGTGGAATTAGAATGGGTAAGAGGGAGGGATAAGGATTAGTAGGCAAAAATATTCAAGGATGAGAGATAAGGAGGGTGGGAGGGAGTATAGGAAGGATTAGTAGAAGGAGAAAAGTGGAGATGGGTGAGATGCAAAGTGGTTGGAATGAGGTAAGAATGAATGGATGATTGGCTGAAGGAAAGGGAAAGTGAGGTCGAGAACACAAATCAAACTGTACTCAGTTTGGTGAACCAGCTATGAGAAGGTTAACCAGATAATTAGAGATGTTGTTTAGTCAAGTCTTCATTTGTGGAAGGAACTTGTGAAAGTAGAAACTGTTAGGTACATAAACCATGTGTAATTATATTCACTTTTGTATAAAGATACTATTTTCATCTTTCACGTTTCTCCTCCAAAAATTGCTCAATCTACTTTGCTCAGAAAGAAAGAAAAGGACCTACTTTACCTTTTGGTTGTGCAAAGCTGTGGGATTTTCCTCCTGACCTGATGTTGTCAGGTGTGGATGGAAAAATACAGATTTTACAGTTTGACTTCTTTGTTCTGCAAAAAATGATATATTGATGTTGAAATGCACACCGTAGCATCTTTAGGAAGGCTGGGATTGGGAATGGAAATGTGAAGTCCTTTACATCAGAGGTTTTTCAGTCACAGATGAGTTTTTTCATTCTCTGCGCTCAGCTTAGTTCTGTCTCTTCCCCTCATGCTACCACCGAAATCTGTCTGTTCTAACACTTCATTTAAATGCACTTAAAACCCTGCGCTTTTGACTTGCTGATCAACTCACATTTGGTGTGACAGACACCCGTCCCTGCTGTTTGCACGAGATCCTCCATGAAAAATAGATGAGAATTAAGTTCCTATCTCTGCTGGCAAGGCCTTTTGTCTGTCTTCACTGGACTATTTGCACACCGTTCAATACTTCTCTCTGTGTGAGAATGCAATCTCGCAGAGAAGATCCAAGGCTTTCTGTGAGTGTGACTGCATATGTGTGCAACTATATATATGTCTGTATGTGTTTTTGTGTGGGTGATGCTGCAAAGGAACCAAGAGATTTCTTAGGAAGATGATATAAAAAATACACCAAAGGTTGATTTCTTTTTGTGTTCGAACATCAAAATACGTTCGCTTCCAGCTGTGGACAAACATACATAATTTATGAACACATATGCAGATATGAAGGCACAACTACATGCAATTCACTTCAGCTACACTACAAAGAGAGAGGTGCGAAATCTCCAACCTGAATCATTTGGGATTTGAGCAGCTCTCTTCAGACGAGAGAGCTAAACCCCGAGCCGAAATCCCATGCAGTCCTCATTCTGATCCCCAGGTTGGTGAGATAATTGGTACAGTATTCCTTACGTGTACATATATTTTCTTGCTGTTGAATGCGCCGGCTTTATAGTCTCTCCACTGAAATCAGGATTATCTTTCCTGTGCTGAGCTCAAGTTTCTTTTTATACCTACATGAGTAGTTTTCTGTCATTATTGACACGGATTAAAGAGGTGGTTCACTCAAAATGCAACACGTATTTGTAGTGAGGGGTATTATCAGTGCTGCTACATGTAGCTGTTGTAAAGAAAGGAAGCAGGGAAGTACAGAAAAAAAACTCAAGGACCAGTTCTGCTTCAGATGAGCAGTTATCTGTCCTGGTTTTATGATTTGAAAATGTACAGCAAGAATTTAACTGGAATTTTTTTTTTTTTAATTAGCCAATACTATCATGTTAAAATATATGAGAAATAATGTCTCACCTTCAGATATTATATTAAATGATCTGTTTGTTTCAACAATGGCCATGAATTTCTCATGCAGCTTCTAATGAAAACCTTATGTATATTGTGTTGCAAGTAAGTGCACAACACCAAAAATATATGTATTTTAAAAAGGTGTATTTCCTCATTCTGTTTTTTTGGGTGAACCATTCTTTAAAGCCTTTGTGTATTTTGCTCCAGAACATCTGAGCTACACAAGCCATCAGTCAAAGTGTAGGTATTTAAAGAAGTTGGCAGTAGTAGACTGTTCATCTCATAATGAAGACACAAACAAAGAAACAAGTTTGTGGATTTCATATTTTATTTTCCATCCCAGGCTTCTTTTTTTGTTTTTTTGTTTTTTTCTTTTTCTTTATAATCAGTTAAAATAAACTGGGGAATGTGTTGCATCTAGATGCTCATCTAGTATGTGGGATTTGGCTCTGCTGGTGTGGAAATGATAGGGTGGTTGTTGACCTGGAAATGTGGTTCCTTCCATTGTTTTTTTTTCTTTACAATCGCCTTATTCCAGTTTTAAAACCTGTGTTTTTTTATGAAAACTCAACAACACTGTGTGGAAACTAAGCGAAGTGGCACTCACATGGTGCTGTTGACTTTTCTGTAGGTCTCTGCACAGGTGGAGGCCATTGTAAAGTGTTTTGGGTTTTGTGCGACTCATTGGATCGAGTCACTTTATGATGTATGTCTAAATATTCCTGCTGAGAACAGGAGAGGAATAGCATTGGTATACTATTCCAGAGCCTTTCCCTTTGGTACCCTTTGTTCTTTTTTCTCCTAACACTTAAAAGAAAGTCACATTTACTTCTTTTTATTGTCTTCCATTCTCCTCCAAGAGATGTCAAAGCAAGCACACACACATAAGATAAGAAGGGATCAGTCATATATGAAGTATGACACAGGGTCTGATGAGGAAATGTAGATGGTTAGAAAGTGTACACTTGCAAAATGAATGAATAAAAAAGAAGGATGTAATGTGAAAAGTAGAATGTAAGCCTCTAGATAGCTGAAAGAGCCAATAATAATCAGAATGAGAGGCAGGAGTGCTGCTTTGATGCAGACGGTAAGAGGAACACAGCTACGACCTGCCACATCCCACAGAGACAAGCAAAATGTAAGTTCATCACTAAAAAGAAAGATAAGAAAGAGGAGGAGAATGGGACTTTTGGGCTTTTTAATGTGACATCTGTGCAAGCTAATCTTACTGATGTGTATCCTCCGTGTGGATGAGATACAGTAAACCCCTTTTTCCTTCCCCCCCTTTTCCTAACTATTTAAAACACAGATGGAGTGACTTCCTCTACGGCACCATAACTCTTGGGGAGTTCAGTCTAACTTAACTCTTTCACTGTTGTTTTGTACTCGGTACAACAAGGTTGGAGTAAAACTGGAGCCCATTCTTTGAATAGCATCCTGCACTGTGGTGTTTTATGGAGTTTGTTAATAATACATCGAAATTCTAAAGTGAAATGTGAAGTACAAAAAAGGTTGAACTCCATCTGTTGTTATTAATGTCATCCATGAATATACATGAATGACTGTAGTTTATAGATTATTGGAAATGGGTGTGATGCATGGGAAGGGGTTTTGGATTTTTTCATGGTTGTTCATGGTAGTTATTTACAAAATGTTACAAATTCTTTTGTTTTACATAAATGCAATTTATTTTCCTTTTTTCTCTGTCTAGTCACATCACCACGAAGATTTCGTGCAAAAATCCTTGGCTCAAACAAAGTGGAAGTATCATGGAA
Organism: Pachypanchax playfairii; assembly: GCA_006937955.1. Lineage (NCBI taxonomy): Eukaryota > Metazoa > Chordata > Actinopteri > Cyprinodontiformes > Aplocheilidae > Pachypanchax > Pachypanchax playfairii. The sequence continues at coordinate 2,319,372 of SSNP01000048.1, forward strand.
AGAACCAAAAGGAGATTTTGATAGCTACAAGGTCCTTTACACCTCTCGTCCAGGTAAGATTCAGCACTAATTAAGAACAGTGATGCATATAATATCACAAGGATGTATTTTCACTGATCACATCCTGCAGGAAGAAAACCTTTTATCATTGTAATATGTCGATGAACAATTTTTGTGAGTGTAGCTTTGCTCGCTGCAGAAACCTTCTGGTTTGAACTTGATTAGTTCAGGAAATTATGACAGAGAATCCTTTAAGAAAAATAGTCTCCTGTCCGGTCCTGCCTGGTGTTCACACAGTTAACCTCGCTCCACACCCAGTAGCTGAGCAATGATTCCTCTGTGACAGCTTGGTTGTCTAATGCCTTGCTTAAGGGCCCTTTAGTAGTAATTGCTGTAGACTGATCTCGTTTGCAATCTCATTTCGGAATATTGTATGCAAAGACTTGTGGCATTTAAACAAACAGAATATAATTTTAGACGGCTAATGTTTACATGTTTACATGATTCAGGTTAATTAAATGATATTGTCTTTTGATGGTGGTTAAAATATAGTTTGCACAGAGGAGCATACTCATGTAACTATTTACCCTGAGGTAGAACAAATACACATTTTATGTGGTTTTCACTTGTGTGCATTTTCCTAATTCATTCTGCTGAAGAAGGAAAAAAAACAAATCAACAAAAACAAACTGACACATAACCACAGAGAGGGTGTAATTGGAATTATGGTTATTTTGATTTCCACTGTGGGAACCCACGATTGATTTCAACAAATACAGGAGTGTTAAACAGAAGTTAAGGCAGAACACTTTTTCTTTTTTTATTATTTTTGAAACACTTCACAAACAAAAGTCCACTGATCATCATGGTTTTACATCAACTTGATAATGAGTCATTTTATTTTTGTGCCAAATCTTTCATGAAGCTACAACCTTTTAACATATTTCATTAGTTTTTTTGGGATACAAAATAAAATAAATAAAGAACATTTGCAACATTCATTTGAAAGCAAAAATAATTGGTTAACATTAGTGACTGTGGACAAACTCTATCTGTAGTTGTTTCTTTAGGTCAGTTCCTGCCAAATTTGTCTGAACTCTTGGCAAAAATGTTGCAATTTGATAAATAATTTCTTTAAAAACTTAAAAATCCTAGATTTTTAAACTCATAAAGAAGCATCTACCATTAGTGAAGTAATTAATCAACACAAAAAAAAAGTATCACATGAGATTTCCATGTGGACGATCCCAGGTGGAATTTGCAGACATTTATTGCTCATTACAAAAGACAATAAACGTAGTCTGAGCTGCCATGTTCTCTTAGTCTTTTCCTTACTGTGTTACTGTGAACTTTAAAGTTTAACATGCAGACTGTGTCCTGAAGAGCATCAGCAGCAACTCTGGGTGTTTTCCAATTTCTGCAGCATTGCACTGTCTAAACTTGCTGGGTCAATGACTCAGAAAGAGAAGCAGTAGTTGTTAAACTTAATAATTATTTACTTTCAAGTGAATATTTTTATATCTTTTTAAAGACTGCATTCTGTCAAGGCTCGATAAGAACCCGTTTATTTTTTTCCAAAATGCATTTCTTAATGGCTTTTGACCTGGTTTTATTTTTTGGCTAAACATTTCCTTTATTTATACATCTTTCTTGTTGTCTTCATGCCAGAGTTAAATCCTCTGATACCAGAGTGATGTGTGGAGATGAGTTAAGCTTGCGGTGATGTATTGTGTCTGTGCTTCGTACCTCTCACATGACTCTAATACTAAATAGTTTCTAGATTTTTCTCTGCAGCAGGACTTGAATGTTTACTGTTAATCTGTGAGGTGGTTTCCATTGTGCTGTCTGAGGCAGTATTCACAAGTCAACAATACATCAAAGAAGTGTCTACAATCCCCCAAAAACCATCCTGTACACCGAATAGTTATAAATTTGTAACATTTATACTCTGTGTGAGAAAGATGATCCAAGCTTTTCTTGGCACGACTGAGATTGGCAGATCTCCTCATGACATTTGACTTCATGCACCTGAAGATTTTATACAAATAGTTGATGCAGGTATAGCTGTCAGTGTTTACTTAAACCTTTAATCAAATCTGGATTTAAATCTGTGGCTTTGTTTTGTTTTTTAGGTTAGTTGTTAAGGATTTTGACACTGAAATGCTCTTGTCATGACAGGCTCACAAATGAGGAGTTTATAAATTCATTCCAAGTTGTAAAAGAGAGATATTTGCATATGTTACACAATGGGTTCATGCTTAGTTATAATAACGTCTATTATATAACTGTTTCATGCCCCGATGAGCATTATCTAATTAAAATGAATACAGCTAAAACCTATTTTTTTGTACTTTATAAACTGGAGCTGTCTTTAAATCTTTCTCCCTTCAGATTTATTCTGTCTAGCAGCTTAAAATACAGACTTGGTGGATTTCACAAAGTTTTCTTATTTACCTCATTGCTGGAGGTAATTCAATGTGGTCCTGAAGTTTTAGGGTGCATGTCATCCTCTGATATTAGTCCTGCTGTCAGCCTGTGGCAAAGTAAACCTGTATCTTCTGGTGCTGCTTTGTCTGTCTGCTTGATCACAGTAATAGAGAAAATGTCAGATAAGGTACAGTAAGCACAGGCCACATTCCCCTGAGACCACAGAGGAGTGTCGGCTGGATGGAGGCGATGGAATAGAAGAAGATGATGGAGATACTCGAGGGCAGGATGAAGGATGGAGATGAGACGTATGTAGGAAAAGGAAGATGTAGGAAGATGTTTTTGCTTTGTAGAGTTAATTGTTGAACATAGTGCTGTTTTTTTTTTTTTCCTTGTTTGGGTTGCTAAATCCCTGGGAGCTTTTTCTTCTTTGTCACATTGTACATTTATTGTATTTTAATTTATTATTTGATACAGAAGTAATAAACATAGAAGCTTCACATGTGTTTAAAAACTTCATGGCCTTTCACCCTTTCTCAAAGATGTTCAAATACACTTGACATTTTCACCAAAGCGAGATGGCCTCATTTCTGAGACAAGCCCACACAGCTCACTTTGCTGCTCATTGCCACTGGGCCATTGGAAGAAAAGAAGTAATTAAAAAAAATAAAAATAAATGATACACACACGAATATGTATGTGTATATATATATATATATATATATATATATATATAAATAACCCTATGTTGAGTTTAATTCTATTGCTTGAAAAGATGGAGGACATTAGCATCGAGCAGTAGGACATTCAGTTTGTGTTTCAAAAATATGAGACCAAATCAAATGGAGTTCCGTTTTATTTAAAATGTCCTAATTTTAGAAAACGTTGTCTTCTTAAAGTTTAAGATATGGCCTTCTATTTGAAAACTGCAGCAGTGTGGGTTTTTTTTTGCTGTGAGTTTGAAGCAGCTGCCTGAAATTTGATTTAAGAAGAAATTGGCTTTGCTAGCTGACAGTTCAAGATTTATTGATCCCAACTGAAACATTTTACTCTGGAGCAACAAGATCAAGCAGAGAAGTGAATGAACATTTGAATTTAATCACACAAAAAGAAAGAATAGCTACTCAAAAATCTAAACTAATATATAGGGCTGTGTAATATGATCAAAATCTCATATCTCGATAACACCTTCTGTAAATCTATAAACTTTTCAAAGAGTTTATGCAGTTTGCACGTGGAAAGTACCATTTTTATATTTCTCATTTATGTGATTATATTTGTTTCTTTATTTAGAAAGTCTGGACAAACATTTGAGTAACATATATTTACATTTAGACTCATGGCTTTATGGAGATGGTGACAAAACATGGTATCAGTGTTCAGTCTTTCAGCTGAAGTGCAGGGACATTGTTTTTGGCATTATCTGTTGTGACACACTCATCCTCACACAGTCACCACGACTCAGAAGCTTCAGTGAAAGTCCGGCTATTGTTTGTATCGCTGTCAGAAAACAAGTCCATCTACAAACATTGACTGCTGTTCTGGATGAAGTGCACCGTTAAGGTCATGTGGGGATGCATTGTTCAGCTGATCCACATATCTGTTGTTGTTTTGTTAAATGGAAAAAAAAAACAGTTCTAACATTTGACTGTGGTTTATTTTGAGCACCCAACAGCTCCTTCTTGCTTCTCACTTGTAAATACAGTCCGTACTCTTTTATTTGATTCTTGCCTACGTGATAGTAGAGGGTTGTTGTGTTGGAGTTTGTGGTGGTTAGCGGCTCGCAGCATAATTTGCACAGTATATTTTTCCAGTCCATTTCTGACTTTTCATAACCAGACCATGTCCTTTTGACAGAGGTAGCACCGTGTTTAGGAAAGAGCTCCGCCATTTTTCTAACCGGTCTCTCTGTTTAGAGTCATCCGGTTCATTCTCACGCTCACTGGCCATGCTAGTATTCTCTGTACCTGCATCACATGGAGCTGTGGTCTCTTCTTTATACTGCAAACATCTTACAAATGATGACAAAAACAGTTGAAATTGCAACACCACAAAATTAACTATAGAAATTATATTAAAAAAGTGTTATAATTCCATCATCCAATATATTCATATTGCGCAGTCCTGCTAATTAACTTTGGTGCTCTCATTCTGGTCTTTTAAGTTAATATTGTTTAGCTATAATCTATTTAAAGTCAGGATGTCTTTCATACCTGTAATACAGTCATTTTGGAAGCTGCTGACTGCTACTGCTTCCACAAGAGCAAAGCACTTTTTGTAGGTTTACTTCTTGATGCAAATTGTTTTATTTGATTTTTATTCCTCTTCTCGCTCGTCCCTGTATATATTTTGCTGTATGTTCTTATTTGTTTTTCTTTTTTGCCACTAGTATGAGCTGTCATTCCCCCAGGTGCTAATACAATGTAGTTTTCTTCTATGCAGTTTGTGAAACCAAAAGGCTTCATAATGTCAAAGATCATGCCACTGTTAAGTAAAACTAAATCTTTCCACCATTTTTTAAGACAGTTTGAAACCGTTTAGAAATGCAAAGGGTTGCGAAGTTTGTTTGGACACTTTAAACTGTTGCTTCCCATCTAATTTTACATATTTTTTTTGTAGTAATGATGGATCTTACTGAACCAAATCTGTTTATCTGGATCTATTTGATCCTCCAAAGCATTTTCAAATAAAACTAATTAATTACTTCTACATTTAATTGTCAAAACTGTAGCAAATAAAAGTCAGTCATTTATGTACCTGCTTTATTCTCTTCAAGGTAAATGTGGCAGGTTTTAACCTTCTCAACTTCTGGGTAGTTTAAAAACCTCCTATATCTTTACTGTGGCATCGGTATTAGTCAAAGTGGAAACATGAGCAGTTTAAGAAGCACTTTGAGGGGGTTTTAAGGCTTTTTGCAGCTTTTGTTGTCTGCATAATTGTTTAGTTTTGACTTTACTCAACCCAGCTATGTTATTATAAGACTTTGTTATTTACTGAGCACATTTGTCTGAGACTGATGTTTCTAGAGGGGGTGGTTGAAAGTCTTTATTCTCTGTTAAAGGATAGAATGAGTTCACTGCAGGTTTAATTGAAAAAAAAAAGTGCAATCCAAATTATTATTTTTTATTTATTTTTATTTCTTTATTTTTTTTTTGCTCTTTACATTTTTGTGGTAACTTAAACAAGTGTTGTGAATGTCTGTGTGGCTGTCACATTATCATAAAGTCAGACTTCAAAATGAACGAGCCTGAAGGGAATATGAACGTAAGGCAGAGTTAAGACAATGAATTGTGTTTGAAGTTTTTTGTTGTTAATTGATCTTTAATTATGGAACAATAAGGAAAGGGAATACTTGTTGAAAAATGTTGAAATGTAGAACGTGACACTACATGTGTATCCCTTCACATACACTGTTGCAGCAATATATATTTTTTATCATAACTTTAAATATTAATTGTGCTACTTTTCAAAGTAAAGCTTGTTTTAAAAGACAAATGTGGGTAGAAATTCTAATGTAAAGATCAGTTGGTTGAATCTTGTGAATTCAACCTGAACAATTAAAGACAATTAACTGTTGTTATTCTTATTGGTTATTTATTTATATTTTAATAAAAGAAAGAAGAAATGTAAAGTCTAGTTGAGATAAAAACTTCCTGGGGAAGAGGAAATGAGTATTAAAGAGCCTTTAAACATTACGGAGCCTTGCAGGTGCCAGGTGTAGAAAAAACATAACCGAATAACGGTTAAAGAACTCACTTTAGTAAACTGTGTGCACAGATTCGTAAACACCTGCTGCACAAGGGCTCTAGTGTTATTATAAATTAGTGCATGTAATTTGCTGAACTGAAGGACCGGATTTCCTTGACCTCTGTTTGTACTTCTACATCTGACACCTGCTGAATTCTATACAACATGAGGATCTCAGCTGTTCTGAAAATACTTCAACTTTCTAGAAATGCTGCCTCTCTCAGACATAAAGAAGGTGTTCAAGATGTAAAGGAATCGTGCAATTTTTATCAATATCTGTCATGGATTAAAACCAACAACTCCTCTCTAATCATGTTTTTTTTCTTTGCCTTGGAACAGGTGGAAAGCAGGAGGTGATGAAACTTTCTAAACAGGAATCAAAACTGATCATTGAAGATTTTGACCCATCCAAACATTACGTCTTTAAGATCGTTGCAGTGAGAGCGGGGCAGGAAAGCAAACCTCTTCAGGGAAAACTTGAAGGTACGAGGCTCTGCCAGACTTGAATTCTAAACCCACACTGATGCAGCTGCTGAGTGATTATAAAGATGGATGTTATCATGGTTTTAAAACCTGCACAGGGTTAAGGCTAAGCTATATAAAAATAATATTTTAAAGTATCTGTCGATTTTCTGTGATATAAACCCAAAACGTGACATGTGACAGAAAACTGCTACGCGTAGTTGATTTCTTTGTGGCTCAATGTTCTTTTGGCTCCAATCAGCGTTGACACACAAGGAGCTTTCCATCAGTTGTGATTAGCAGAGTACCTACTGTCTGATTGGGGTGTGGCCACAGGAACCATATGCCTGACAGTTTGAAGGTGCAGCGAGCAGTGAAGCAGTACACAGTAGGAGCTTCTCAGTGCAGCACTCAGTAGTTTTGACTGTGCATCTTACTCAGGAGGATGACAGGAGGAAGTTCTTAAAAATAGGAACTAGTCAAAGAAATCTTTATTTATGCAGGGTAAAAATGTGAAAGAGTAACATAAGCTATGTTCTCATTGGCCTGTCTTAAATTTAAAACTTTTTTTAATCATGCTTGATTTATTTAAATGTAAATAGTTGCTTAATTGTTAAGATAAAGTGTGTAATTAAGGCTTTAGCTTATTGACACTTGTCTGATGTGGCTTCTTTGAATATAATTGCAACCTATTTGAAAAAATATTTGAAGTATTTTGTTTTAGAATTTTTTCATATTAACATACAGTATGGGCATATTTCTTTTATTAGTTTCAATGGTTAAATGTTCACTTATGCCCCTTTTCCACTAGGGTTGGTACGGTACGGGTCGGGTCAGTACGATACGGAACAGGATGGTGGTCTTTCCATTACCATCTGGATGTGGGTGGGGGCATGGGCGTGCTCAGCTTAGCAAATGGTGCGAAAGGTCCGTAATCTCATTTATAATCGACACGAGTAGTAAGAAGGAAACAATAATGGAGGACGTCAAGGTATTTTTGTACTTCATACTAGGACTGTTGCTCTTTCTGTTGAAAAAACTCTGAGCACGACATGTGAGAAGACGTCACATTTGTGGTTGATCAAGCACGATTCTGTGACATCACTTCACATGCACACCGCCATAACCAATCAGGGGCTACCAATACTTAGGTTGGCGTGTGACTGACACCACTTTACTGGACCAATCAGTTCATAGGTGGGCGTGTTGAGTCACTTGGGTATGATTCAGACTGAGAGGTGCTCGGAAAAAAAAGGGTTTGGGTCGGCCCTGAAAAAGGTAATGGAAACGCACCAGAACAGGTCTGAACCTACCCGTTCCAGACCATACTGATCCTAGTGGAAAAGGGGCAATATATCCTAATGATTGAAACACTCCATATTGATGTATATTTCAGTTTTTGACTCTGTGCTTAATGTTTTTAAAACAATATTGGTGGTGAAGTATTGAAGAGAGCAATAGCTAGCCTCAGTTTGCTGTGGATTTTCACATAGGCCAAGTTTTGAAAGGTTCTTTGTGTGTCAGTCTAAAAAACTGACCATGTACAGCCAACCTCTGACAAGTGATGGATGTACAGTCTTAAAACCAGCCAAGTTTACAGTCTAACTGCTGAGTATTTGGAAAGTTTTGTCTTTTTTCATCACAGTTCTGAACATCTGTTAACGATTGAAACACTAGTCTGGAGAGAGGTTATTAGATGCAAAGTGGGCGGAGCAGCATAAGATCAATGGTGATTCTATAATATGCAAAAAACTTGTATTTTTGTTTTCACACCATGTTCAAACATTTTTCATTCTGTTTATTTCCATTTCAATATATATTGATCGAGTTAAACCAATGATTCAAAGGAGTGTATATTTTTTCTTCCTGTTTCATTTATTCTTGTATCTTTTGTTGTTCACTGACGTCGATTTTTGCATTATGTATTTTTCCCTCCAGCACAGAGATCAAATGTTGAAACGATTCAGTCTCAGACGAAACAAACCAGTGATGTCACACGGGAGAACAATGAGATCTCAGAAGGTAAGATGCTCAGCAGGAAGCAGGAGGCAAACCAGGTGAAACGACACAGAAATGAAAAAAAAAAACAAAAAAAAACTTGACAAATCCGTCTGTCTGCAAGTCTTCTGGCTTCAGGATCTCTACTTTGCAGTGAGTAAGATAGAAGCTTTCAAATATTATTTCCACTGTTCAATCAACTTTTAAAAATAAATAAATAAAGTAGCCTGTAACAAGATGGTCAAGATATTTTTCCTTCCTACTTCACATTTCATATTTATTTCATTTATTCATTTATCTCTTAAAAAAACAACTATTTTTAGAAAGATTGTCTTAAAGTTCTTCTTCTTGAAAATGTGACTAACACGGACAAATTAGTGATATTAAACACATTTTTATACTCCTATGAATGTATTGAACTGATCATATCATTATGTATATTTTTTAATTTGTTTATTTGAATACAATAAACTTTTGGGGTGGTTGAACCCCCCTCAGAATGCAGCAGAATGAATGTAGAGTCTCTTCCTGACCTTGTTTGTTGTGATAAAATTCATGTTCCTTGTTATTTGTGTGCACGTTATGTTGTGTTTAAAACTTTGGAATGGTAGATTAGTGTCATTGAAGGTGCAGATTTAAACTCTTGGCAAAGACTGAAGCACATTTTTAAACCTAAATTACAGCCTCTCCTTCGAAGCTCATCATGATGAGATGAATGTGTGTCATTTCAAATTGGTTTCGTACGTGTAAATCTACTTATTGGTCTCATCTCAGTTAACCGGAAGCTTTAGTTTACTTTATACTGCAACAGTTTCAATTTCTAACATAAAGGATTTGATTTTATTACCTTTGTGCCTCTTTCTAGATTACTTTTTATTTCCTCTAGACAGAAACTTTACAAGTTCATTTTCAATTTCTTCTGCTTGAGATTACACACCCACTGAAATCTGGTGTCATTTTAATCAGGCTTTTTTGTGTTGTGATAATGCATGTGAACTGTTTTAGTAGTGCTTAAGTTTAATAACATAAGACCTGTAATTAGTTAAAATCTCATTGATAAAAACAAGATTTTGCAGAACAATATAGCAAAATGACTTTGGATGTGATACAGGGGCTAAAAAAAAGAGGTTTCTATAGAACTCGAGGTATTCATCATTTAAATTATCTTCTTGCTTTTAAATGCAATCTGTGGGATTTTTACTGATCTATTCATTAGTCATTCTATTGGTGTTTGTTTTTTTGCAGCCTGCTTTTTAGTGACCATTAATTCTTCTTATGAAGACAGTTTAGAACAAAACAAATGGAAGCTGTTCACCTGGATCGCTGCTTCGCTGTTTAACATGTTGTGCAAATATGACAGATGTGGAGTCAACCATATCCCTTTGGGAAAACTTACAATTTGACAGATGTTCCAAAATGGCTGATATAATTTATAAAATGCATTTTCTGTTCCTGCATAAGACAAGTCGAAGCATCATGATGGCATACAGGAAGGAGGGAGAAAATGTACAGGGAGTCCAACATTCTGAGATAATTACAGCTTAGACTTCCCATAAATGTTCTTTTTTTGTGTCATCATTGCTGTTTGAGTACTGCAAGGATACAAATCTGTCATTTGTTTTGTTCTTTTGGTTCTTTCTGCACTGGTCATTGGGCTGAGAATTTTTTTAAACAAATCCCTGTTTACACTGAAACAAAGGAACATTTTCTTAAACCAAGGAATTCAGTTTCTCCAAAAATTACAATGAAAAAAATGTGAACTTGCAAATGCAAATACAACTCTTGCACATATAAAGTTAGTTGCAAATGGAATTGGTTATTTTACTCTTTGTATGTAAATTTACTGTTGATTATCTTATATATTTTGTTGTGGTAAAATTGTAAAACCAAATTATCTATTAATCATTAAAAAAGACAAATAGATTTTCTTAAAGATGATTTTTGCTCTTTTTACCACCAAATTTAGAGTTTATTAGAATTGTTTGATGTTATTTCAGATGGTCTGATTTGTAAGAAACAGATTTTTTTTATTGTTTTTTTTTTTGTTTTTTATTGTTTTGATCAACTTTCTTCTCCAAATTTGTGACTTTGAGTTAAAAATGATTTTCTTTGTCCTTGTTGATGTTGCTCATGCAGTTGATTCTATCGGTCTGAGTGTCCTGTTGCGTTCTGAACTGACCTGTTATATTGAAGTGTTCAGTCATCTCATTAACTGCCTTCTTTTTGCTCTTGGAACAAAAAAAGCATCTTTTTACTTTAGAAAGTATTGATGTATTGGATTGTTACATTTGTCCTTGTGTTCTGTGTCTCTACAATCCTTTTTTTTTTTTTTTTTTTTGAAGTGATGCTCTTTGAGCCCAGCAGCAGAAGTGCTCGCTGGAGGAGGCAGGCAATTATTAAACGTGTGAGATCTGACTGGGACCAGCACATTAACAGTTGGTATTGTTTCTCCAAGATGTCACGGTGTGTTGCGTGCCATGACCTCTGTGTCAGCTCAGGTAAAAGGAGTCACACAAACTCCAAAATATTCAGGGTTATTAAAGGAAGGTGGCAGAAACAAAGCGGGAGTGTTGTCATACTAAAAAATAGGATCAGGATAACATGAAATCTTATTGTACCTTCTTTTATTTTCTTTTTATGTTTATAAGTGCGATCTTCAAACCAGTCTGTCCCACTTTTATGTTTTATTTTTAATCTTTTTGCATAAAGTGACTTCAGCTAATTCTCTGTGGTTTCCCTGCAGCGGCAATAAAATACTGATAGATTTAGTTTCACCTCAGATAATAAAAAGTATTAAATATTCGACATGTAGGGTTCTGTGGTGTAATGGAAAGTTACTCTACTTAGAAATGACTTTTTGCATGGTGCCTTGGCCTCAGGTGAAATCCACACCACTTTAGAAGTTGAGCCACTTTCAGATCAGTGCAAAGAAACTGAGTTTCATAATCACTTTAGTTTTGGTTCATCAGCCTCAGAGTTGAAAACTCTTTAGTGGTTTGAAAGCTGCAGACTGATGTGACTGTTTAAACATTTTATTTACTCAGTCTTTTAACTTGATCTCTCATTTTCCTGGTGAGACATAAGTATGTGTTGGTGGAGTAGTTTGTTTTGTCTGGTCTGTTTTGATTCCATAAGTATTTTTATCTGCTCCTCTTTTTTTTTTTTTAGCTGACTTTGAGGAATGTGTGCATCAAGCTAATTATCTCTAAATAACAGACTTTTTTAATTGCAGATGAGTTCCCTAGCGGTACTCTAGAACGGAGCTTCTTTTAAATACAATGCAAGCAGATGTGTAAGTGGCAAATAGTATAAAATAAAGGAGTCTTAAACTAAGTGTCATGACAATGACCTGGAACCGGTTCATGTAGCCAAATGAGACATGCACATACCTGGATTAAGATGGTTTTATTGTACCACTTCTGGTAATTTATCTGTTTAATCATTAAACTCCAGGAGTCAGTGGTCTCTGAACATATATTGATTTTGCTGAAGCAACGACATGCATGTGTTTGGGTTTGTCCTGGTGCGTGAGTCATTTTGTGCTTGTCCTAATTGATGCAGTTGGCTGCAGGATAAGGGGACAGATGGAGGACCGACGAGCCAGCTCTTGATTGAAGGCTTAGTTTTTTTTTTCCTTTCCATATGATTTCAACCCACATCCAACCTCTTCACTCTTCTTCAAAACAAAACCATATCACTATTCTCTCCAGTATTTAATTTCTCATCAAATCTTTGTTATATCATTTAGTTTGAATTGTCTTATTTTCTTTCCATTGCTCTTTTTCTGTAATTGTATTGATTTTTGGGCTTTTTCTCTATTTCAGTTCTTTCTCTTAGCCTCTGTCATGTTACCTTTGAGTTTTCTTGACTTCTTCTTTGTTTCCCTGATGTTCTGAACACCATTTTATATTTTCCTTCAGCTGCTTTTCCTCTCTGTTCCAAAAGCTTTCCCTTGTTTTCCTTTCTGAATTTTTAAGCTCAGAGCTGTCAGTTTGCCCCTTGCCCACACTTGCTGAATACCACAGCTTTCGCTGTGCAGGCCTGTTCTTGGTCGGCTGCCTTGCTGCTGATCAGACCATTAACAGCTGCCTGCTTGAAAAGCTGTCACTCCGAAGATTTGGCTGCTTGTTTGTCTGCTGGTGACAGATTTTCCTCACACTTATATCTGCAGGTCACCTAGGTGCTTACAAAATGCATATGGTTTGCAATATTTTCTGGCTTTACATTTGGAATCTTGACCAAACAGGAAAATTTACAGGGCTATCGCCCTTAAATAGTCTGTGTTTTGAAGGTGGCAGATGGCAGTTGTAATTAACTTCACAGTGGTTTCTGGATCCTACTGGTCACTGATGAAATGTTTTCTAAAGCACACACTTCGTTGTGGACCGTTCTTGTTATCCAAATGCTTTTGATCAGCTTGAACAAAGATGCTAGTTTAGCAAGCAAGTTTCTTTTGATATCAAACATGACATGCAATCAAAACCTCAGGCTGGATCATTAGGGAGGAAAAGAAATCTTTCACGAGATGCTTTTGTATTTTTTTTTAATTTAGAGCTTACTAATTGGAGCATTTGAACTTTCAGGATTGTGATTGGAGATTCTCAGAAGGCGGTGTGACTCAGAAACACAATAAAAAATGTTATAGCTTCTTTGGGGATAATAGAGGAGAGTTGGCTCTGATATTAATTAGATTTTTCTCTTTATGTTTTCCTGTTGTCACTGAGGGCTTTTCTAATGTGATGTCTACCCCCTGAGGGTTTTATAATAAATAAAATGTCCCTTTAATGATTCCCTGTGGGGAGATAAATTACAAGTAAACAACCTGTTACTAAATGCTTCAGACGCCCCTAATGGAAGACTCTATACATATGCAGTTTAAGGGATTTTCTTCATCTTATTCAATTCCTTAAATTTTAGATATATGCCGAAAGCATTTCTGTTTAATATTCAGCAACAGTTACAAGGTCGTTCTTAATATAGTTTTAGAGAAAGTCTTAATGACATTATCTAATACACGTTTCTAATTTGTTAAGCAGGGTTTTAGACCTGTTAACCTCTGTAGCACATTAAGTTCAAATGTAGCATTGGCTAATGTGATTTACTTATCAGCTTTTTGAGGTTCCTACACCTTGTACCCCACCTGCTCATCAGTCAAACTATTTGTGTTCAATTCTCTTGCCATCTGTCCTCTATTTTGTGATGGATGTGGTGTGTAAGTTGACATGAGAGCACTATAACTCATCTAATCCATCTCTGCTCTTAGAGCGCCCGTGTGGGACCTGCAGGTGTTCCTGCAGGTCAGCTGCTGATACACCTGTCTCTCCATCCATCAGGTCTATTTTTTGTTACATGCAATCAACAAGGAAAAAGATTAATCCTTAAAATTAGCAAAAGATAAATGGAGACTCCTGCTGTGGATAAAGGAATTTGGTTGCTAAGGGATGCCAGACTTTTGACAGGTAATGTTTCTATGATATCCTCTTGAGCATTATGCTACTTTTTTGGGACTTTCACTTTATAAACCTCCTCACATTACTAATTCTCTAAACTGAATAACCTTGGTCTGTATATACAGACTAAACTACAGTAAGTCACCTTAAATGCTGTCATCAGTACAAATGTGCCATCAAAATAAAGGAAGGGGAAAAAACTATAGAAAAAAAAACTTTTATTTTTGGATAATGGGAATGTTAGAGAAAACTCTAAAAACTCGTTCGTAACCATGTTATTAAAACTGTATTTACATATGATAAAAAAAAAAAAAACATAACAAGACAGCTAAGCCACAACATAAACTGCCAGAATGATCCTGTTAATAATTCATCATCTCAATCTGAATTTGAAAAAAATGTGTTTTTGATGGTAACAAATATCCAAACTCATAACTTAAGATATATAATTTGGATTTAGGATAAAGTTTTTAAAGGTGTATAACCCACCTTCATCAACAAACTATTGTTTAGTAAAATATGTTTGTAGCTTTAAAGCTCATCTTAAATGTATATATTTTTAATTTCGGTTCTTAACCATTGTCATCACCCTATTGGTGGAGTTTCTTTTTTTTTTACAGAACTTGACTTTTTATCCTCAGAATCCTCTTTGAAATTGAAACTTCTGCTGTGTTTAGCTCTCATCACACACCACAGCTCTAAATCCCTTGCATGACTTTTATATTGCAGCAGGAAGTAGAGTTTAATCAGATCATGCACTGCAGTAATAATAATGATTTTACCTGTCGGTTTCACTTTATTTAATGAGCTCACAAAGCTGAAGTCCAAGTAATAGTCACAGCTCTTCCTAGAGGCAAAGATGGAAACATTTTTATTTATATATTTTTTCTTTGTAGCACAAAAAAAGTTTTACATTTGTTTTACTTCAAACACGGCTGCCCCCACAAACACTGTGATCCTTTTTTAATCAAAGATTGGAGAAACGTTGTAACTCAGAATAGTTGCCATGGCAGCAAGTGATATTGTGAGGTCTACATGTACAGTATTTTGCTTCCCATTGGTTCATGCATTGCAAATTTTAAAACTAATCTGTGTTTTTAAATATGAAAAGTCGAGCGCAGGCTTGTAACTTTATAGATACATAAAAAAATTTATTGAGGTTGTGACCCAACTAGAATCTAAACTATTTAAGGCCGTGCTTCAGTAATCCAACTGAATTAGCATTCAATGTTTGCTTTGGGTTCCAGGCATTCAGTCTGAGTTACATCATTGTTTGGATTTTTTTAGACTACTTACCTGAATTCTGAACAGTCTCATGTGTTTGTGTGCGTCGTTACTTTATTCAACTCACTGTGTGTGAAGCATACGTTTTTCTCAGGATTCAATATTCTGATGAGTTGAAAGTGAAAGTTTGTTTTTGTATTTTATCAGTAATTGTTGTTTTGATAACTTTATGAATTTAAAGGCTTTTGTACCTTTTTTTGCTCTAGTTTGATCTATTTTTCATTGTTCTGCCCACAAACTTCATTTTACAAGTATTTGCAAACTGAGATTTGAAAATTTACTTTTTAAAGCTGTCAAATCAACACCACTTCCTTTAATTTGGGCCTTTTTGTTGGTAAAGAGGATTAGATTTCTACTTTTAACTTGTCTTTGGATCTGCAACAGACAGCACAGTTGGATTTAAATTTTTTTTAGTTAGGCTTTGGATCTGCTCAAACAATTACGCAACACTTAGCAGTTTCAACAAAATGTTTCTCAGGGTCTGCTGTAATCTTTTTACAGTTTTCTGACACCAGTTAACTGGCTAGTTTATCTGGTTTGGTTCAGATTGCCTATAGAGGGCTACTGCAGTACTCTCTCCAAAAAGAATGTACTTACGTTTGTACACTCGCTGTAACGGTGACACAATGACAGTGTAAATGAGTTTGTGAAATCATTCACAAACACTAAACAGCTTAAACTATATTATTCCTTTTTGTTACTCGATCGGCTTTAGGCAAACATATTGGATCACTTTAACTCTATATGACCTGCAGAGTTCAAAGTATCCAAATCTAACTGAACATAAAGAGTCAGTGTTGAATCTCTTGTGTAGCTCGAGCATGCAACATTTGAATTACTGAGCATAGAAACTCATTCTTGGTACATGACCAATTTGCAGCCCTGACATGACCCTTATATTGAGCTCTGATTCCTGGTCCATTTGTTCAGGCTACAGTAATTAGACTGTGTCCAGAGAGGACAGGAAGGAATAATGAAATCACAGCAAGTGTGACACATTCTATTAAAAATGTATGAGTTTCTATGTGTGAGTATGCATGTGTTCAGTATAAAGCAGACACACTAAAGCGTGCATGACATAACTCAGACACTGAGTTAGACAGTACCTAGAGAGAGAACAGTAAACTTTTCCAACTCGGCTGGGGTTTATTGATTGGAAGTTTCTCCTGCTTTTCCGAAGTGATTCACGCTACGCTTAATCAAAAATGACAACACGATTATGAAATGTTCCCCAAAACAGCCAAACCAGGTGGATCTAGTTAGAAAGATGGAACAGTATGACATTTTTCATATATATGATTCTCAAACCGTTTCAATAGATACACTCTGTATGTCTAGATATGCTGATCTAAGCTCTGAACGATTCCAGACTACCGTGTTGTTAACTTAAAGTCAGATTTTTTTTTTTTAATTATTATTTATGTATCACTAATAAGAAATTATAGATTATATCTAGTTTGGGGTAAGATTACTGTAAAAAATGTATATTCATCAACAGCAGTTCATGCATAACTAGTAAATTGCAAATTCTTGTTTCTAAAAATTTGAAGATTATCTGTTCTCCATGAGAATACAGATTAAAACGTTACAACTTCATGAATGAATTCAAAAATACAAACTCTCAGTTTACAGTTATAGTTTCTCCTTTCTGAAAACAATAAACAGTGTGAGGCTGTGAACACGTACGTATATGTTCTTTAGGGAATACAGATGGATTATTAATGGAGCAAAGATGCATCGATGCCACTAGTTGGGTATGAATCTTTTCAAATTAATAACGCCATGATAACCAACCAATCAACAACAGGTTAATGATTTATGTTGCTGTTGGAAGTAAACAAACTGTTTTTAATAACCATTCATCCATCCGTCCGTCCATCCATTTCTGAACCTGCTTCTACCTGTTCAGGGTCGCAGGGAGCTGGTGCCTATCTCTAGCAGATGATTTATACAAACTAGTAAAAATCAGCTGATTTTGTTTCGTTGTCTGCTATTCGGTCATAGAAGTTCTGGTGAGTTTAAGACTGATGGCAGCGATGCATCTTTGCTCCATTAATAACGGCCTCAGCCAGTTTTGTTTCTTACAGAATTTATCTCTTGGCAATGATGCAACATACAGCAGTTCTAGACATGTGACTCACTTGGAAATGACAGTGTAGCCTTCCCCTTATCATTAGCCTGTACTGTGAGCTCCAGACTGATTTCCTCTGTCTTTGGCCTGGTGAGTAACAGTAAGTCCCTCTCATCTGTTCAGTTCCTTGGAGTCTTTTTATGTTGACTGAATGTAGCTAATTGACTGTGCAGGTGTGGTTTCAAAGCTGATTGGTTAATTACTGTAGGTGTTTTTTGAAAAAAAAAAAAACATTCACATGAGGCAAATATTTTTGACAACCCCATTTTTTTTTACTATAAAATAGCATTTTATATGACAAAATGTACCAAAAGCTACTAAATGGCACTGGTGAAGGTTTTCTTATGTCAGATTTCGTCAGCGCTGTGAACACTGATAAGACATGTAGAAAAATGTTCCATAATTCCTGGGGAGGGGGGGGGGGCTGCACTGTATATAATTAGTTTGGGATATTCTCTATATTCAGTAACTAACTCAACACATTACTTGGCTTTTTTAGTTTTTTGAGTGATGATTTAAGATATGATGCATGTGAATTATTTTGACATCAAGATTTTAAAGCTTGAAGGCGGACATTCCTTCTTTTTTGTATAAATCAATTTCATTAAAGTAGTTAGAACTCTGTCTCATAATCAGTAAAAATAAATAATCAATTTCACAAAAATTTGGGATGATTCATTTCCCTTTTTTCTTTTAATCGTAAGAGTTTAGGACTCTTTACCGAGAATGTTCTAACACTTGCAGCTCAGAAGGAAAGTCAGACTTGTGTGAACTTGTTGTCATGAACAGCAGCTGCAGAGGGACAGATGGGAGATTTAACCACTGCATATACCTGGACATACTGTGTGTGGGCAAAACTAAAACCGAGTCCTTAAAAATAATTTACTTTGTTGATTATGCATTTTACTTTAACATATTTTAAATAAAATGTATATTACCTTAAGGTAACAGTAAATGTTGGTTATAGTAGATATTAAAATGATGTTTACCTTTATTATGTAATTTAATAAAATAGACAGCAATTATAATTTAATAACTGGTAAAAACAAAACTCAAATAATTTGAGAAACATAAATTATTTATTAAAAGGTTAGCTTTTAAAATAATAAAATATATACAGTATATATTATATATATATTATATATTATTATATATTATTATATATATTATATATATTATTATATATTATATATTATATATTATATATTATATATATATTATATTAGTATATATTATTATCTAAGTAATTTAAGGATGGGGAACATCTGAAATTGCATTTGTGAAATATAAAACCAGATCAAGATGTTCTGTAACAATAAAACTGATCAAACATCTTTTTATGTTTGTGTCGTTAAAATGATTAGTTTGGAAAACATTCCTAAAAGTATAGGAACTGTTAGATTGTCAACCTCCAAATTTGTGTACTTTTCCATGTAAATTAGCCTGACTTGTCTACTTGGATAAAACATGATGAAACACAAACTACATGTTCAACAAAGGAAGGTTGTCAAAGTAATTAGGCCACATGGGTAATGCAATAATGAATGCACATGCAGAGATGAGGCTGGGATTGACAAGAAACACGGCAGAGCTACTGGAAATCATTTCAGCACGTTCTGTCCATCATCGAGTCGTGCATCAAGAAGATGAACACAGTCAAATTTACCAACAGCAGCTCAGAGTTGTGTCCATCTGCCACAGTGAAAATAAAGATGAATTATGACCCAGTAAATCATGTGTGGTGGGTGCTTGGAAGGCCAAAGAGGAGAAGAGATGTTGATTTAGTGAAAGTGAAAAGGGAGAGAAGCAGAACGAGTTGGGGGGACTTTAATAATGCTGGCGAAGCAGAGAGGTTCCAGTGCAGCTGAAGCTCCATCATCTTCTATTTGACACTGTGACAACCTCATTTAGATCTGAGAGCGAAATGAATCGAGTCAGATGGGATGAACATGGAGTCAGAGCAGGGGATGGATGCAGTATGAAACCAACCAGCTGCCCCAGGTTCACTGTGTTTTCATGTTGGGCGGTCCGAATACAAACAGTAAAAAAAGGAGCGTTTTCTATTTAGTTTAACTGCTAAAATAAATCTGTTGGTTTCATGAATCTTTCATCAATTTTATGGAAAAATAAAGCTAAAAACAACCAAGTAATCAGTGATTAAAAGCTCAGATATATGGGGAGATAATGAAATCATAAAAACAAACATTGAAAATTAGCTTGTGTATAAAAACACACAAAAAAAGGCCAGCTGATGAAAGATGAATATAAGTTTAAGAATTTGACTTGGAATACAAAATACGTAAACATTGTCAGGTAATAGATTTAATTTAAAGCTAATAAACAGCTGAAGAAAAATACAAATAAAACATTTTGATAAATTCACTTTGTTGTATTAAACACAGCAAATAATTAATATGTGCACCACTCTTAACCTTGTATAATTCTTACTTTAATTCAGTTCATACATGGGTCACTGTAGTACAAACATCAGTTTTTATGTTAGAGAAAAATGTATTTAGGCTTTTTCTTGATTCCATGCAGTATTTGTATCATTCATTTTTACTCTCTCCAACTCTCATCATCTACATTTTTGCTGTCTTGGGTATAACAGCTTGTGGAATAAGTTTCTACTTTTTCATTGTTTGTTTTAGGTTCTGTTTCTGTGCTCTAAATATCCCCCCAAGGAGCTTTTCCCTGAAGGTTTTTTTTTTTTTTTGCATATGATGTCAGTTTCTCTTTCAGCAAATTCTTCTCCTCTTTGTAGATCTTTTGTCTTTCTTTTTCAGTCTTTGTTTTCATCACTTTCCATTTTATTTAATTTCTTCTTTTGGCCTAATTTCCTCCAATTTTCCCACATGTTCCCTCACTTTCATCTCCAATTCTCTTTGACTTGTATTTCCTGGTTTGTTTTATCTTTTCCCACCTATTCTGTTCTTTTGTTCTCTCTGCTACTCTTTCTCATTTGTTTTGTTCTTACATTCCCCTCCTGCTATCCATTTTCATAAACATTTTTTGCTGGGTAACAAAGTTTTATGCTCCTGCTTCTCTTCCTTGTTGAGTTCATCATTTTCCCTGTTATATTGTTTTAACACAGGATTCTTCTCTCTCTCCCGTGTCTGTCTGTTTCCTTTTCTAATCAACAGACAGATGAATCATACATGTTTTGCATGATGGGAATGATAACACATCATCTCTATGTCAGATCTACATTTTTTCCTACTGTCACTATATGTTTTTATTGTATCAAGCAACAAATTTCACTATTGTGTTTATGCACTGAGAACTTTCTTTATAACATTTTTTTAAGGACAAAGCAGCTATACTGCTACCAAAATAAACACAATAAAACAAACATGTTCTGTTATTTTATTGTCTTAATTTGGTGCCAAGAAGTTATTTAAATTTGCTATAATATCATATGAATGAACATTAATATTAGTGGATAAATGATACTTTGCATCAAAGACATAATATCTGACATCAACAACTTCAGTTTACATTGTAATTATCACACAGGCATCATTTCCACCTTCTTAGAAGATTGAAAGCTTTCATTATTCTAAAACCAAACAACTAGCTCACAGGCTTAAAGATCAGATGTGGAAATCTCTGTCATCATTTGAAGGTTTGATGCGTTCAGATGCAGCAGGTATTTGTGTGTTCTGTGTAAGACAGGCAATAACGTTTGAGATTCCTGCTTGATGTGCAAGAGAAAAATGTTACCTGAATGTCATTATCATAAAAAATTGTTTTTTTATTATATTAAAATAGGGCTTGGACTTATTGTAGAAAGTTCTCTAAAGTGGTGTGATGTGCTGTTATGTTCAAAGTAATTTACAGATATCCTTTATGTAAAACAAAAAACATTTACATGTGATTATGCATAAAACGGCAGATGATTGAATTAACATGTTGAAAATGTTCCTCGATTCTGTGTTTGTATATATTAAATATATGTTTCACACGTGTTTCACATGATTGTTTAACAGAGATTTAGCATGTAAATGTTGTGGGTATTTATTTATTTATTTATTTATTTATTTATTTATTAGTTCTAAAATGTCTTCTTGGTAAAGACATCACTTCTGAATCCCATTGTTAATATACCTTTTTATTAATGTCTTATGTATTGAAACATTTTATTTTATTCATAATGGTTTCCCATTTAACTCTGGGCGTGTCAATGTGTTCAACAAGAAAAAAAATTGTTTTCAAGTTGTATGCACAAATGTATTCAGGACAATTAGACTTAATAGTAATTTGTGGCATATTGTTCTTTGTGTTAATGAAAAAAAAAACATGTACAAAAGGATTTTTGTTTCTGTCTTACTACAGTGAAAGTGGAAAGTCTCCTGTATTTTTTTTCTCTGTTACATTCACACAAACATCACACATACAAAACAAAGTGTCACTGTCTATTTTTTTTTTCTCTCAGTTGCTGTTGAGTGTGTGTGTGTGCGTGCGTGCGTGCGTGCGTGCGTGTGTGTGTGTGTGTGTGCGTGCGTGCGTGTGTGTGTGTGTTTTGAATATGTGGTTAAACCCTGTGGGATTTCCTGTGGTAAAATTTTTTCTCACTCTTCTATAGTTCCTTGTTAAAGGCTGTTAAATCTTTTTTTTTCCTCTTTTCCTTTTTTTCTTCTTTTTCACACACTCTTACAAAAAAGCTAGAGTGTTTCTTTTACACATTTATATCTTTATAAAAAGGAAAAAGGTGAATTTTGTCCCCAGAGGCTGCATAGTGTTTTGCAAATAATGTTAGCAGTATTTTGCAGCACCAAATTGGTGACGAGTGTGTTGTCGTTTGTAGAAATGTGAATACATTTGCACACTTTCTGACAAAAGTGCATCGCTCTTTATTTCTTCATAATTAGCTCAGCTTGTGCTGAGGCTGCCTCTTAAAATGAACCTGAAACACAAAACATTGGAGCATTTTATATTATTGCAAAATATAACAAGGGTTTTATTGCTATCACAGTTTGCATCACTTTAATGGATAAATACAAGCCATTTATCTGATTGCTGCAGCCAATTTTAAGCCTAATGTGATGATGAAAAACAGGAAATGCACTTTTTCCACATGCCCCCCTTTTATATGTGACTCACTGTTTTCCTAAATGGCACATAAAAGCATCTTATTTTGGTGAAGAAAATAATGGTTGTTTGAAGATGATACCGCGACTGAGGAAACAAGAAAAGTTTTCACTGTAAAATTTCTCATCACAACACTGACAGAACACATTTTAGTCAAAATGACGGGCTGTAGCTCTGATGTTACCGTCTCAGAAAAGTTTTTGAAGTTGATAAAGTTTGGCAGGTTTAGAATTTGAAGACTCCACATCAGAGCTGCTGGTTGTGCTAAATTACCTCCAAAACGTCTGTATACATGTCTACATACCTCTTATTGTTCTAGTGAGAGCTGTCTTTTCCTCTTGTATTCATGATTATTGCTCACTGTCATTACGATATTCCATATGTTAGATTTTTTTGTATTTTTTCAACTTGTGTGTCACATTTAAGAAAATGTTTTTGGTCTATTCTAAAATAACTACTCTGGGTGTGTCAGAGACATATCCAAAATATTTTACAAAATAGGACATCTGGACTTTTTGTTCTCTTTTTATTCAAGAAGCTGAAAAAAGTCCACTTGGCTTTTTTTTTTTTGAAAACTTTGCATTAACATGCCCTGAACGATTAAAAATCTATACAAACGTAAAGTCAGACACTTAGATTTTAGAAAATAACCACGTGTTGAAAAATGGATGAAACCTTTGCAGCAAGATGTTTTTTGACTGGAAATTATATAATCAAAATGTAAAAACAGGATGTAAGACTTCATCATCGAGCTGTTTCCGAGCACCAGTTGAAGTTCAGGAGAATTTCTTCTTTTTTGATAATGTTTTTAAAACTTGGCAGCTGAAATACATCTACTTCCCAATTTAATGCTCTAAATGACTTCATTTTTTTCCCATCTGACCACAGAACTGACAGCAGCATTTATTGTGCAGCTGAGCTTTTTTAAAGAATTGGCATCGCATATAATATGGTGTAACTGCACAAGTATGCCTGTCAAAGATCATCTTCATGTCTGTGTTTGTTCTGTGGATCATCCTTAGTGGTTGTCCATGAAGACCAGACTTCTGTAGTGCCTGACATAACATGAGAATTGCAGAAATGCTCATATTTCTTTCTTAGTGTTTGTCTTTGGGTGTTTCTTGGTAAAAAAAAAAGACTACATCTGGATTTTGGATTCTCAGAAAAATATTGAGTATTAAGCAAAAAACATCTGCCTTTTGGGATGGCGTCGAGCATTATGAGAAAATCTGCAGAATCTGGACAAAGTGATCGAGAAACAACCAGAACAATATGAATCTTCTGATTAAATCTTTTGAATTCTGTCAAGAAGAAATTGAAATCAGACTGTTTGTTGTAAAACTTTCAAAACTCAGACTTTGATTGATGATCTTTTTTTAAAGCTTAGTCAAATAATGTATTCTCCTTAAGAAGATGGGATGGTGAGATGGCAATTGCCATATAATATGAAAAAAAACAAACTAAATAACTGATTAACAACATAAAATTCAAAAGAAATCAAATGCCAAATCTGCCAAATAGCGGTAGATATTTGTTTCATTATGATAAAGTTATGTTGCAGTGTGATTAGACAGAGTGATCACACTTTAACCTCCCTGTCAGTGTGTGAGATACAGGCTGGGGCTCTGTGTAAAAACACCTTAAAGCTGAATTATTAGGTTTTATCCTTCATCTCAGGAACATTCTGAACACCTGAGGTGCAAAGTCACCTAGAAATATTGGATCATTTTGATAAGCGCTGATAGATTCAGCATTAACTTTTATCCTATATTCCACAGATTTAGATCTGTGGTGTGGTGCACGGTACTGTATCTGTGTCAGAGTTGCATGATTTTACGCTAAACAGAAGCGCGTTCTTTATATTTCCTTTTTATTTTAGACTTTTCCAGAACAGACATAGTCTTTTAGGAAAGTTTTGTTTTTCATTTTGAGATTTCAAAAAAAACAAAACTTTTTTCTCTTTTAAGTTACAGCGCTAAATGAAAACCACATCAGCTGGTTGTGAGGATGCTACTGATGCAGAGCACAAGCAGACAGGAGACAGGAAAGACAGAGTACTGTACAACATACAGAGATGATCAACTCAACTTTATCTGTCATTTGGTATTATATAGGCCATTTAACTGAAAAAAATGTCATTTTATTTAAACTCTTTGTGCACATACGTGCTACATCATCAGCAAAAGAGCATGTCAGTATTCAACAAGCAGCAGCAACAAGAAAGGCATCTTAAAAATGACTTGGGCTGCAGGGCAAAGCAATTAAAGAGCATAAGCACAAGGTGCATGAAAGACGTAGTAAAAAATCAAAGACAGTAACATTTCATATTAAGATGCAGGTAGCTACAACATATGCATTGCTTGATTTAAAGTGCTGATAGAGTTTGTATGAGGTGCAGGGATAAGCACATATGGTTGAATGTGTGTGTTTAAGTCTCTGACAGCTGTTACAGACCCTCGCTGTGCAGGTCCTGATTGTGTGATTTGACCATGAATTAGATTTCAAAGGAATATGACATCAAATAACTCACACACTCAATACCAACACTTTTTTCTCCTTATGTAATCATGACCCATTTGCTTCTACTTTAAGATAAGTCTGAAATGAGCTGGAGCTTTTGAACTATTTTGTGCTTGTTTGGATTCATTTTGACAGCAATGAGGTGCACTAATCTAGGCTTATTTTTGAGCTTGTCATTGTGGATCATCCAACTGAATATTTTGTGCATCCTGCAGTTTAACAACTGTTCACATCCTTCCCCGAAGCTGAACTGATGAAACAACAGAGGATTTATATTATGTTTCCAGCCCAATAGAGCAGAATGTATTGGAACTACATTTGTATTTACAGTGTAACATCTTTTTTACTGCACGTCGCTCTTAAAATAGAGAGTTTTCCTTTTACTACATTTTCTTCAAAACACTCTGAGATTGTTTATTACTTTACCACCCTGCTTTGTATTTATAATAACATTTAAAGCTGAAAGCAGTCCTATAACAGTAACTTAATTACAGCAAGTCTGAGCTCAGTGTCTGGCTCAAGTAATAGATAAGCTTTTAATATATATTTTTCTTGAGCATATTTCCATTAAAATTAAGGTAAATAAATAAAGTTTGAGATCCCTAAGGTATTAATATATTCCACTTTTTTTTTCCATGCAGAAACTTTAAATTTCTTTGGAACTTCCAGAAAAAAAGAATAAAAATGCCCTCTGACTAGTTTGTTCTCCTTTCATATTTCCGAGAAACATGCATGTTGTTCTTATTGGCCTTAACTCCCCTGATACTTACTATTGTGGTTGAGTTGTAAATGTAATTCTAAGGAAAAAAAAGATATTCTATTCTTCTAAAGTACAAAAACAATTGAACAAAATTACCTTTAAATGTCTTTAGCTGTATTATTTCTAGTGTATCATTTTGAATGAAACAATGAAATATATTTCTACAAAAAAACAATTTATTTTGAGTTGTCCATTTCATTAGGACAGTGTGGACTGGACACAAGCCAACACAAGGCTACATAAAGATAAACAACCATTCACACTGAACTTTCGTTCAGCACCTAGAACTATAACAGGTGATACCAGAAGGAGACAAAGGTATTTTTTCCATTTTTTAAAGATGTCTCTTTGGAAAGTGTTTGAATGATTTTAAATCTATAAGACATTCTTCAGGTTTGTGCTAGCTGCAGTACATACTTGTATATACATTTTCTACAGTTTTTTTTTTTTTATTTCTTAGGGGAAAAACAGTAAAGAGTCTTTAATCATCTCCCAAAAAAGTGTAAAAATGTACTTTATGTTTTGGAAAAATGATCTTAAAACCAAATTCCTGTGTTTCAGCCATAAATATTCTATATGAAAATAAACTGTCAGAATAAATCTTAAGGTCAGCCTTGCTCTGCACTCAAGTGGAATCCACACAAGGTGAAAATTTAATATCATTCACATGCTTTCTTGCCATTTTGTAATGATGGACTCAGAGGCGCTTGACCTTTTGACTATATGTCATGTAAATTAGCCCGAGTATTCATGGATATATTGCCACAAGCCCTGAGGTGGTATATGTCACCTTTGACATGGAAGGTATTGGAACTGCAGTTGCATTTCTTACCTTGTCGCTTCGAGCTTTTAGCCTCCATTCAAATATTTGCCTTTAATCACACATTCAGTTATGCAGAACCATCTTGGGACAGTGTGTGGATTTATCAATCACTGATTTTATCTATAACTAAATCCAGAGATTATAAATTATAGCTTAAAGACTAAAAAGTTTTGAAGCACTGCTGATTAGAATATAAAATTGTCCCTCAACCAGCTTTTCTTTATTGACCAGTAGAAATATGGTAATCATATTTTTAAGCTTTAGATTTACATGAACTTTTGCAGCTGCAGTAAGCTGCATTGACCTGTTGGCTCTACTTAAAGTTGTGAGTGTGTATTTGAATGCCTGTAAACTAAAATAACTCATTATAATAAAGTTTTTACGGAGCTGACTTGGGTCACCTCCTCTGCTTATATCTCCCGACATTAACTGTCTTGGGATGTGCCTCAGACTTGTGCTGCTTTGACTCTTTAACCTGTGCAGAAACAGCCTGAGGGGCCTTTTGGTTAATGACTATCTGGGTAAAGAATCTGTCCGCAGACCTCCTATTTTCAGTTTCCAGTCCGTTTTGCTCCTTTTCTCTTCCTTTACTGGCTTCTTCTGTCCATGTATTCTTCTTCCTGTAAAACCCAGTTTGTCTCAGAGGAATATTGGAACCCATTTAGAGCAGCTGACAAGTAAAGTGGCCTTTGAATTAAAGCAGCACAGTTTTGCTCATTCATGCTTTTGTCATAAAAAAATCAAGGATGTAAAAGCACACCAAACACATCAACCTATAATATTTTTATATCAGACTTAAAGTTTTCTGTTAGTGATTTGTGATTATAAATTAAAATATGTGATTTGTTATTAACTTATTGACTACTCTGGTTAAAAAATGGTTGCATGCCAATTGCCACAATTGTCAAATTTTGACAATTATACTTTCAGAAAACTCTTCTGACACATTAAATTTGCAAAAAGAAAAAAAAAAGTGTTTTTCTTTCTTTTCAACTAGAACTTTTTTCAAGACAAAATTTCTATTTATTTTTCTGCTTTTGTTTTTCCTTCAAAATAATCGTACAACATAAAAAATATTTTTATTTAAATACGTTCTTTTTTAAATGAAATAAAGAACTACATCTATAATGATGATCTGCTATGATCTTCCAGGGTAAACGGCTTCTAAACTGTGACATGACCTTGTAATGTGGTCTGTAGCTACTATACTGTATGTTTCAAGTGTAAATTGAATAATGATGTCAACACATGACTGAAAAACTCAATCCAATGAAACAAAATATTTTATATGTTGGATGATTTATGTTGTATGGATTTGAATTTGTGTTTATGACGCTTTATTACTCATCATGAAAAGCGTTTAACGCTGGTCTATAAAGATATTGTAGCTCCTTATCTGCTCTTCCTTTTTCTCCTAAAATCAAGTAAAGACTCTTACCGTTGCAGAACATGTAATGAAACAGAATCTACTTAATTATGGTGTCACTGTAGGTGTATTAGTGCAGCACACTTCCAAAGAATTAGAAATACTAATAAAACACACATGCCAGGAGAAGCATTAGNNNGAGATCAAGCAGAAAGAGACACAACCTTGTTATTTGCAACAGACATACTTGTGCAGTTACACCCTGTAATATACAACTGTCTGCTCTTCCATCGCTTCCTTTTCTTCTCTTTCCCTTTTTATACCCATCTGTCCAGGTGCTTGTCTTTTCACAGACTTGCTATTAAATAGGAAGCAGTTTCTTTCACTTGATGCTTTAAAGGGCTGTTTAGCCTCTTACTTTTTCTTCCTGCATCGACTGGGAAACATCCTTCCTTTCTGTTATTAAATCACTTTAAATCCTTCCTCTTCCTGAGCTCTTCTAATTTAGGGATAGTTGTGTGTGTTTCCACATTGTATCACTTCATTTGCTGATAAGTCTTTAAGTCTAACAATCAACAGTGGCAATTTTTAGCAGGCCAAACCCAAAGACATGGATGAAATCTAGACTGGGTCTTTACTTCTTCTTCCACTGTTGAAAAGTGAAGCTGTGAGATCCCGTTTATAGGAGCTGCCGCGTTGTATTTTTGGAACCAGCGTGTGCGCTAGATATGTGGGTGATGAAAGTCCTGCCCAGTCTCCTGCACAAAATATCAGTGGAAGAGATAAATAATTACAAATGAATGAACATTTGACATGAAGCAGCAAGAAGAGAACAATATGAATCAATGAGAGTCAACATGTGGAAGGAATGAGGGGACCGTCCCTTTCATTTACATGGATGCAACAGGACTTGGGACTTACACTGAGGGACTCGGCTTCAATTTCCAGCTTCTGCTCTCAAATCTAAATTTTATCTAAGTCAATGGCCAAGTCAGAAGTTTGTTACTCACAAGGAATCTGCTATGATGCACTTTAACTCTTTTACTCATTGCACATTCCTCCAGAAAAACACCATAATTGCTAAGTAATAAAAGAAGAGTAAAGACATCTATGTAAACATAAACAGATATGAGTAGACATGGTACAGACATGAGAGATACAGGAAGTTGCATGAGGCCATCATGGTTAATCAGTGTTCGAAGCCTGCTTCTATTATGTTATCTCTGCATGTTATTACCCCCCAGGCTGTTACTATGTTGAGCAAACTTCTTTAACACCCTTAATTGCAGAAAATAAAGAATGCAAGGATTTGCTACTTTGTGTATTTTCTATATCATAAACCAGATAATAATTTTTGCAATGATATATTTTAAAGGTTAATTGAACTTCTTTCAGTTTAGTTTGTTTTAAGTGTGAAACCGAATCAAGACACTTTCCTCTGCAGTTTACAGATGTTGTGGTATCGTCTGGGGGGCTACAGTGTTGTGGAGCTCGACTAGTTTCTGGAGTTTGCATATCGGCCTTCTGTGTTTATGGATTGGTAATCTGCACCCGCTGATGACAGCTGGAATAGGCTGTAGTGCCCTTATGCCCTTTTACAGGAGAGGTCAAATACAGAAAACAGATGATTGATTGAATGAATGAATAAATAATAAATTCATGTTTTATTCTGTACCATGCTGGTAGCTTGAACGATCACGCTTCTTGTAAGTTAAGTAATAAAAACTTGTAGATTTTTCTTTACACGGCTTTAGTAGCTATCATTCTTTCCTGTGTAACTGTCTCATGTGTCACTGGGTTCAGCTGCCCAATGAAGTCTTATTTGATACAGACTTTTCTAGCAAACCAAGGAGGAGCCTGAAACATTCCTACACTGCAGAGACTTGTAAGAAGTGATATTCCACTTAGTTCTTCTCAATGGTGAATGAAATGACTGCTGAAGAATGCCCCTGCCACCTCTCCAATCACTCACTCTTACATTGATACACACAACCCACTCCACCACTTGAAGTGTTGAAACATGTTGCAACCTGAAAGAAATCCTCTCCTGTATCCGAAGGATAACAAATTTTGTGCCACTTGCTGCAGAAACGGACACTAAAACCCGGCGGACATGTCCGTGTTTCTCCCTGTAGAAGTCATTCTGCGTTGGTGGAACTGTTTGGATAATTAAAAACAAAACAACGCCACATTTTAAACCATCTTCATTCTTCTGTTTAGATCCTATCATCAAGGTTTTCCAAGCAGAAAGATAACTGGCTGGTAGAAGTATAGCTGTTTCCGAATTTGGTTAGCCCCTGGCAGACATTGTTTGCTGTACTAGCTTTTTGAAATGAACTGCTGTTGTCTCATTAGAGTCTGGTCTGTTTTATCACCCAGTAAACTGTTGAAACAAACAACAGAGTGGGCCGTTATTTTTCATCTGCTGAAGCTAAGTGCCTGGCTCCTCTGGGGTTTAATTATACTGTGTTGGAGTGAATTAGAATTAATGAAACACTTTGTAATACTTTAGGACAGAAGCTGCAGATATCATTGTCCTACTTTTACCTGTGTAGATTTATCATGTTTGTGTGTTGGGTTGCTATAAGCAGTTTTAATAAGCTTTTTATTACAGTCATTGTTAAATGTTCGTGTGTTTGGGATCATCTGAGGTGTGCCTCAACCATCTGGGCTAGAAACATACATTTTTTTTCTTGTTTTTTAACTTAATTTTTCTACTAACTTTTGTTTTTTATTTTAAAATTGTGCTTTCTATGTCTTTGGCTTTTTCTCTATATCAAAAGTTGAGGATGGATTCATGTGCAAGACTCCAGCCGTAGCCGACATTGTGATTCTGGTGGACGGCTCTTGGAGTATTGGTCGCATCAACTTCAGGCTGGTTCGAACCTTCCTGGAAAACCTGGTCAGAGCTTTTTCTGTGGAGTTTGACAAAACGAGGATCGGTGAGGATATATAGGATTTTGCACTATTTAAAATGTGTCACTGAACTAAATTGTCTTAAAGCATTTATGTAAACTGTGGCTTACAACCCGTTTTTGTCCATTCCTTTAGGTCTGGCTCAGTACAGTGGAGACCCCAGGATCGAGTGGCATCTCAATACTCACTCCACAAAAGAAGCTGTTATAGATGCTGTGAAAAACCTGCCGTATAAAGGAGGAAACACATTAACAGGTACACTGCCAAACAAACAAACCCTCTAGCCTTCAGGCATAGTCTTCCACGCTGTTGATAGGTGACACTCGGAGGGGTTGTTGGATTTTAGTTGGTAAATTAAATTCACTTTAATGGTTTTAATGTCAGGTTGGTATTTATAGAGTCCCAAACTAACAACCTTAGTTGATCAGAGGAGAGTGTGAATCAGAGGGTTAGCACAGCTCAATAAATATCCAGTGCAGGTTTATTAAACAACAGATACTTTGTCTACATTTCCTGATTCTAAGAGAATAAAATAGGCCAATAAATGTTGCTTTTATTTATCTTTTCATTAATTGGAAGCATCAGCTGTGCAATAGTCATGAAACTTTAGGTTTTTTGCCCATTTTCAAGTTTTCCTTGTTGTGTTTGCCCTTAAAATGTGAGCCACAAAATAAACAAAAACATTTTTCATTATTATTTTGGTTTATTTTTAATGATTTAACCTCTAACCTTTTCTCAAGTTTTTTGAATGACCAACAGTTCATTGTGTGATGCTCAAGGACTCATCAGGTTTTCAAGGATCCAGTTAGAAGTTGAAGTAAAAACTAAGCATGTCATTATTGGTGCAACATAACTCATCTGCTTGATATGTGATCAAACTCCAGAGACAAAAACCTTGTCAAGCTAATAATGACACCTTAAAGTTATAGTCGTTCCCTCAGACTCTTGAGCGGATGCTTTGGTTCTGACACAATTCTAAATTTCTTTACTGCACCTCAGAGCAAAACTGGGTGCAATCAAACTGTCAGCCAGGATTTTACTTGACTTCAAAACATTTCTTCAAAAAGTATTAAGTCGCTAATTGTAACATGTTAGCACTGCGTGTCTCTTTGCCTAGTAAATGATGACTTTGTGTCAAAATAAGGAACATGAAGATTATGGATTATTTTCCTTGTTAAAGACGTGACAGAATTTAAAATGTTGTTTTTTTACATCCTTCTTTACCTTTTTAGTTTAGACCTTATTTTCAGAAGCAGTGATTTGTAGCTTTAAACATTTGAGGGTCTGAGCCCCAGTATAGACATTTTTTTAACTTTCAACATTTTGGAACTTTCATATAAAAAATAAAAAACAAAATAAACCAGTTATTATTTTACTTTTGAGAAATTTACAATAAAAATGCTAGACGTTTTACTGCTAACACATTTTAAAGGTGACACAAACTGCTTTTGAACTGTGACAAATTCACTTGTGTCAAATTGTGTTAACTGTATAATTTATCTATTTGGTGCTCACCTCTTCTCAAACCTCTCCATCACTTCAGGGGCTTTGTCTCATCTGTCACTCTCCATCTTTATCTTCTGGTTTTTTGTTCAGTTCTTCTTTCTAGGTTCTTAAAAATGTAGTAAATAGTAAAATATTTTTTTTTTAAATTGACAAAACAAATATTGAAATTGAGACTTTTTCTAGTGTATTTCATATGTCTCGTACCCTGGAGACACTTGGCAAACTGAAGAGTCCTGTTCTTCACCAGTCTAAACTTAGACAACGAAGTAGCGCTCTCCTCCTGCAACATCTGCTGCCTTTGTAGCAGAAGACGATTTTTCATCAAGCCTCACCTGCGCCTCATTGTGTCGCCTTCATTCTCCTTATTCAGAAACAGCTCTTGGTATTCTTAGCTTCTCTGCCGCTGGAAGGCAACAATGACCAGCTGTGTTTCGGATGTTTTCTCTTTCTCCTTTTCATTGTCTTGCATCGTGTTTCTGTAAAACTTTGACAGAGATTGGTTGTTTCTCTATCAGAGAAATCACAGTGATGTATGCTTGTGTCTCAGAGCATCACTATCACGGCATAATCAATGGCTAAAATTTGAAATTGAAGTAACTCATGAACAGAAACAGTATTTTATTGTTTCTTATAATGATCAAAAATGTTTTTGCTGCCACAATGAGACTTTATAATTTGTACAACTTCATATCTGGTCTTAAAAAAAAAAAAAAAAATTGATACACTTGATGTATCAGAGTCGGAATTAAACTGGACTCCAAACAGTCCGCCTCCTTATATTGTTTCCTTCTCTTTGATTTCTTGCTTGTATGTTCTCTCAATGTAAGTCGCTTTGGATAAAAGCGTCTGCTAAATGACAGTAGTAGTAGTAGTACCTTTAAGTCCTTCAGTAGGATTTTCTAATAAAAAACACTTTACCTACATTATGCTTTATCGTTTTATGTTTTAACTGTGTTGATGTAAGAACTCTGTTCCCTTGATCCATAATAACATCATGTGTGTCTGTTTGCATCCTATTTGTCCAGGTCTGGCTTTGACTTATATCCTGGAAAACAGTTTCAAAGTAGAATCTGGTTCCAGGCCCAACGTCCCAAAAGTAGGAATTCTCATCACTGATGGGAAGTCCCAGGATGATGTGATTCCCCCGGCACAGAGCCTGAAGGATAACGGGATAGAACTCTTTGCTATTGGTACGTCTCTCCAGTAAGGAAGTGGAGAATTAACAACCTTAAATAATAAACAAGCATTTATAAGTGTCATTTCATTTGTATCATATCAAGAATTGTACAGTTGGATTCCTTAAAAGTAAATAAACTGTAACAAATATATTTGAGTTGAGTAGTTATGAGTAGTCAGTATCCTACCTGTTGTAGCACTCGGTGAATTTTCTCCATCTGAAGTAACTCAAACTCATAACTTTTATAACAGGTCAAGCTGTTTGTAACTTTTTCATTGCATCACTTTTACATCAGATGGTTATTTATATTTTAGACTGTCCGTGTTGGACCTGTTGCAATTTCTAGTTGAAACACGTCTGAATATCTGTTGCAGCACTTTTTGTGTCACCGTGCTGAAAAACTGATTTTAAATGGACTATAACTAGTAACTATCTGATGCAAAAGAGATCTGGTGTAAAATTTAATTTAACAATCTCAATATTGTTTTTGTTTGAGATGTTTTAGATGGTTTAAATTCACTCCTTAATAAGTCAAATTCGAATTATATTTAATCTTTCTCAGATTTTCTTGTCTGATTTCATATTGACTGACGTCTTCTAAAAGTTGGACAACTATTACTATTAATTTACAGAAACCTGCTTTAGAAATGTGAACTATCCCTTTAGGTATAAAATATTTGAAAGTGTTAGTTTCTCATAACACAGTCAGAAGAAACTAATATTGTAGATTTAAAAAGCACATTTCTGTTGCAGAGCTTGCTTTTGATTTTTTTAAATAATTTGCAGTCTGAATAATTTCAATTCTCCCACATTGGTTCGCTTGTTGCATCATCAGAAACCTTTTCCAGAAACCTTTCATGTGTTTGCTCCCTCACTGTCTGAATTTTCTCCTGTTCACCTCTTTTTTTTTTCCCTTCAGGTGTGAAAAACGCAGATGAGAATGAGCTGAAGTCCATCGCATCTCCTCCGGAGGAAACTCACGTCTACAACGTGGCAGACTTCAGTGTGATGAGCGACATCGTGGAAGGGCTCACCAAGACCATCTGTGAACGAGTGGATCAGCTTGATAAAACGATCAAAGGTTGGATTTTTAATTAATGTCAATGTTTGTGGTTGTTTTTATTGTTATTGCAATATACAGATATGTTTCTTAGGATGGCTGGTTTCTCTTTAGCCATAGTTTATATGTGACACCAGCATTTACTTTGTCTTCTTTGTATGCTGCAGGGGGAGGAGAGCCTTCCCCCCCTCCCATTTCTACCCCTAGTGACCTTAAAACTTCTGAGATTACCGCTCGAAGTTTTCGTGTGACGTGGACTCATGCACCAGGCAAAGTGGAGAAATACCGTGTGGTCTACTATCCTGCCAGTGGAGGACAGCCAGAAGAAAAGGTATCAAGATTCTTGTTTTTTTTTTAAAACTTTTATGTCACTGGGTTACATTTTCAGTTTCAATATTAGGTTCAAAGCCTTTTTACAAATTACTCTCACATAATCAACAATGGTGCTGCTACTTTTAGGTAACAATTTTAACCAGTTTTCAAGTTTTTACAGACACCACCCACCAAAAAAAAGGAACAAATGCAGTTGAGGGAATAATTTGTGAAACTTTATTACTTATTTCTCAGCAAATAAAATGCCCACGAGCTGATTACAGTGGTTGTTAATCCTTTTAGGGTCACCTCCACTGTTTTCATTTTTGAAGTTATTTGCATAATAAGTAAAGAATTTGCCATTAGGGAGTCATAAAACCAGATGTATCCTAATACTGACTGTAAACTATATTTTGTAGCTATTAGTCGTGGCAGAAAGGAACTCTAAGAGATAAATACCACAATACCGAAAAAAAAGTGTTGTAACATATAAACTCTGTTTAGGAGTTGGTGTAGTAATTATTTAACATTATAGTTTATTGCATGGTGGTTGGTCATTTTTCAAGCTGATTCAAGTTCTTGACCATTAAATGACTTTTACAATAAACTGAAAAGTTGCTACAAGTTTTCAAACCACACAGGGATGCTGCGCTGTAATCATCTGACTTTGTTCTTATTTGGATAGTTTCCTTGTTCTTTTATCTAGTTTCACTTTGATGTTTGTTATCTAAAAACAGTTTCCCCACAAGGAATTCTAAAGTTTCATCACAGCTGATCTGACATAGTTTAAATCTCTCTGGAGATAAGCTTCATGCCTTCAGCTGCATGTGCTGCATTGCTTATGATACACATGACACAATTTTACATATATATTTTTAAACAAATTGTTACAAAAGCACACAGCTGATTCAAAATAATGAAAATCATATTGGAACCATCTTATTTTAAACAGTAGTTCAAAAAGCTGAATGCTCCCATTTATTTTTTTTCTTAGTCATTACTAATTTATTATATAAGTTTTGCATGTTTTGTCCTGGAACTTCATGTATTTATGAACTTGTCCTTCATTTTATCTAAATCTAATGTTTTTTTTTCTATAATATGTACATGTATTACACATTTACAAACATTCTGACAGATAAATTGGTACGTTACATCCTCGGCTTTCTAATTCACTATAACTCATCCCAGTATTGTGAAAAGAATAATCCTTACCACTGTAAAATTTTCAAAAAGCACTGTGGGGTTGGACTAACAGCTAGTTGGATCTGTCCTTCAGGTGGTCCAGGGAACAGAGAACAGCGTTGAGTTGAACTACCTAAACTCTCTGACCGAGTACCAGGTGGCCGTTTTTGCCATCTACCGCAGCTCAGCCAGCGAGGCCCTGAGAGGAAGTGCCACCACATGTAAGTTGTAATATTTATATAGTCTTATCGTAAAAACAAAAATCTTTTCAAGTGAGTGGTGTAAAATTTGCTGGACTTATAAAAGTCCTAGAGATGGAGTTTCTTTTTTTTGCCTATTCTAGACTGTCTTACATCGCCTGCTTTGTTGTTTAATTAGGGTGATTTTAATTTGCTATTTTTTCTGTAGGAGTTGTTGTAAATTTTTCTTTGAATATGACATCTCATCCAGCTGTGTTCTCAGCAGGACAACAAAGATCCAAAACAATTGCATTTAAAAATGTATGTGACTTCGGTTGGTCTCTTAAAGACCCACTCCAATGAAAATTGTGTTTTTCCTGTTATTAACATCCTCTTATAGCTTTTTTCCAATACTAGTGGACAAATCATAAGAAAGTTAAGCTAAAAATTGGATTTCTGAGTATTTCTCTAAAAAAACACTGGATTGGGACATAGAAAATCCACTGGGCGGGGCCACAAGCTCCTGCTAGCATAAACAGAGAGCTCTCATCAACGGGGAGGGGCGGGAGATCCTCCAACACCAACGATTCCACACACAGCGCAGAGGTGAATTGCTAATTAGACACTGCTGCTATGCAGAAACAACATCCTAAAAAACAGCCCAAGTTTTGTAATTTTGGATAAAAACTCCATAATCATAATTTAAAGAGCACTGAGACGGTTTAAAATAGCTCAAAAGATGATCACATGCATTCTTTATCCAAAATCTGCTTGTTCTAACTAAATTCAAACAACTTACAAACATAAAATCTTGAGTTTATTTATTTAGTTTAATAGAAAAAAAACACGGTTTGTTTATTACTTGATAACAAAGTAATCTGACATTAAAAGAAAGATGTCGCACTATAACAGAAGGCTCTAAACTTGAGCCATTAAAGCATCGCTGGGATTCTTTTATGTATTCCAGTCCTGATCCTACACATTGACAGGCAGCCTGTGGTTGGCTCTAATTCTGAAAACGTTGCCTGAGGCCCCTTAGTGATAGCTGCACATTAAACCAGAGCCAGGCAGGATTTTCTGTCCTCTTCCAGTGTGTTGTTCACTGACAAATGATGGCGAAATCCTCCCTCCTGGAGCCTGAGCATCAAGTCACAAGTCGAACTTAACGAGGTGTGGCTGCAGCAAATAACATGTGATGACACTTCTGAATGGTATTAGAATGAATCTTGTTTATTTAAATACAAAAGAAGAAAATGTAGAAGATTTAAAGAAGTAGTTTGTTTCTGTGTGCAGTTACATAATAAAGTCAGTCTTGTAAAACGTGTTCTTTTTGTCTTGTAGTGGCTCTGCCCACAGTGAACGACCTGGAGTTGTTTGATATCACTCACAGCACCATGAGGGTCCGATGGAAGACGGCCACCGCAGCTTCAGGGTACATGATTCTG
Organism: Pachypanchax playfairii; assembly: GCA_006937955.1. Classification (NCBI taxonomy): domain Eukaryota; kingdom Metazoa; phylum Chordata; class Actinopteri; order Cyprinodontiformes; family Aplocheilidae; genus Pachypanchax; species Pachypanchax playfairii. Next base: position 2,357,211 of record SSNP01000048.1, read on the forward strand.
TACGCGCCGTTGACTGAGGAAGAAGCCGGAGATGAGAAGGAGGTAAGAAGTTCCTGTTAATGTGTGGAGAGCTGAGTTTTAAAACATCGGCTTAATTTATGAAGCAAAATATTAAAAACTCACCAGTAGTTTTACCCTTTGCTGAGCCTGAATAGCATTTTTCTAACTTGCACAGATTTAAAATTTGAATTGGTTCTTTTAAGTCTGACCCTCTCTATTATCTTTAGAAAGTTCATCGAATAGTTTTAAATCAAAACTGTTCTTTCAACTGGTATTTCTAAAATCTTAGTTTTTTTTCTATTTTCATTAGAAGGATAAAATGGGTATAACAAGGTTTACTGAAATGATAGAAATAAAGGTAAAAGGCAGATTTTGTCTAATGGTCAACGTTGACTGTGAACATTCACATTATTTAGGTATTTTTAATCACATTTTTTTCAACCACAGAAATGAAAACGAAATAAAAACACAAAATACTGTGCGACAGAGATTTTTGATATCATCTGCATTTTAGTGGAAAAACAAAATAGACTGACACATTAAAAAAGAAGCAATTTGTAGACAATCACAGACTGATTGTGTGCTTGTACCAGCATATCAGAACCAACATGCAAAATGATGATTAAAACCGAGATCGTTGCCAGTTACTGAAGATGAGTCATTTATGATAGAAGAGGAGTAAAAGACACAGCCAGCACTCTGCCTCCTTTCCCGTTAGACCTCATTATACTTGCCTTCACGTTCCCCTGCAGGTAGAAGGCAATAAAAACAATTCAAGGAGGGATTCAGAGTTGGAATGGATACTTTCCAGCAGCAAAGATGAGTTTGGCTCTGGGGCTCTAATGTCACGGCCTGAGCTTGACTGGTTTGAGCGAGCGTGGGTTCTAATCGCAGGCCATTTGGGAAGCTGGCTGTTCGATCCAGGGCCGGTTTTATCCAGAAAGAGCAAAAAACTTGGATTCAATACAGATTCGACCAGAGAGAGAGACACCAGACTATTTATACCTCCTCAAAAAAGAAAAAATTGCAGGAAGTTGCAGTTGCAGACTGACTTTCTTATACATCAGAACATGCTGCTTTGTTAATCAGATGATTGCAGAAACATCTGAGCAAAAATGTTCAGATTTTATTCTCAGAAAAAAAAATCATTTTAACTGATATATATTGGTGTAGTTTAGGAAACAGCATATTGGAGTATAACAACTAAAAGCAATCATCTCTGACAGCAAAATTTCAGAAAATATCTCATACAGTCTCAGCTTGATCATCTGTTTGCATGAAACTGTAGAAGAACATACAAAGGTATAATAAAACAACAAATGGATGACCTGCGTGTGTGTGTGTGTGTGTGTGTGTGTGTGTGTGTGTGTGTGTGTGTGTGTGTGTGTGTGTGTGTGTGCAGGTGAAAGTTGCAGACTCAGTAAATGAAGTGGAGCTGGAGGGATTGACCCCAGCGACTGAGTACACAGTAACCGTTTACGCCTTGTATGGAGAAGAGGCCAGTGACCCCATGACCAGCCAGCAGACCACATGTGAGTCTCACCCAGTTGCCATGATTCCACCTTCATCAGCTTTCACAAATAGCCTTATTAAAAAAACAAAAAATCAATCAAAAATACTTTATTAATCCCCGAGGGGAAATTAAATGTTGTTGTAGCTCAGTTCTTCTTGAGGGAGTCATGGTAGAGGGTTCAAGCTGTGGACAAGAAGGATGTAGCGGTCTGTGATGCAACGGATCTGATGAAGCTTCTGACTGAAGACACTCTGTTGTTGAGTTGCTGTGTTTTGAAGAGGATGATGACGGTTCTCCATGAGGTTCTTCATCCTTTGGACAATCAACTCAGAACCAGCCCTCCTTGTCAATCTGTTCAGTCTCTTCATGTCACTTATGTATAACTTATATAATAACTTATATCCTATAGTCTGAAGTTATTATAAGCTGTTTATTAACAGGTTGTATTCTCATGTCTATCCCTGTTATGTTATCTGTTGCAACATTTGGCTGATTTTATGTCTAAACATATTTTAAAGTCAATGACAATATAACAAGAATTATCTTGTTGCTCTGCTAGAAGTTCTTAATTTATTGTAGCAGAAGACAGATTAAATCAGCAAAAGCATGTACTGACAATAAGGTGAACATCTAAACCAGCACAGCTTCCCAGTGTTTACTAGTGATGGTGACGAACGTCAGCTGATGGTGCTCAGTGATGATTTAATGCACTAAGATCTTCATGTGCAATGTATTTCACATCGATTTTAGATCTGTAATCTACTATAAAATCAGCTTGCGTAAGGTGTCTTTTTTATTAGAAAGGTTACTGTCTTCTTAAAAAAGACCAATCTTATTATCAAGCTATAAGATCAGTTCAAAGACCTCAGCTCATAAGCTTTATGAACTGTCGACACGCTCCATTTTTTTTAATCTTTCTGTTATAACTTGTTGCCACTCTTATCTCTGACTTTATACAAAACATGTAGGTTTCCTCACAGCAGCTGGAAAGAAACCAGAAACATTACTGAGCACAATTCTGATCACTTACTTTGAGTAATCTTCTTTAATTGAAATTCTTCCTCACATTGTTGGATGTTGGATTGAAGGAGGCGGAAACAGCTTTTTAACCCAAACACTAACAGCTATTTTCCCTGATTAGCTTTTGCTCTCTGCTCGAACATTTTTTAATCAGTGGAATCAGCTGCTGCAGTTTCGTGTACTTTTCATTTGCATCGTGTTTGATGTAGTTAGTTAGCTTTTCCAGCACAGCTGCAATAAGCTTCAGTCACGTCCTGGCATTTATTTCATTTTATTTTAGTTTGCCCTCAAACAAATCCAGCTGCCTGCCATGTCAAAATCACTGCATGGCGCCAGCTTCTACTTTTATAGCTATTTTCTGCACCTCAATCTCGTTTTTGAAAGTTTTGAAACCTTGATTGGAGTACTTTCTCCACTTTACCGTCTCCAGTCCCGCACCATTCTTACTAATTTATGTTTTATGCAGTCTCTTTTAAGGATTGAGGCTTGTGGCTTTAAGTCAGGGCATGTTTATGTTTTTATGATGCACGGCAGGCTTCAAATGCAGGTCAAATAAGGATGTCAGTCCCTTGAGAGCGACAGTATTGGTTTTTTTGGGGGGTGACAGTGGCTTTAGATCCCTCTTATGAGAGTCTTTATAGTATAATATAATGTTTTTACTATCGCATACATGCAGAATTTGACATTCAGTTTAGCTGACTGATCATTTTTGCTTATTTCTATTTTAAAATGTGTTTTTGTAACCCCTGGCAACAAAATGTTTTCATCATCTTATTTGTATGATCAAACAAGGCTTTCCTCTCAGCTGCTGTGTCATGTGATGCAGCAGGACAATGCAGAAGATTACAGTCTAATGAGCTTTTAATGTGCTTTTCATACAGATCCCAGAAGCCTCTCATCCCTCATTTCATCAAGTCATTTGACAGTTTTTTTCTTCCTTTGTTTGGCTAAAATGTGCTGTAATGATTACTGCAGTGTAAAGAGGCCACTGCTGATGCAAAAAAACCTTTATGGAAATTTTTATAAAGTAATTTCTTTTTACCTAAATAAGACAACATTCTGATTTTAGGTTAGTTTAAATTATTATTTGTCCTAGAAGCATCACCTTTATTTCATTTAGCTGTTTAAAAAGGGTCTAATAATCAAATTTCACACATCTGGTATCATCTATGTTGTTTTATTCATTATAACTTTAAGATTTCATCAAGAGTTTTTAGAAACTTTACTCAGTTCAGATGCATTTATTTGGCTACTTTTTTATTTTTTATTAGATAGATTAGTTATAGAGGAACACAACATCAAAGTTTTCCCATCTAAAGTAATTTTTAAATAATGTCAGGTTGCAATAAAAAAAAAAGAGCTTTCATTAAATAGAAAGTGAGAAATGACTATTTTTTTTTTTGGAAAACGTCCAGTTTCAGTGACATTTGGAGAAACCTTATTGAGCTCTAGCATCACATAAATGGGTCGTTTAATCTAATGCATATTTTTATAGAGACACATGGCGTGTGAAACTTTGCAGACTTTCCTATCTTTCAACTTTTTAATTTTCTTTTCTGCTGACCCAGGCACAAGTTCCAACTAAGGCAGAAGCAGTATCTCCTTCTCTGCCTCATTCAATCTCTCTTCTCCTGGTTTGTCTTTACTCTGACCCTCGGTATAATTGAGGTGAAGAAATGGTGGGAACAATCAGGACTTTGCTCTTTTTTAAGGAAAACAAATCAGTAATTCTAAGCAGAAAACCTTCAGAGTATCAGAGTAAATCTGGTTCCCTTGCTGAATGTAAAAATAGTGAAACCAAGAGGTTTCTGAGACCTTTTTAGTACCTCCGAGGCAGCAGGGAGGAATTAAAGCAGGAGAGGAAGGGCAAGCCTGGGGGAGTGGGAGTGATGAGATGAGGTTCTGACCACTTCATGATTAAAATAGTGAGTCCAATAACTCCTTTTCACAAATATGTGTGTATGAATGAGAAAGTGAAACCCCCTGATTCCAGTGAGCGTTATTGTTTCTGCTTCTTTCTGCTGTTATTTGAATTAGCTAATGATTTACACACCTTAGGAATAATTAAGAAATCCAGTGATGCAACAGCTGGCAGAAAAGTGAGTGTCCATGATGTTTTGGGATTTTTTTCCCCTCAGTACCACTTATCCCGGCAAGGAACCTACGTTTTTCAGAAGTGGACCACAGCTCGGCACGGCTTACGTGGGACTCCGCCTCCAGGTTGGTCAAAGGCTACCGCATCATGTACGTCATGACCAAAGGAGTTCAGACCAATGAGGTGAGCCAATCCTGCAGACTTCAGCCACTTAAAGCAACTGTCTTTAAACTTGTTGTAAAAAGGCAAATAACAACCTGCACCGTTAAGGAAAAATCCAACGAGTGTTTGCGCCTGTGTGTGCAGGTAGATGTTGGTCCTGTGACGACCTATGTACTTAAAAACTTGACCTCCCTGACTGAGTACACTGCTGGTATTTTTGCCATCTATAATGAAGGCGAAGCTGAAGCTGTGACTGAGAGCTTCAGCACAAGTAGGAACGAAAAACAAAAAAAATAACAAAATCTCAAAATTAACCGAGTCTTCAGCTCTATTTCTTTAACCACAACTGTTGGTGTTTGTGTAGAGACCGTCCCAGATCCGCTGGATCTGACGAGCAGTGACGTCTCTTCAAACAGCTTCAGGGTGTCATGGCGACACCCGGCCTCTGATGTGGTGCTGTATCGAATCACCTGGACACCCACCGAAGGAGGAGACAGCGAAGAGGTTGGTTAAAAAGTTTATACTTTAAAAAAAAAAAAAACACAAAATATTTATTTCTGGATTATTTTATTTTAATTTCTAGATTTGTTGTCATTTGAATTGAGTTAAAGGATTTATCATAAAAGGCAAGTAGAGAAGTTTAAAGAAATTGCTGTGGCACTGAAATGACTGTTAGCCTCTTATTATGTCTTTAAACCAGGTTAGTACCACGACTTTAGATGTTTTTGATGACACGTGATTAAAAACCTTGGAAATTAACCTCCACTCTACTTAGTCCCTCAACTTGAGTCAAATATTTACTCTGGTATGAAAAGCAAATCACAAAATCCCTGGTATATATTTAAATCACCATGTTTTTCAAATTCCCTCAAATCTAAAATGAAATGAAATGATCATTATGAATAATGAGTTGTTTCCACTAGGTATGTCAGAGATATATAGATAAATGAAAAGCAGCATTTCTTCTTATGACAAGGTTACTATAAGAGTTCAAATGAGCAGAAAGGATCAAAGTGTTTTGGTCACTTTCAATTTATTTTCTTAAAATCTCTCCAGTAAAATGACCAAAACTAAACCAGGCTGGTTTTTGATTTGTGACAGATTAATAGAAGGTTGTTACAAGACTTCGCCTGTCCGTTACACTGCCAGTATAAACTGTTTAATCCTTTTGCTCTCTGGTAAAAATGACCTTAAGTCTTTTTTTTTGTGTTCCAGTGCTAAAATATTGATTTTTCTCTAAATTGTCTGTATTATTTGATCTCTCTTAACTGCATCTCTATGGTTATAACATGATTAAACATCCCAGTTTTCTGCAGATTATCATCAAATACAGGTAATAGATGGATGGATGTTTTGTCTATAATCTGTTAAACATAATTCACAATCCCTCTGCTAAGGAAATTATTAGCAAATATAAAAAATAAACCTGGATTGCTTCATTCTGTCACAGATGAGTCTTTTTCTGAGGGAGATTTTCTCAGATATGATCACGTTTGTCTTTATCAGTTTACCTGTTTTTGACCTACTATTTGCTGGCTGTAATTAGTATTTTGAACTCCTCTTAGTGTAGCTTGTTTATCAAATTTTCTTTTATCAAACCCTCCAGATCCCTCAGGTCGGCTAGGAAACTTCTTTTGATTATAGCCTGAATTAAAACCTGTGGTGAGACATATTTCTCTAGTTATAGTCTGACATCTGCAGAACTGTATGCTGAAGACCTCAGGGCAGAGTTTTGTTGTTGTTGTTGTTGTTGTTGTTGATGTATTAAGTAAACTAATGAATGTAGTAACTCATGTCTAATTATTCTTGGATTTTTTTGTAGTTGGTTGTGCTTCTATTCTAATCTCTGGTTAAATAAAATTTCTCATTTCAGTTTCTGTATGAAATAAGATATTTATTTTCCTTTTCTGTTATAATCTTTAGTTGTGTTTTTAGAATTTAGTTCAAATATGACAGAATCAGTACTAAGTCTACCTGTTCATGATATAAAATCACCAATAATACTTTTTTGTATTATTATTATTATTATTATTATTATTATTATTATTATTATTATTATTATTATTATTATTATTATTATTAATAATAATAATAATAGTAATAATAATATGATTATTATTATAACTGTATTTTATTAGCACCATAAGTTGTAGCCTTCTTTGGGCTTGACATGCTTCATTTAAAAAGCTTAAACATTTTCTGTTCTTTGTCTTTTTAGATTTGTGTCTGAACAACGTAACACTTGTTAATTCTTATGTTTCAGGCTCTGGTGAACGGCAACACTAACACTTATGTCATAAAAGGACTGAGTCCTGCCTCAGAGTACGAAGTCCTCCTGGCTGCCATATATATGAATGAAGTGGAGAGTGATGAAGTGGTCTTAATAGAAAGCACGAGTAAATAAAACGTTCCTTTATCTCAATACATTTGGCTCTTCAAGCTTTAGTTATTTGTCAAAAGTAGCGCAGGTAGCGTCACACTTATTATGTCAGTCTGTTGCTTTGTTTGCTAACTCATATTAACCAACAGCTGGAGAAAATTAGTGTTCTCTAAATTGAAACTATTGTTGCAGAACCCATTTTATTTAATAGATTGCTTCATCAAGCTGATCCACGTTTTTATGTCCTTTTCAGCTAAAAGAACTACAACTGTCGCTACAACAGCAGCATGTACGTATTTTAGCTTTTATTTTGTGTACCTGTTTTTATCTCTTCCTCGTTTTCTATTTTTGTTTTCTTTTTTCTGAATTTATTCCGTACCGAAACATGTTTTAATCAGTGACGTGAGGATTAAGCCATGAAGTCAGGCAGAAAACATCTGATTACAAATTTCCAGGTTAGCTTGATTGAGTTTGTTTACAGACAAAACATGTCGGAAAGTTGTTTTTACATCTGAAGGCAGGAAGCAAATCTTCCATCATCAGAGATACTGATCAGCAGGAAAATGTTGTAATAATAACAAAACACTGATATCAGTTTGAAGCAAATTAAATGTCAAAATATTTATATTTTTTGGATGGGAGGGGGACACATTCTGTTTGACAGTTTTATGCTGATCTGCACGGTGATTTTATAACGCTCCTAATTAGTTTCTCCATCTCTGATATTAAAGCTCCTCGTTATGGAGTGAAGAATATGAGGATTGATGAAGAAACCACATTTAGTATGCGGGTGTCATGGCAGGCTGTGGAATCCAGAAATGTCCGTCATTATAGACTGACCTACATCACTGCAAAGGGAGACAGAGCTGAGGAGACGGTAAGGAAGAAAGACTACTTTAAAATCAAAGTCTGGCTGAAGTGGAAGAAGTTTGTTGTTTTATTAAATGGTTCTGAAAAAAATAAAGGGATGCCTTAAACAGAGTTTGACTAAGTATAAATGAGACAAGACAAACATGGTGCACTCATGTCCACCTGCCTTTTAACATGACTGATGAAAGACATGGACACATCTTCACAAACAGAGTGTGGAGCTCATTTATTCTTTGGAAGCACAGAGAAGTGTCCTTCCTTCTCTGTATTGATGAGAAGCCAGATGGTAAAAATGCCTTCTGGACATGTTCCCACGAAGGTGTTTCAATGGGAGGTGGAGTCGTGAGAGAAATTATATATACTCAGCTGGCTTAGGAACGCCCCAGAGAGTCCCCTTAATCAGCTGGAAGAGGTAGTGAGGGAGTAAGAGGTCTGATGACTTACTGAAGGTTTTTCCCCGATGGATGGATGGATGGATGGATGGATGGATGGATGGATGGATGGATGGACGGACAGACGGACGGATGGAAGGACGGACGGAATGACGAAAGGATGGATGGGGTTAAACTCTGAATCAGATGCTTCAGTTTAAAACACTTCTTTGTCAGGAAAACAAAAACAGAGTTGTTGAAGTTTAGGGTAAACCATCAGATAGAGTTTTGTTCTGATAATGACTTACTGTTAGGAAGTAGAGTATAAAACACTGTCATAGCTTCAAAAACTATGTTTCATTAGACAGCAAGAGGGTTAGAGAAAGAATAACTGATTTCACACTAATGAGCCACAAGAGAAAAGAAGTTACAATGAAGACCCCAAAATAAACAGTTCTGCCTTGTAGATATAAACTTAATGGGTGTTTGTGTGCATGACTTTATGTCTGCAGGTTTGAGGGGCCTACATTAAAAGCCTAAATAATGTCAGAATTAGATTAAAAAGTCCAGAGATGTGATGCAGAGGCAGATTGTGCAAAGGTACCACTGAAACAGTATAACACATAATGACAGTAGGTAAGATGCAAGGAATGGTACTTGGAACGCTATAACCAAGCTGCTGGAATAGTGTACAGGAACATCTGTGCTGAGTAAGGACTAGATGTCTTATGGTTAATGTAGGGGGCTGCACAGTGGTGCAGAGTGACACGTCTAAGATATTGTAGGACTTCCAGATTCAGACAAACATGTGATGACTAACCAACAAGACATGATGGTGGTTGGAAAACAACAGAAGAGGGCAGTAATGATTGGTGTAGGGATCCTAAATGATCACATCAGGAAATCGAGAACCAAGGAAAGTTAGCTCAGAATAGCTTAGATAATGTGTAGAACCTTCAAGCTCCAGACAAGTTGATTTTAGTTCATAATAAGACTCAAGTTTAAAAATGTAGTGCTGTTAGTATTATAATTTGTGTTATTATTATTATAAATACACCAAGATGACAGTAATGAGAGTATAACTTCATAACTATAATTGTATGTCTATAAACACTCCACTACTCTCAGAATGTAGATAATTGTGATTAATCTAACTTCCTTTCATCCTTCTGCATAATTTGCTAAACAGTTTGCTTATTTGCATTCTTGTTAGTGTCAGTTGTGCATATTACTGTTTGTTTTTTATTATAATGTTGCAAACTACTTTGCAATAAGTCAAAAGCCAAATTCCTATTTTCTGTAAAGTCTGAAATAAACCTAATTCTGAAGTTTTGAGCTTAACTTTAATAAAATACTTAAAAAAAAAACAACAACAACAAGAAAGACCCGAATAAATTTTCAACAGCCTCCTCACAATTTGACAGATCTTTTTTTTTTTTTAAATATTCATGGGAAACTGAAACTCATTGCAAAGGTGAAAGACAGAAAAAAAACTTAGTTAAAGATGCAACTTAAGGGTGAGATGCAAACAAAAACAAGCCTTTATAAAACTTACTCTGATAGATCCAAACTAAAAATCCAACATGCCAAAACAATGGAGGAACATGGACATAGATATGAACTGATAGTTAAAGATAATTTAAAAAAAAAGTGGAATATATTCAGTGGAATTATCTATAGATGGCCAACAGGTGAGTGGCATTCAGCAAACAGAGACCATGTGTGACAGGCAGAACTGAGCCAGATCTACAAATTCAAACAGAAATTAAAACAAATCAGAATATAAAATGGTACAAAAATGGTAAAAGACTAAACACAGAAAGTAGGGATGCACTGATACTGATAATAGTATTGGGTGTCTGAACCGATACCATTCTAATGTACTCTGCAATAAGTTCACAGAAAATGTTTATTTTTCATATGAAAAACCCTAACCCTGGTGATCATTGTTATTAATATGTTATTTTTTAATCAAGTTCATCATCATACTGAGCCCCACAGGGGACATGGGTGGTAAAATGTTTTAGGGTGAGAAAAACAAACAAACACAAAATGCGTTATCTTGAGAAAGTTGGTACTGGTTTGTTTTCCTTTAAACTGGTACAAACGAGGCACTAAAAATGTAGACCACTCCGGTCCATTCTGGAGCAGTTTGGATGGCTAATGAACTCTGAATGACCTGATGACGTCATCGTAAATTAAAGTCGTAATTTCTCCAAAACGAAAGCAGCACCAACGACCGTTTTAAAGGCGCAAACCAGTACCAACGGAGCACTAACCTCTCAGATTTAGTACGTTGAATTTTTCCTTTGGTGCAGGGCAGGTTCGCTCAGCTGCAGAAGCTAATTTCGCAGCAGACCGGAAACACTGTAAAAACAGGAAGTAGAAGCTTTTCAAAAAAATGATTGAGATAATGCAAAACTTTCTCAAGATAATGCAAAATATATGTTTTTCTCACCTTTGAATTTTTGTTCCACCCATGTCCCCTGCAGGGCTCATTACCATTATTTATTGTAACAAGCAGAGAAATAAAACCTGTCTTCTAATTCGTTGCATTTTTTTGAGTGGTAGAAGTATCGGCATCGGTACTGGGTATCAGCAAGTACTCAGATCCAAGTATCGGTATCGTATCAGTTTGAAAAAAGGGGTTTTGTTGCATCACTAACAGAGTTAAAAACAAATCTAAGAAATCAGACAAAACCCAATCCCAATATCCCAACATAGACATGATGGTGAAAATATTCAAATTAAACTGCTGTGGCTTAAATTTGATGGCATACATGGTATTCCTTCTAATTCACAGATTATCAGTCAATGGCTCTTCAAATGAATGAATCCTTCAATCATTATATTCCTGCTCAGGCAATATTCATTCCAGTTCCCAAGGAAGCCGTAAGCAACCATTCATGATAGGATGTAATGTGTGGAAATTATACGCTGGCGCTGCAGAGACTTTGCTAATAGAAAGTTAATTAGTAGATTTGTTATGGAAGACTCACAAATTCTGTCACGTCACAGATCAGTCAATTGAAAAAGAATAAAATCCAAACTAATCTGCTTTGTGAGGCTGGAAGATGCAAAACTCTGAGTGGAAAACTCCTGCTTTTGATTAATTTATTTTACAAAAATGCTGAACTTTTAAACTAACCTTGAATTAGTTAAAAAAAAAAACCTTACATACGTATTATTATTATTTAATTAACCATGTGAATCCCATTGCATTGTGATAATTGTTGTCTAAGTCAACCCTATTGTCGCTCCTTTATATAAAAAATTTCCAAAAGTTGATTTCATTTTGATTAGTTGATAAGTGTGTAATTGTGTATGTTGATTTATGTCATCATCCGATCAGAAGCTGCCGAGCCTCGGTGGTGGACTCTGGACACGGGTCCCACAGCAGCCTTTCATCGTGACAATAAAGAGCTACCAGCTGCTCACACCAGCAGCTTGTTAAATGAGATCTCTTATCAAAGTGCGAACAGCTGTGAGCTTTATTTGGCAGTCCGGTCAGGCTATGAATCACCAAGTGCTGCACTCAATAGCTAGCGCCTAAAGCACAGGGGAAAAAAGGAAGGAAAAGAAAAAAGTGCCAGGATTCTTCAGCTTCTTTGTAAGTTTCACTCTGTGGATTTGGGCTGTCAAGAGAGGGCCACCACAATTTTCATTAAACCCAACTACAATACCACCTTTTTTTCAATTAAGTAAACGTATGCAAATTGGAGAAATTTACAGTCATTAACATTTACTCACAGTTCCACTTTCTGTGTCATTTTCAAAAGGAATTTGTTTTGAGTTTGAAAAAACAATGAATTGACATGTGTTTTTAAATCACAACTCACCCTCAAAACAGCTTTTTTTTGCTAGTAAACTGTATAAGTGGGTCTTTACCAATGCAATATTTCAGTTTCTGGGCATTTTTTAACATTTTCATGTAAACTTGTTAACTTTTACACTTTTTGGTCTAAAAACGTCTTAGGGTTGAAAGGTGGCTATTACATTTGAATTTTGTGATTGGCTGAAAGCAGTTCATGCCTACGTCAGCGGTCATGTCTACGTCACTGGCATCGTCTCTAAGACACGCCTCCTGGAGTATAAAAACATCTCTCAGACAAACAGGGATTTAGAGCAACTGGCTGAAAACTATGACAAAGAGAATAACTAACCGCCTCTTCCTCGGGGTCCTAAGTAACGCCCCTTTCAGCATCATTTGAAAAAGCAGTTAGAGGGCAGGAAGATAATTTAGAGGAGGTGAGTTGCTCTTTAAAGTAAAACTAAGACCAGTCTCCTCTAACAATCTTGTCCTCTTCCTTTCTTTGTGACCTTTGACCTCTAAAACATGCATTAATATGATATCCAGGTAATTTATGTGCAGATAGATTTACTAGTTAAGTAGTTTAATAAACTAAATCCAGAAGTAACTATAAAACTATAAACTAATCATTGTTTGAATCCAATCCTTGACTCAGCTGTCAGGAATGTCTGAAGCATCGAGAAATGTCTGTCTCGTGTCTTTCAGACTCCCGTTTCCTGTTTGATCTGATAAACAACCCTGATGATGCATTTTATAGCCAGTTGAACATGTTGAATCAAGTTGAATCCATCAGAGCAAAATCAGTTTGTCTCTCGAACAAATTGCAGTATACTATGTCACATTTATCATTTTTTTTCAATACACATAGTTTAAAGAATGCATGTGCAAAACAGTTCATGTGAAGTGTAAGTTTAAATTAAAATCATCATAATTAATAGTGATATTCTTCAATAATAATAATAATAATAATAATAATAATAAAGAACAAAGTCACATTCTTATCCCGGTTCTGTCCATTCGGTGTTCTGCCACTGTCTCACCAGATGCCAGTGTCCTCAGCATAGCCGTGGGACAGCTCGACTCTGCAGCCATCTGTCCACTGACAGATGTGATGCCGAAGTCACTGATGCTTCATCGCTGTGCTGCTTCAGTATTTAATAAAGTGTTTAATAAACTAAATGCTGCTGGGCATAAAGTGCAATTCTGAAAGTTTAAAATGGGTTTTATCTGCAACAGAATTGTATTTTAGAAGACATCAGGGATTACAAAGTTATTGACTGAAACAAAGAAGTTGAACCTGAGACAAAATAACCATCTGATAGTACAGTAGCTATAGTCCCAGTATGTTTTAAGTCCCACCCATTTTCCTGACAAAAGAAATAAAAATAAATAAATAAAACAGATTTTTTCAGTTGTGGGACTCTTGCTGATTCACTTAGTTCGTACATTGATATTTTATGTACAAATATGTATTTGTCTAATCTTATATATATTGGACGTCTTACCCTGGCTAAGTACAATATAGCCACACCTATAAATGACAAGATCCAGAAGAATATATCTTCATTACTAGTCATGCCTTCTTCATTTGGTCATAGTTTAGTTAATTGAAACATAATGTTTTATCATTGTTAATGAAAAGTTGTAATTCTGACTCTTCATCAGTCTGTTTGAGATTATTCTTCCCTGTTTGTCTGTAAGTCAGTAAAAAACACATGAAAAGTAACATTGAAGACAAGCCGAGAAGATTGAGTTTCAAAATTTTGCAATTACTTGGTGAAACTATGTTTTCATGCACAAACAATTTAGCAAAAATGAGTTGTAGATAAATAGAGTTGTGTTTTTTTATTTTTTTAACTATGCGTCTCGGTGACAGTTTAGAGACTTGCTTTTTTCATCAGACTGGACTGAAATTGATTTCTCAAGGCCCACAGTGTTTGTCTGACTGACATGTCTGAGAAAGAGTTTTCTTCAGAAACAGAAAAAAGTTTGTGGATGAGGTAAGACCAGACTGTGCATGCTCAGAATTACAAACTGGACTAACTGACAGATATATACGTATATATATATATATATATATATATATATATATATATATACATGGACATAAAGACAGAAACCTGAAAACAGACATACATCACCTTTACATTACCTTTTATCATTGTTTGACCTTATTTGTCCACCATGATAAACAATGTTTATATTAGTTATGTTTTAAGAAAAGAAATTGGATTTAAATTTGTGTATCATACAATATTTCAATGAATGTCTTTGAATTGCAGTTCAGCAGAACTTATTTACCTAAACACATTACAATTATTACAATTATTGCAATTACTTCTTGAGTGTTTCTGTTTGCAGAAAGGAAATAAACTTCTTCTGTATCTTAATCAGTTTTTGATGCGCCATCATTTTCTTTTTTGTGAGATACTTAATTAATGGCAAATGCCAACAAATAAGATCTTTTTTTTCTACCACCTGTTCCACAATTAAGTGCAGCACATTTGTATTCTTTCATCTACTTTCTTGGAAGATAAATAGAATATGAACAAAGACTGAGAACCTCTGTGGGTTTCTGACTGAAAGAAGGGAATTATAATGCAATAAAAAATACTCCTTAGAGCCATTAAAGACAAAAAGATTTAAAGGGGAACAGGAAGTAATCAACAAAAGCTGAGGGAGTAAACGCTGAACAGAGGAAGAAGGAGAGAAAAAAAAAAAAAAGAGCCTGCAGGCGGATTAGCTGCACTGCAGCACAAGAGCAACATTTCTTTGGGATGGATGAGTCATTTATGGATCAGTTTCAACAAAAGGGCAACTCATCCAGTCATAATGAGATGAAAACTGAGAGACAATTAACCTCTGCAGTAACCTAAAACCTAAAAGTCTTCTGCAGCGACCTGCACAACCTCACCTCTATTAAAGAGGCTAATCCAGTTTGGGTTTTGTGTGCTTTACACTTGTTTGTGAGGATTAAAAAAATTCCCTTCAGATTTCAGTCCATTCTTGTCTAAAAGAAAACACTATACATGTTGGATTTAAGCACTAATAAATGTTTGATTTATTGCTATTTATTCAAATGATTTTGTGTTAATTAAAATAAAAAAAAAACTCTTCCTGTGTCCGGTCTAAAGAATTGGTTAAGAAGGGAGAAGTGATCATGATGAAAAATAATAAAATAATTAGAACATATTTTATATCATAGATTGTATTCAAGATAATGTTTTTATTGTTTTAATAAGAATAATTGAATGCTAATGTGCAAGATTTTGCAGGTTAGAACAAGTTTGTTTGAGGCCTTTAAGTTTGAGGAAGTAAAATATCACACAAGACCACTTTTATTTGTGAAATTTGTCAAAGTGAAGTGGTGAATGAACACAAAGCGAACATGGCAGTAAAACAGCTGACAGGCAACAGGATGAATCTGGGAGCACAGCAAACAACAGGCCAGGCTGCATATTACTGTCGAATCTAACAACAAATAACAGAAACTGGGGAGTTTTAATGCTGGGAAGAGGTGATTACTGAACTAGGAACTACTGAGGAAGAAGACAAGAGCTAATCAAACTGTTATTAATCAGGTGTGGCTGAATCAGAGATATAAAGAGCAGAGGAAAAAAATAGAAACAAACCCTGAAATCATGAAAGAAATAGTTTGTAGAAATGTTATGAATAAAGGAAAAAATGACATTTTAAGAGTGTTTTTTCAGAATGTGCTTGTTTTTATTTGCAGAGAACGGTGCCTGTCGGTCAGAACAGCCTGGTTCTACAGCCTCTCCTGTCGGATACGGAGTACAAAGTCACCATCACTCCCGTTTATCCTGAGGGAGACGGACCAGTAGCCTCACAAAAAGGACGAACACGTAAGTCAGAATTCTCACACTTTAAATACGTTCAATTGGAACAAGTGCACATTGATCATAAATTAGAAAAAAAAAAGTAATATATTTGAAATACAAAATAACTCTAGAGAGATGTATCTATCTCCTGCTACATCTGTAACTTTTATAACCTTCAGATGTTTATAGAGTCTAGCTGTCATGTTCTGGGTCAGTCTGACTGGTTTCTTAGATCCCTTGTAGTTACAGCTGACAGGTGATTTCAGTGAAAAGCCTCTTAACGTCCACAATGCTCTTCAAACTCAGTTCTAAACAGCAGACAGCTGCAATAGAAAAACCGCTGGTGAGTGCAGTGAAGCATTTAAAATGTTTTTTATTTCCTTTATAAATAAGTAAATAACTTTAAGTCAAAGTAAAAAAGAATTCAATGTGGATTTTATTGTATTAAGGGCTTTATATTGTGTTTTGTTTTCTTAAGCCACATCAATTAAAAAGGATTAGCAGCACAAACGTATTAATGTTAATAAGAAAAAAGTCTTTGTGTTAGTCTTCAGAAGTTCCTACTACTATATAAATTATGTATTTGAGAGCATCTAATGTCTGAATTTCTGCCTAGAGGGAAACTGAATAACTCACAAACGTGTACAGCAAATAATCTGAACAGAAATATTTGAGTTGTTTAACTATTTTAGAATAATTTGTTCGCTTGCCAGAAAATTGTGGAAGTGATACAGAACAGATTGAAAAACAATCTGTTCTATTGCAAAAGTAAATTAAACTAATTGTGTTGTGAAGAATTTCTTACTCACAAAAACAATCAATATTTATATTTTATCACATTTTATTAACAAAAAAATCAATAATCTGCTTCAGTTGGTCAAAGTGAATCAACGTCTTTACTGTAGACATAAAAAAACAAAATTATATATTTTTAAAATGCTCATTAAATGCTGCTCAAGCTGAAGCTAATGATTTCTCTTCTAGCAAGTGCATTAGCGAACAAACACTTGACTTTCAGTAAGAAAAAGTCTAAATTCAAGTCATTTATCTTTCCTGTTCATCCCATCACGTCTCCCTGAGCAGCACATTACACACATTAGCAGGCGTTAACGACGTTCTCCGATTTTTAAATGACGGCTCTTCAACACTTGGTGATGATGAATGGTCCCTGTTAGTGAGTGAGGGATGAGAGGATCACCTGAGGAAAGATGGCGGGAATGCAGAAAGTGGGGGGGGTCGATTAGTTTTTTTTAGAGTGAAGATGGATGACGTGACAAAGGAAGCTGGTGTAATCTGGGGATTTGAACCTGGTGGGGTGGGTGAACTCGGTGAGAGGGGTGACAGGGAATGCAGAAGAGGTGATTTGGATTTTTATCCCATACTGAAGGTAGAAAATATGACAGCAGAGTCAGACTAATCTGAGACTCTGATCCACTGAGGAATGAGGCGATTAGTTTGAAAAGTGCAGGGAATTTTGCAGAGGGTGACAGATATGTTAGCGTTCAATGAATAAGAACAAAAGTATTTATTATGATGTTGTGTGTGGCAAATCTTCAGTGATGACTGTGTTACTAAACACACTTCATAATAAGTTATTGTCACACTTTCCCAGCCATTGTGTTTTAGAAGAAAAAAAGCTGTTTTTATATCATAAAGATAAATGTCAAACTATTAGAAATGTTCTGAAAAAGCTAATGGTTTTTTTTCTCAATAAATTTGTTTTTATAAGACCATTATTTAGAATTATGAAACTGTTTTTTGCTTGTTTTAGTCATTTATTGCATTCCAAGATATAAAACAGGATAAATGGTTCCAGATGTCACCATGTTACATTTAATATCAGGACTAGAGGAACAAGTCAGAGTTCTACCAATTAGAGATCCACTCAGAGGGAGAGCAGCTGTCAATCATCTGCGAGTGTCAGAACACCTGTGGGTGAAACAGCTTTTAAGAATCAGACTCGGAAGTGGAGCCATCAGGGGCCAACAAGGTGTGACAAAGATGCTGATGATCTGTAAATATATATAAATATATTATTTTTTTATCTGACAAAAACAGATAAAACAGAGACTATACAACAATCAGAGTATAGTCTGTTTAGAACCAGACTGCAGCTCAGAGCTCATTATCATCTGCAGTCCCTAAAATACATTATATATACTATAAAAAACACAAGTAAACACCCCCCCACCATACTTCCCTCACTCTCCCATTCACATTTAATGGATGGATGGATGGATGGATGGATGGATGGATGGATGGATGGATGGATGGATGGATGGATGGATGGATGGATGGATGGATGGATAGATAGATAGATAGATAGATAGATAGATAGATAGATAGATAGATAGATAGATAGATAGATAGATAGATAGATAGATAGATAGATAGATAGATGGACCACATTATTTATGCTACAGTACATACCTGATCTTTAAACATGTTTTTTTTTGTTTTTTTTTCCTCTACCTTAAAAATAGTTTATAGTTTTTATACATTTTTTAATTTTGTTGGAAGTTGGTTCTATTCTCTTCTGGTTTTAAGTGAGAATGCTGATTGTTTTTCTTCTGTAAGACACATGGTCCATTGAGTGTCGATTGTATTTTGGTCATCTATTCAGACGTTAATTTTACCAAATTTGTTTTAGTTGTGGAGGGGTCATATTATTGATTATCTTGAAAAGTAAACGTACATTTGCATAGTCATGAGAAATAGGACAGAATCATTACACCCATGTAGATTTTGGCTCCCTCTGTAGTCAGTCAGTTTCTAATACATCTGAAATTGAACAAACGGTATTATGAGAGTAAGATGAACCTTTTTAATGTTTTGTAAAATTAAGCTTAGAATCTAAAATGATGCCTATATATCTGCACTCATCTACACCAGCAAGTTATTTTTCTCCCAAAACAATTGCAGTCAGATAGATTTTGTCATTTTTTTCTGCTTGAGAAAAAACTCCTTCATTCATATCAGCATCTCTCTGTCACCTAGAGAAATATTTTATTTATTGTCCAGAGATCTAGTTAGTGACACTTAGGAGAATTTGGACACTTTGACACATAAGGGACATGAAAATAAAAAGAGAAGAGCATCCTCACCTAGAAGAACCAGTGGGCTGCAGTGAGCCGGCTCCAACAGTTGCTGCACCTTATTAGTTGCTGCAAAATAAGGGCCAAGGCATGGCTGACAACCAATTTTTTAAAAGTGGCAAATGTCAGCTGATTAGTCTGTGAACTTCAATCCTTTTGTTTATTTTTACCACCTTGAATTGGTCCTTTCTCTGGTATTAAGTGTGCAGTTTAATTTCAGTGAAACCTGCTGGAGAACAAGGAAATCTGGTACCAAATTAGGCTCACAAACATTTAAAAAGTGCATGAAGTGTAACTTCTGAGCCAAAAGGTATTCTGCATTATTACCAAAATCTGTAAAAGAATGTTTTAACTTGTGAAACAGCTTCTGTTCCCAGACAGTGTCTCATTACAGATGAACACAATGTGGGAGGGATGGCAAAGAGCAAAAAGAATGATGGGTATTTTCTCAGCTTCAGGAAGGGCAGTGGAGGTAGATAACACAAGACAAGAGCAGGTTATAAGTTGAGGATTGAAACGTATGAGTTTGCAGCTGAAACTGATGGGGTTTTACACTGCAAAACGTATGATTGGTTTTTAATGGTGAACTCCCGCAGAGGGTGAAGAGGAAAAATGAGGCAGAAGCTGTAATTTGGAGGTTTCTGTGTGCGAGTAGCCGGCTCACCAAGGAATGATGGGAAAAAAGGAGATAATGATTGAAGGTTTCCAGCTCTTTAAAATGCAACTTTACAGTCAACAGATTAGATTTAGACCTGAATATGATCATATTTTGCATAATGAGGGGGAATTTTTGAGAATCTGTATCAATGAGCTTTTCAAAAGTTTCCAAAGGATGTAAATATGGAAATAGTTTTATAAATTTTATACTGTTGGGAAATCACTTTAAAATAGTTTAATATATCTATTTTAGGTGTGTTATTTCAAGTGTTCTCTCTCCACAGTCCCAGTTGTCCTGCCAGTAATAAGACCTCAGGTTTTAATATCTTTCTGACAGATTAATTTTACTAGACACTTTGCAACAGTAGAAGGGCTTTGAACTTTTCATTGAGCTGATTTTATGAAGCTTATCAAGCTCCTATTCTTTCATTTGCTTTATCTTTTTCTTTCTGTCTTGACTTTTGTCCCCTCAGTGTCTCCTGCTTTTCTATTATAGCTGTTTCGTGATATTAATACAGCATTTTGATCCTTGTTTTATGTATGTGGTGCATTTCATTAACTGAATAGATTTTACTAATATGATTTCTTTTTTTTTACTCTCTTTTTCTGGTGGCTTTTCAACCACCTGTTCTGTTTGAATCCAGTCGGAGCTAATTAAAAATATTAATCAAACTAATAAAAAGAATTCCACAATTAACTAATTAAAAAATGCAATTTGATCCTTTAATTCTTTGCTCAGCTGTTTCACATGTGGAGTATTTTGTGATTCAATATATTTTTTAAATATTTCCAGGGTTTGAATATCCGTTCATCCTATTTAGCAGCTTGTTCCTGCTCGGGGTTGCAGGGAGTTGGTGCTTATCTTGATCTGTGACTGAATGAAAGTCAGTGTACACTCTGAACAGGTTGCCAGTCCCTCCCAGGGAACAGTGTTTGAATAGAAAACATAAAATCTGTCTTCACTTTTCTCTCTTTCCTCCTCAGTTCCTCTCTCTGCACCTAAGAACCTGCGAGTCTCTGAGGAATGGTACAACCGCTTCAGAATCACCTGGGATGTACCACCTTCACCCACTATGGGTTACAGGGTCGTCTACCACCCTCTTTCTGGTAATTTCACACGTATACACAAACTAAACGAAAGTTTAAAATCCATAAATAGACAAATCATAATTCAAATATCTTAGAGCACTTAATGAGAATTATTCAGCAGATGTGTAAATTCCGTGATCCTGCACGGACATCTGCAAATTAGAAATAAATGTTCACAAAACTTGTTTAACAAATGATAAAGAGTCTAATAATTGAAAATTTCCTTAGATCAGCAACGGTAATCCCAAACCTGATTTTCTGTAACTTTATTTTTTTTTTCAGGACGTATTAAATGAGAAGTAGGTGTGATTTTTGGAGCCTGAAGCAAGTCTTATTGCCTGCAGCTAATAGCTCGAGGCTACATTAGACACCTCTGATGTGAAATACACGCAGATCATTAGTGGCTCATTTTAACTGTGCTGTGTTTTCCAATGAAGAAGTATGTGTGGAATGCAAAGTGTATACCTCATGGAAGCTGTGCTGTAACATGAGTCTGAGATGTTGATGTCAAACTAGATTTGTGGGAAAATTATACCAAGAACGTTTAAACATACATGCATTTAAAGTACAATCAATACAAATAGCATATATATACTGATAATATATATCAAAATATAGAACATAAAAGCCTCTTATAAATTGATCATGATTGGAATACATCATCATGCACATAAAACATCTTCATTCTTCCCTTTTAGCTGTAGCACTAATGGTCACCTCTGAACTCTCAGTTCCTTCCACTTAACTGACCATTTGTTCATTCTTGACATCCCGTATTTATATATTTTACCATTTTGCAGCTCCTGGATCAGCCCTGGAGACCTTTGTGGGGGAGGATGTTAAGACCATGTTGATTCTCAACCTGCTGAGTGGGACAGAGTACAGTGTCAAGGTCATCGCCTCCTATACAACTGGATCCAGTGATGCTCTAACTGGGAGGGCAAAAACATGTATGTTCATCATTTTTTTTTATTTAAACTTACCAGCTTTTTTAAAAAAAAAAAACATGTTTTAATTTAAACATTTCAACTAACAAATGTATTTAAATATAAATTATAGATCTAGATTTAGCTAATAGAGAGTTTGTTGCATATCAAATTAGTGAAAAATCTAGTTTCACAACTGATTTTGTGAACAGTGATACTTTTGATGGCCTTTGAATCTAATTATATTTCTCAGCCCCGGTATGAGCTGTAGCCACAATGAATCAAAGTTACCTTACTGATGATGTGAAGCATTTCCAATGCTCTTTGAGTGTCTGGTCTAAACCATTTAATCAGTTCAAGTTCAAGCCTGGAATTCCCTCCCCAGCATTATAATTAATCTTTTCACAGCAGTCTGAGGCCTTGGTAAAATGAACCTGAGATGTCATCTGTTTGATCTCTGTAACCTTCAAAGTGACCAATTTAAATGCCCTTCTTAAAGCGTCCCTAAGCCAGACAATGAAACCACGTCTTTCCATCTGTTTTTATGTTTCCTTTCTAAGGCTTAAAAGTTTGTTTTAGCTAAATATACAAATGTTTTCAATGTAGCATGTCGCTTTAAATCACTGCCAGTTGTCACCACTTGCATGTCAATTAGGCACATCTTGGTTGAATTAAAGGACAAACTTGGAAAGTCAAAATGGAGACAAGGGGCGAGCAATTGGAAAAAGATGGAGGGATGGTTTTGTTGGAAAAGAGAGACAGATGATTAGACCTGGAGGATCCCAGGAGGGGAATGGAGTGTCTGTCATATTGCTCAGTAGCATGTTAATGAATCCATTGGACCAGAAGAGATGAGTGAGCTGATGTGTAAGTGTCTCATCATTACAAGTATCACACTTACCAAGAACAAAGTCAAGTTTTTAATACCTACAAACTGCATTTATTAATAATTTATTTGTTATCAGTAAATTTAGAAAAAACAAAAGTGCAGTCTGACAAATTGAGAGTTTAGATTGTCAGTTTTATTTAATGAAAAGTGGTGAGCTCATTATAAAGAATTACTACATGTTTCAGTTAATATATTAACCTAAAAATGTAAAAAGTATTAAAATAAATCTAAAAAAACATTACTCTGTTAAATAAAGATGCTAAATAATGAACCACTTTCTCTTCTTTCCATCTTCTCTTTAACCTAAATGGTGAGTGTTTTAAAGAAGAGGCTGTGCAGAGTTGCATTATGTATTCATGGAGGTTAAAATCATGTAGATTAGATACTTAACTCAAATGTTCCGTTTTATCAGATACAGTGTTAAAAATAACTAAATGTGCGAGGCCATTACCAACTCACAGATGCAGAAGTGCTTTTTTCAACTCTGACCAACTTGTGTTTTCAAAAGTCAAATGCTAAAAGCACATACGTTTCATTAGCATAAACAGACTGTGTGGGTTTGTGTACAAACTGTTTAAAAAAAGCCCAGTGTAGTTTTATTTCTCTATGTGTCTGCAAATAACTTCATGGAAATGCACTTCGCTGTCCTTGAAACTAACCAACCGCTTGCTCCAAGTCCATCATCTGGAAACAGGATTGCATGTGGTTTCTCTGATGTCAGCTCAGTGCAGCTTTATGTAGCGTTATTATAGCAATGTGGAAGGGAAAAAAAAATGCTTCCAGCTCTGTAATGAATATATTTAGAGTTCCAAAAAAAAAAGTTTTCTTATGTCCTGATGCTATTTCTGATTTCATGTTAGACTTCTATACCAAGATTTCTGCAAAGTCAGAGGAGACAGACAACATCTGCCAAAAAACTTACTGTGATGGACAATTTGTGGTGATGAAGTTAGAGTAAATGAAACCATGGTGTAAAACTTAATGTCACCTTCAGGGTTTTTTTTTCTCACTCTTTTTTTTCTCTGTGGTTGTTTGTTACAGTGTATCTTGGGGTAACTAACCTTGGTACCTATCACGTGAGGATGAACGGTTTGTGTGCCCAGTGGCAGCCGCACCGACATGCCAGTGCATACAGAGTGGTGATCCAGGCGCTAGTTGGTGAGTATGCTTCAACGTACTCGTTCATCTGCACCCTCATCTCAGTAATACATCTGTTCTGTCAACAAGACGTGGCAAAAGGAGAAGGATAATAATAATAATAGTGGTTTTTTTTGCACTACGAAATCATTTGAACTCTTTGTTAAATGCTCCTTCCACTCCTCCGCAGTGGGATTATATCACAGTAATTTACCACTATTTTAATTTTACAACCTTTCTAGTTGTTCAGAAAATCCTGAGACTGACATACATACAGCTTTTGTTTGCACAAAGACCACCGAGCTTCTGTGAAAGCTCTAGAGTTCACATTCTCTTAACTGCTCCCATTTTTTTATTTTTACCCTGCATTTAGTGTAATTTACAAGAAGGTCAGATTAAACGGTAAGAAATGATGATATGGAGGTTAAATTCATCCAAGTCAGAGCTTTTAGCCATTTTAGGTGGCTTGAATAGTATGTAAGTGTTAGGTTGGATTTCTGCAGCAGAATGGTTAATTTGAATCACAAAACCCATCTGTCAGAAACCCTTTAGTTCATGATCTAGTTCATTATTATGTTCCTTTTTCTGACTCAGATAATAGGTCCATGTAGTGATGATGATGATAATAATAATAATAATAATGAGACAGATCTACAAGTACCTGTTTCAGTTTTTGAAGAATTCGTTCAATCTTACTTCAGTAATTTTGGTCATAAATAAAACTCCATTTCCAGTCCTGATTCTGGAAAAGATCTTTTCACAGAATCACTCGTTTATGCTAACCATCTCAGCTGTGATATGTTTACATAAAAATGAATGATGTATGCAAATGAATGCAGATAAATTTAGACTTTTCTCCCAGCATATTATTACCTCTCTGGATTATCTAGCAGACTTTTAAAGAAGGCTTACAAGTCTATTAAACATGACTGTGCATTGCTCCAACTACATATTACTATATGTACAGCTGTAATTCTCCTCATATTTTCCTGTTGAGCTCCCATGCTGAATATCTGAGCCAGTGGGCATGGAGCTCATTCATACTCGCATGCTTTCAGGAGGAGGAGGTTGAATCCCTAATTAGCCAGAGATGACAACGGATTTGTTGTATCCCACTTGAGATGTGCTGACAGTCTTAAAGGTTTAGCTGTGCAATAAAACAATGAGCCTTTCTGTGGAAATGAAGGGCTTATGGATTACAGCTCCGGTGACATTTACATTTGCTGTGTGAAATAAAGAGAGAGGGGATAAAAACACCAAAAAAAGGTTGACATTGACTGCCAAGTGACGAGATCTTCTTGTGATGTGATTGACAGTAATTATGCCTTTGAATGTGTTCTGGGAGGCTTTAAGGTAGAAAAAAAAGAATGAAATTAAATTGTTTTTATGAATTCTTCTCTAAAGATTTGGTTGCACCTGCAGTGAGTTTTCTTATTGTACCAAGGCTGTTTGTCTGGAACAATAAAACTGATTTCTGTTTGAAGTTCTCTGTGGGTTGTGGGTGTTTGGGAACGAACTGAAGCTGTGTGAGTGATGCTCTACAGACCTAAATGATATTTTAGACAAAGAATGTAGCTGTTTAATTATTAACTGTCGTGACCGGCCATTTTTTGTACAGTTACAGTTTGTTTAAGATATAAAGGTGAAACATTTTGCCGCGTTTAAACATAAAATGTGTTTTTTTTTCTTTCTTTACAAGTCATTGATTTTTTTGTCATAAGTAAACATTTGAAAGACTTTAAGCCCCAAAGATTTGTGTTTTAGTCCAATTTGGTCTCAAGTTTTAGTCATAACCTGACGTCTTTTCATCGCTGCAAACATCTGGATTAGGATGCAGATATGCTGCACATGAGGATCTCAAACTAAAATGAATCTCAGACTTCTGCTGTTTGCTGAGTGATTACAGTTCATGTGTGTTAATCAGAAAACTTTGATTTTGGATGTTTTCATAGTTTTAGCTTCTACTGATTATGACTTATGGGGTAAAATGTAAAACAATACCTGTAACCATTTTTTACTGACAAATAATATAAAAAGAGTGCTCGTCAAGCAGCAGTCCACTAAAACAAGCAGTATTTTTCAAAATAGTACAAAAAATGAACATAACAAAGTCCAAAAATATTAATATATGTTTTCTAAGTTTATCTAAAACATTTTGGGCCCATTTTATTAAGTCTTTGCACATGTCACAATGTCAGTTTGGCCATAATTATGATTTTGTATTTATTATTCATATGTGCAGCTAAATTAGAACCCAAGGGGGAGGACTCTGTGATCTTGGACCTATTGCATATAAAGCAATTTGATTTTCTGCCTTACAGGTCAGAAACTGGGGGATGGGAGTCTTTACATAAATCATACTGCACCATTATTTACCCAAAAAACAGGACATGCCTTATATTCAATACAGAACGTATTAAGGAACCGATTCTCCATTTTTTAAAATTTGTTTGGGATACCACAGATGTTATCAGAACTCCTACTAGGACATATGATTCATGTTGTATTAGTGGTAAACAAAAGATAACCCAGCATCTCCCAAAAATAAGGTTCTGCTGATCCAAAACGTTTTTCTCAATTCTTCAGGGTTTTATTGTTATTTTTAATCGTTATTTGTTTTGTTGAAATTGAAACAACATAATCCATAACTTAGATGTTCTTGTCATCATTTTACCTACTGTGTTTATATGTCAGTGCTGTTTTTAGGACTTCACCTGCAGAATGGACCAATCCCACAGGCGCTATTAAAGCTCTGCAAACAGATGTTTGTTTGCTCAGCTTGGAATTTATCTGCATATTTTTGTTTTACTAATGTAGTTGAGAGCTGGCTCAGCATGTTTTATCCTTTTGTTATGCATATAGAATAAAACTCATTTTAAATAAATGCATTTCTGCTTAATATTCTAAAATTAGTTTTATTGTTTTCATCAAAGCTGTGTTTTGCTTTTTTTAATGTACATTGTGATTCTCTTTTATTCTGCCTGCCAAAAACTACAAATTCACCTGCATAAACAAGTTTACAAGCAATAAAGTAATATACTTGGCTCTAGCCTCAAACTGAAATAAATGCATATTTTCCTTTTTTTTTTTTTGGAGGATGATAAAACACTCCAACACACTGAAATAACATCAAACAACAGATGGTGTTTTGCTGATTCAATCTTCCAGGTACACCTTTCAGTCAGTGCTTCAAATATAAGATTGACTTTTAATATAGTCGTCATCCAGACAAATAAGAAAGTAATGGCTGTTATTCATCATCTTTAGGACTCAAGCAATAACACTGCCATCATTAACGTCACATAAAAGCCATGTTGCCTCACGGTGCTCCAATATATCGGTTCTCTCAACACACAATAGAGGTAAATGAGGATTTATGTCAGCACAGCTGGTATGTAATTACTCTGCAGATGAGTCGGCTGTAGGAGAAAATGGAAAATGCCGTGAGGGTATCCCAGTTTTGGTCTTAAGTGAGATAGAACAAAAGGAGATTTAGGTAAATGATGTAAAATGAAAAACAGACTGTAAAGTAAATTTATGGAATAGTTTTTGCAGTGCAGTTTTTTATTGAAATTGAATTTAAAGAGTTTTGTGGTAGCTTACCTCATCATATTGTATTTAAGCTTAAATTAAAATAACTGGCCTTTGCATTAAATCTTGGGTTGTCAACTTTAAACACTGTGATGAAAACAGTATGGCATAATGTTCCAGAACTCTATTATCTTGACCACGGTTAGCATTTCCATCACCGTTAATGTTATCGCTCCTTTTCAGGGACATAAAAGTAATTGGATATTCAATAACTAAAAATCAAATGTTCAACTGAAGTTTAGTCTTCAACATGTTCAGTCGGGTTCAGATCAGTTGACTGATGAGGCCGTTCAAGAATATTCCACCTATTTTGCTTTTATAAACTCCTGGGTTGTTTCAGCTGGGTCTTTGTCCTTCTGTGTTATGAAACTCAGCCCATTTATCTGGATTTGACTTTATGTCTCTGAATATGGAGGTTTTTTTTGTGTTTTTATTAAATGCAAAAAAATAAGTGATGTGAGAAAGGAAAAGAAAAGTGAAAGCAAA